>OY292535.1:8053894-8578599 GCA_958496365.1 Subacronicta megacephala
TATCTAACCGAAAATTCTCCTCTCCAGGACGAGATAAGCGTAGACTGCCTGGACTTCAACAAGAAGATCCTGCACACGGCGTGGCACCCCCACGAGAGCATCATCGCGGTGGCGGCCACCAACAACCTGTTCATCTTCCAGGACAAGTTCTAGCGGCCGCCCGCCGCCTAGCGTGCGCCCGCGCACCCGACCCACGCTCACATAACACTGTATCACCGCCACTCGAACATGTAAGTAAATCGAGTTACTAACAAAACAGATACACAGAACTTTCGTGAGACATATTCATGCTTTCTTACTGTACAGGATGTTGATTCGGTCACCTGGACCCGTTATAGGGGTGATTCTACTCGTCATACTGACCAACTTTGTCTATTAAACCCAAGATGCGTGAAAAAAAAAACGAGTTTTCAGACATGCCGAAATGCGGTCTGTTTACTGTGCATTTATTTTTCACGAATTGGGTATGAGGTTTCATAAAAAAATGAGTTGGTTACGACGGGTAGAATCACCCCTTTAACGGGTGCTGGTGAATAAATCACCCTGTATATGACCAGTTGCGGGACGAAATGCGGGTCACTGCACTGATTCGGTTTGATTCACGTCATACCTTACGTAACCAACAAAGATTCTGCACAAACATGATAATCATCAATAATACATGCTAAAAGTTGAACGGATCTGTATTAAATATACGTATGAACACTCCATTTACTTACAACTCTGTGGCACAATCCCATGTAAACTTAAAATAGTAGGATGCGTATACGCATGTGATAGCAATAATTTGTTTCGAATAAGGATTTTGTAAATGTGATGCATACCGCTTGCGGTCACTGTAATATGGGCTATTATGTATGTCAAGCTTAGCATGACAACTGCGAGAACGGTCGACTCTCCAGTCGATAAAAACATTATATCGATAGAAAATGATAGTTTTGTCGACTTTAGAATCAACTTGTCTACAGTAGTCAAGCTAAGCGTGACAGAAATTATGTGTTACGTTTTAATAACATGCTGTTGATAAAAATTGTAGATAGTTCACAAATATCTGATGTACCTTAAACAAGTGTTAATCAATAAAAAAAGATATTGGAAGTATGTAGTAATTCATTTTGATTTACGATTCTGTTGACCAGATCTGTACTGAAAACAATATATTGTGCTCAATATCATTCACCATGAAAACTTAAATAACATAGGCATTATGTAAGCGTCTCCTCGGTGCGTCGGGCGAAAAAAAAGTAAACTTTTCAAATCTGCAATGGCGGCTTTCCGTGACGTAACATATCGTAATTATCGCTGCATCACAATTTGTTAAGCTTTTTTGAATCGCCGTTCTAGGATTTGAAAATATGACGTTGATACGATAAATATATTTTTTATGCATCGCAAAAGTTTAAGGTAATATAATCCGAATAGTTTTTATAGTCTGAATTTATTTTGCCATATAGCTTCATCTGCCGTGAAGCAGAATCGTGGAAGGGGGGTTAAATTTTAAATTCGACTAGAGTCCGTCGTAAGCGGGACTACTTTAAAAAACTAAGTCGTTGAAAGCCGCCTTTGCATGCGTTGAGTCGTATTGTATGGAGAAAAACAGACAAAAAACCCATAAGTATACTTCTTTACATATAAGTAGAAAACAAATACATCATTACAATATTACAATAAACCGAGATATTTTATGACCTCTGTGAAACCATTGCCTTAAATCGTAATGGTTATAATTTAGCGTTCCCCATTTCTACTTATTTGCTCTTTACACATTCTTAACGCTAAAATTTTGCTCAAAAGCATTACCAGTGAACTCAACTCCATCTAGAATCATAAATCCATACAATACAACACAACATCTAGGTAGATAGGAATCTAAGTCCGTTAATTCAAATTTTCTGAGAAAAAAATAATTTATACGCTTTTCTTACTTAAGGTTCTAAGCGGTAATTAAGTATTTATTGTTTAAACATAAACGATCCTTTTTTTAAGGAATGGACACACACGCTGTATGAGATTAGTTAGGTGTAAAGAAAGTTCTTAAAGGCAAAGAAAAATCGACAGGAAAGAATGTATGAGATCGTGAGGTAAGGTATCACACTATCGCTCGTCTATTTTAATTGTATGAGAGATGCATGGCCCTCTAAACGTCTGTTATTAGTGTACAATACTTCTTTAGCATACCAACATGTAAGTAGCCTTCATTTGAATGTTTTGTGATGTTTAAACATGGATTTTATAAACATGATTGATTTACTTATGACAAAATCTAGTTTTGTAACTTATAAAGCAGTTATTTTGAAAAAAAAAAAAACGTTTTAACAATATAGACAAACAGAAAAGTGAACAATATACGTACATATCTATTAGCTATCACTGGGGTAGGCATAGAATGATTTTACAAAATATACCCGATCTCATACATTTTAAGTACTGCGCTTTAAAAAAATTGGTATCAAAGTCATATTATTGCTAACTGAAAAGGTTTTACTGACAAAATCCACCGCTATATTTGAAAAATCAAATTCGCACTGTAATTGTGTTGTAAAAATAAATTCATCATACAACTTCTAGAAACAACTTAAAAAAAGTTCTTTCTTTAAAAAATCCTATTCCAAAATTATTGAATTTCAGCCTAGATATTGACTGTAGTAGCTATGGATCTTCTCGTCTACCATAGCCCAAATAATGTCAAAATATAAAAAAAAGGATTGATAAAGATATGAATTTTCCAGTTAAATAATTCTTTGTGAATATTTCACATTATTTAATGCTAAAATAAAATAAAAAATAACAAGATTGACAAACTTGCGAATCCTACAGCATGGTTGATTGTGACTTACAATTAAATTGTTTTACTGAATTGAGAGGAATCGCGAGAAAAATAAATTTATTTTCACACGCAATTACAGTGCAAATATTAACAAATACATACGTAAAATGAAACTTTAGCGTAGATACGCCGCTTTCAGTTGCAGGCAACGTGCCTTATGCTCGGAGTTATTCATATACTTATTTATTATATATAATTATGTATTTTTTAAGTTCTTTGTGATTTGTTTTACAATCATTGGCAATTTAAGTTTCCTGTTACGATTATGATTTAAAACTTTTTATAGTCTTGATGAGTAAGAGCATTTTTTATAACTGTAATTCAAATAAACCCTGTGGTGTCCGTTTTATTTGAAAATGCTGTTGTTTTTATCGAAAAAGGAAAGGTCATGAATTTAATGGCAAATGTTAATCTACAATTCTGCATATTTTTATAAAATAACTGGTAAAAAAAAATCCCAATAAAGATACAAAAATGGCTATCCATTAAGTATGCTGAGACGCACTTTCGAAAGACAACAATAGGTGTAATCGTAAATTGAGTAAATAGGGAGGCATTGGGAAAAATTTTTAGCAAAGGAATACAAAAATAAAATTTTTCGTATTTTTTATTCGAGTCTTGACTCAAGTATATGTACATCTCTATAATATTTACTGGGACTCGTTACAAACGCAAATTAAATAGTTTCTTGCCAGACCAGCTAAACTCATCAAGACTAAACCGTTATTTTTAATAATTTCGGCGTATATTACTTATTGAAAAATTGTGATTCGAACTTTGAACAGTATCGTTATTATTATAATGTAAATATGTTGAATGGAGGCCTGAACATATAGACTACGTCACAACTTGTACAGTTTATATTTGTATTTTGTGTAAAGCTTGAAATTATGTTCGACTAATTATGATATGAATTTGTTTGAACTTTGTGTCTGCTTCATTGTTACAGCAAGCGTATAAGTGTTTACATTTCTACATACTGAAATTGTTTTTAATATGTAAATTGAGGCTTTAAACCAACGTTGCATCGAGCGGAATCTTCATAGAATACATGATAATTCTGTGTTAGTAGTTAAATGCTAGTGTTTGTAAAAGCTAGCTACTTATTGAGATAAGTCGAAGGTCGCTCGATAGAACGCCGCCTGTATGGTGTCTGTTTCTGCAAAACTTATAAGTCTGCATAAAAATATCAATAGTATTTCGAAGTTGAATAAAACCTTTACAAAGGCCTAGTGTAATGTCCATTAAAAACGTGAATCGTGTGTTTGTAGTCGCTAGCATCCCAAAATTATCCAATTTTGTACATAGGTAACGAATCCCGAACATTATTGTGATAGTTTTGCAAGGCGGACCCCAAATAATTTGGTTCTGTACATAGACACGTAACATTTATTTTAATATTCGGCTATATTCAGGCCCACTCCATAATCTCCACATTTTTTATGTTCATCGATTTGATTAGGAACTGCGTTAAGTTTTAGTTTTTTTTTCTCATCTATTTTGTAAGGGGCCCGGTCAATTCCTTCTAGCTGTTCCAATAATAGCTGAACACGCTGTTTCGCTATGTAATTTAAAAAAATGTGTGATATTTAAAAATATGCCTACGCAGCTTGTACGGTTTGCCCTTATTAACGTCGATAAGTAATGAAAAAAGAAACATTGTCCGTGGCGTTTGTAAGTAGAAAGTTATTTTTAAAATATATAATTGCTTCAAAAGCAATAAATAGTATAGGAATTGACTGTCCCCCGTGAGATCCAATGTAAAAATATGTCGCTCTGTAGTATAAATGCAAAGACATCTTGTATAGAGTGTGGTTGCGAAGCGAGAATGCGAGCGAAACAGGTGATGAGTGAGCTATAATTTAAGTACTAGTTTATAGTTAGGCGAAAACTGTGAAAACACAGAATTAAAAAATCAGTTTTTTTTCCTGTATCGAGGGATCAACAGATAATGCTTGATAAATGTGATAATGTCGCAATAAGCGGTGTGTTGTGGTCTGAGGACGAAATGATGATGTGGATAGACTTTTTTTTTTCATTTTGAGGTACCGTATTGCGCTGTGACGAACCTCGGACGGTTTGCTGACAACGAAACCTCGTGCTGTCAGTGTGAGCGCTCGCGTCCCTGCGCAGACGCATACCTACGAAGTTGAAACAACCGGACGACTGTTAACGTTAACATCCTGGTATTTTAAACATTTCGTCAATCGAAATTTAAAGTTAAAAACTTTATTGCTAGTTCTACTCGTTCCTTATTGGATTGGCTAGATGTTGCTACCGTAAAATGAAGTTGAATGTGGCGGTAAATATAGGTATTATCACAAATAATAGCGAGGGTTTAAATCAATTGTGCCATGATGTTGGTCGGCTCGGTGGCGCGGGCGCTTCACACAGAAAGAGTTGTTGTTAAGGCTGGTTGTACATTGGTTAACATCGCGTGAGAAATTAGTTGCTTTTGTATCTTTTTGTATCAATACACTTATCAGTCGTGTCCGAAACGTTGCAAGGACGTCTTTGCAATGGACTTCATGTTTTAGGTGCACGCAATTTGTCACTAAACTACTATATTTATGTTGTAATATTTGTATTTAATTAAGTATACGGTCGTTGGTCGCTTCAGTAATCGACAAAATAATGCGAGCGACAATTTTATTACTCACCCGAGAGTAGCCAATGTGTGGCGAGCCTAAATCAAAATATTTCCTATAAATAATAAAATTTTTATATCTGAATTTTGTGTTTTTATTTTTTCCTCAAGATATTCTTGCGTACTTTTTATATCTGAGAGAAAACAACTGGGATGTGCTTATAAGAGCGTATGGTCCTAGGTTCGACTCCAAGGAGCAGAGTTTTTTGTCGACATAATGCAACGGGTATTATGCCCATTCGAGATCAATGAATTGCGTATATCAGTTGTTAAAGGAGCCTTGTCTTGTTTGTTTGTTTGTATGTATGAATTCGAATCACGCAAGAACGGCTGCACGGAATTGGATGCTATTACAGTTGCATTTCTGGAGGCCTAACTTAAAATCTGGCGCATGTCCTGATTACACTAATCATCGTCTTGAACTCTAGAAACCGGTGTATGCTAGAGTTGCAGTTATCTTAAAAGGCTATATTTGGACACCCACGACTATAACAACACCCATGCCTATAAGGCTGACGCCTATAACAAAATCGAGGCCCATAAGAGCGACGCCTAAAACGAAGACGCCTAAAAGAGCTACGTCTAAAAGAACGACGCCTATAAGGTCGCCGCCCATAAGACCGATGCCTAAAATATCGACGTTCAAAATCGACACCTGAAAGAATGACGCCCAAAAGAGTGACGCTTAGAAGAACTACGTCCGTAAGACGCCGCCCATTTAAGACCAGTCTTAAAGACCGACACCAAAAACCATGACGACCATAAGACCGACGCATAAAAGAACGACGCCTCACAGAACGACGCATAAAACAATCACACGCTAAAGAGAGTCTCCTAAAAGAATATACGCCAATAATACCGTCGACCATAAGACCGAGTGTGCGTTCGCCCAGCGGAATCAGTTTTTGATGAATTTCTCCACAATGGCTGCGTGCACAAATTTTTTTTTACCATACACAATTATACGACGTCATACACTAAATATCTGCATACTTAAAATCTTTAAATTCAACAACATTCCGCTGCGCGAACGCACACTAAGACCGACGCATAAAATAATGACGCACAAAAGACCCGACGCCCATAAGATAGACCTATATAACACCGACGCCAGTAAAACAGACGCCTATAACAACACCGACGCTTAAACTACCTATACAGACGCCTATAATAACACCGACGCCCATAAGGCTGACGCCTAGAACAAAATCGTGGCCCATAAGACCGACGCTTAAAAGAACGACGCTCAAAACCGACGCCTGAAAGAGCGACGCCGATAAGACCGACACCCATAAGACCGACGCCTAAAAGAACGAGGCTCAAAACCGACGCCTATAAGAATGACGCCCAAAAGTGCGACGCTTAAAAGAACGACGTCCATAACACCAAAGACGACCGACCGACACCAAAAACAATGACTAACATAAGACAGACGCCTAAAAGAGCGACGCCTGAAAGATCGATGCCTATAAGATAGATATAACACCGACGCCAGTAAAACCGACGCCTATAAGATGGACGCATATAACACCGACGTGTATAAGATCGACGCATTTATAACACCGACGATGGAAATAAGACCCACCCTTTTTTATCAACAACACCAAAACCTGTTATGATCTCGACGATGACATCGACATCAGTTATGCCTTTCGCAAAAAGGCCGTCGTCCTTAAGACCACCGCCCATTAGATCATCGCTCATAACACCGACGACTACAATTCCGCGGCATTGGTCTGGACAAGAAATGATTTATTATTTCAGAATGCTACTAAATGCCCATAACCCCGCGTTCCCACTCACGACGAAACATGTTGCAAATATCTATCTTACTCTAACTCTCAAAGAGTGAGAGGGATAGGTAGCTGTTTGCAATGTTTTGTCATCAGTGGGAACGTACTGATTCATTAGTCTAGTGGTCCTAATCGCGACTGCTACGCTAGAGGTCCTGGGTTTGATCCCCAGGTCGAGCAAAGTGTTATTGGGTTTTTCTATGAAATTCCCAGTAGCAGCTCGGAGTCTGGATTTGTGCCCGGTTAATGGCAATAGGCTCGCCCCCTATTACATGGGACCTAAAACATATCGGCGAAATGTGGGTGTACATTAAGTACACCTCTGCCTGACCCGTCGGGGTATACAGGCGTGATGGTATGTTATAATATATGTTATGTTATGTTATCAGTGGGAACGCGGGGTAAAACTAAGACCGACGTCCATAACAATGAAGCCAAGAACGCCTACAAAACACTGAGGCTTAATATAACACCGATGCATAATACCTACTGATGCCAAGTAACGCAAACGGGACGACTACGCGACGGCCATAAGATTGGTACCTATAACATCCAAAAAAGAAAAAAGTAGACATCAAAAAAATGTGTTAATGTTGCCGCATTGCCGAGCTCAATGTCAAGTTTGCGTTTTGGATTTCAAATGTACGCACGGCTACATATCAAGCTTTCCAAAACCAGTATAGGCTGGCCTTGGATCGTACGGAAAACCTTAACAATGGGAGGTCTGTCTAAACTGGATTTTTATAGCTTGATGCGTAGCCGTGTGTACATAAAATATACTGTGTACTACGTCAAATGTTTTAGGTCTTGTACATTATCAACGATGCCTTTTAATTCATTAGAAGAAAAGGTTGACTGCCTCATTAGTCTAGTGGTTCTAAGCGCGACTGCTACCCTAGAGGTCCTGGGTTCGATCCCCAGGTCAAGGAAAGTGTTATTGGGTTTTGCTATGAAATTCTCAGCAGAATAAATCTGGATTTGTGCCCGGTGGCAATAGGCTTCCCTATTACATGGGATCTAAAACATACCGGCGAAGTGCCACTAGTTCCATTAGTTCCACGAGTGCCCAACCCTTTGGGGGCGTGTGTGTGCGTGTGTGTGTGAACTGAACTGCTTCTTTTTAATGCCATAAACGAAGAATGTGTTATAAATGTACAGTCCCCAGCAGTTCAAGGTATACAAAACTGTCAAAATTCTCCAAATAATTTTAAACCTTAAATTGTTGAAGATACAGTTCAAAATCAACTGAGAAAATTTGTCATTTTGTGGTAACTTGATGTGCTGGCCACCCTACATACAATTAGGAATATGCATGAAGTTTAAATTTGCCTAATATATTTTTTCCCGAAATCTTAAACATACATAAAGTATTATTGTAACAACATTTTGTTACATAATTGTTATTTATTTGTATCAAATAATAATTAAAAAGTGCTAATTATGCGAGCGAAATTCAAATTTACAAAACGCGCTGTCATTGGTCGAACGAAATGAAACGTCACCGGCCACGACATTGAATTTAATCACATAGTCGAAAGCTGCTAGAAAATGAATTATCTTGGAAATATATTTTAATTTGTGTGTCTTGAGCGATTTTGGTCAGTGGTGAGACTATATACGATGACCGAAAGAAAAAAATACTTTATCGGGAGTAGTTCTGATAGTATTTTTTCATTTTGGCACTATGCAATACCGATAGAAAGGGTTTTTAGCTTCTTCCATGGTAAAATCTTAAAGAATTAACCAAAACACCTGTAATAAACAAACACTTCGTGCGATGATCGCGGCCCATGACGTCATCTGAAGCGCGCGAAAAATGGCAGCGTTTAAACAGCTCAATTTTGGATATGTATGTTGAATAATATTTAAAAAAAAAATTTGAACATTCCCGGGAATAATTATATCTTCTATTGTGTTGTTATGATGTATAGAATCAATAAAAAAAAATAAAAAAAACGCAGGCATGTTCCTAATTTGCCAAAAAAAAATGGCGTCAAAGGCGAAACGATCCCGCCTGAGGTTATGCGGAATCTTCACATGCGAAAATGATTCACGAAATCACGATTTTTAAGCCAAACCACCCGTGGCCGTGAAGCAAGTAAAATAGCGCGAGAATTCTAGTATATCCATAATTTAAAAAGTCTGTAAAATACACCATTTAAAAACAAAAAGTAAAGGTTCATCGAAATTATTTCAATCTACCCGCAGTTCTTAATAAAATTGGTCCTCACTCAAGTTACGAAATATACATATTTAAAATTATCAAAACCACTATTAAACGCAACAAAGAACGTAGTAAAACTAGTAAATACAATAAATAGTAATTATAATCAATTATCACGATGTAGTTTTCAAAGTGAATAATTAATATCGATATAGGGTAGGGTAGGTTTTACAATAAAAAGTAAAATACAATCAAACTTACCAAAAATCACGTTCCACAGCAGAAACTAGTAATAATATCACAACACACAGGGTTTAACACGAAAATTATACTTTAATTAATTAATTAATAAAATACGAATAAAACAAGCTAACCGCACTGTAGCTACCACAGATGTTACAAGGGATACTTTATGTCACAGACTAATAGGAAAACTAAAGTTGTGGTATTTGCAACTGACGTTACAAATTGCATTGGAAATGGAAAGTTGGAAGGGGCGATAGTGATGCGCTTTACCACAGATAAAAAATCACTTAAGAGTGATGGTCATGTGAATATCGATTCATGTCATTCGTATTTAGATTTTTTGACATTGTATTAATGTCCGGTGTGAACTAAAAAAGTCTAAGTAATTAAAATCATGAAGTCGAAGATCGCGATAATTACTATTTCGGAGTATTTGTTTTTTTTTTATTTTACTTTTAATTTGTGACTTGTGACTGGAAATTTTAATGTTACTATCAAGTGATTTAAGGGTCAACGCCCTGTCAACAAGTCGACTCTTTTTATGTTTTCATAATTAGACAATGATACTCATCAGACAGGATTGTGTAAGGATTCGCGTTGCGCTGGTCTAGTGCGGATTTGGACAATTCATGATAATGATGGAGTCCCTTTTCATGTTTTCCAATTCCTGGCATTATTTTCACGTTAAAGCAAAACGAGAGTCGATTTCTGATCCAAGATAAACTTTTATTTTTTTACTATTCCTGAGGCAGAGCAAGCAGCCTACTGAAGCCGCGAGGGCCCTTCTGATGTTAAATGGCAACTGCCGCCCATAGACCCATATAGTTTAAACAATACAACGAATACACATCCAAGCCACTGCCTACAGGTAGGAAAATGGGAGGAAATGGAGAAGGGGACTGAGGGAGGCGATTCGATCGTTTTTCGGATTTAAATTTACAAAATACAAGTAATTAAATACATCTTATTCTAAAACAATTTGTGATGTTATCTTGAGTTATTGCAGAGGAAAATATTAATTAAACTAATAAATATATAGAAAAAATCTTTATTCATAAATAGGTACCCACAAATCACATGGTATCACGTCACCAATACGGCAAAGTTCTCTCTATGAGAAGAAATATAACGAATTATTCTACAATATAAACATACCAACTAGATAGAAATGCGTTTTGCTAAAATTACAATTTCATATTTTTAGCATTAATTTTGTAATTGGCGATAATTTACAAATAATTTGTAAAGATAGTAAAAAAATATACTTTTACGTTACCGATCTATCGATATTCCTATCAATAGTTCTGCAACACTATTACATATTGGTACGTAAGAAATCTTTCTTTTAGACAGATTTCCAAATTATTTTTCTACCATACATTTGAGCACTTTCATTTATTAATAATATTATCATAATACTCACTATCCCTAAATCCATGCTTTGTAATAAAATATTAAGATTTAACTTTTCTAGCAGTAATATACTGCTAGTACACGTTATACAAGGATATTTTAAGTAGATAATTATCACAAGATACATTCTGTAACACCAGAGACATAATAAAATATAATTTTAGGCTATTTACAACATGCTACCCGATAGAGAAGGCATCTTTCACAAAGAAACATGAATTTGAAAAGGAAAACAAAATTCTGTTCTTCAAATTCGTACAGTTTGTGGTGAATGCACTAAAATAAACCTTTTATTTTTTCAGCATTGGTGCAGACTCAGCTTTATAGACCGTTGTCAACACTTATCACAAACGCTGTCAATTGTGGATAACCAGCTTTGTCAAGTTCCACTTCGCCTGTTAAAGGAGTGATTCTACCCGTCGTACTTATAAACTTTTCCTATAAAACCCATACCCTATTCGTAAAAAATGAATACATTTTCATGCAAAAGTAAATAGACCACATTCACCACATGTTTGAAAGGCGTTATTTTTCACGTATCTGTAATGGGTTGAATAGGGAAAGTTGGTTAGTATAACGGGTACAATCACCCCTTTAATGGGTGTGAATGACTAAATCGGCACCTGTATATTCATTCCAGTGTTATCAATGTGCGCACTCTTAAATAACATCCCTTTAGAAACCCCGTTTGAAGAAAATATTTAATACACCAATTTCACCTACCAAAAATGTTTGGTGTCGTGAAAGATCCCAAAGTTATCTAAATCTACCTCTAACCGGTGATAGGGTCGATTCACACCTGATTTCGACTTCACACAAGATTTTGTTGTTTAATAAGGCCAGGCAGGTCTTTTTCAAATTATGAAAGCTACATAACTTTACCCCGAAATGATGCTTAAAAATGTTCTAGCTCTACAATTGTCATTTTCAAAAACCATTCATTAATGATGTAAATGCAATCATTACAATGAACGAGACAAAATATTGATTTATTTGTTTACTGGCACTAACCTATTTCTAAGTTCCTACGTCTTCTTCAACCGTAACCGAAGGTATATTAATGCTAACGTGACCACAATCCACGCGATGGTTGTTAGGAACCCATAGAACACGGAGGGCTCTGTGATGGAGGCTCCCTTCTCCATGATGTCCCTCAGAGATATGGAGGGAATCGTGAACGGGAGGGTGAGGGATATGATGCGTAGCGTGTTTGACATCCCTTCTAATGGCCATAGGATACCTGGAAATGGTAATTGTGAAGTAACTAAAAAGTGTGTTCAATAACTCTACAGAAATTATTCGATAGTGGCTTAGCGCTGCGGGTAAAAATATTTGTAGGTATGAAAACCTCTTACAGTGCCTAAGGGTTAGGCAGAGGTGTAGCTCTTATTTGCCGGCACGGGTAGGTCCCATGTAACAGGGGGCGATTCTATTGCCATTAACCAGGCACAAATCCAAATTCCAAGCTGCTGCTGAGAATTTCATAGAAAAACCTAATAATAGGTACTTTGCTTGCGCTTGGGCTCTCTAATGTGGCAGTTGGTATCTGTATACGAAATAGATGTTCTGTGAATCGATGCTGATAGATATGATTCAGGTCCAAATGGCCATATCCTCTCTAGTAGGACGGTCCAACTTAAGTGCAGTGAGCCGAGCAGATCTGAGACTCCTACAACATCATCAGTTCATATTTATTCACTGTTGGACGTAAGACTCTCTTAGTGAAAGCCATAGAACTCTTCAGCTCTGATTATTTAGTCGTCTCAAACTCCAAGTCTGCCGTTTTGTTGTTCATTTTTAACGGTTTAGTCTAACGAATAATTATAATTTCTTGTGTAATTTAGGAAGCATGATTTAACAGAATCGTAGATTTTGTTGTAAAATAGAGAATTCGGCCAAAATTAACAATTAACACCAAAATAAAAATAAGCAAAAGTTTTAATACTCAATTGTGAATAAGTTATTGTTGATGTCGCAATTTATACTAACATGTACAGTCACCAGCACATCAAGTTATACAAAACTGTCAAATTTCTCCAAATGATTTTCTCCTTAAACGGTTGATGATTAAGTTCAAAATCAACTGAGTGAATTGGAAATTTTTTGGTAACTTGATGTGCTGGCGACTGTACCTACAATTTGTTATTGACGAACAATTTGCGAAAAACCAACCAAACTTGAATTTGGCACCCAAAGCTGAACTTTTAGCCGTAAGAGTAAAGGTTTCTCTGAATCAAGAACTTACCGCACAACAAAATCATAGGGTAGAAGCTGCCAGTGGCGACAAAGAAGGACATGGTGTGGCTGTTGCAGTAGACGGAGAGCAGGAAGCCGTAGCACATGCCGCAGATGCCCTGCAGGAACAGCAGCAGGCCGCACACCAGCTCCGAGCCCACGGACGGGATGCCGTAGCCCAGGAACGCGAGCGCCATCATCTCGACGGTCTACACATACATACATTCCATCACGCCTGTATTCCCGGTTAGACAGAGGTGTACTAATGTACATCCACGTTTCGCCGGTATGTTTAGGTCCCATGCAATAGAGGGTGAGCCTATTGTAAAATGCATATGAGTTTGAAATTGCAAAAGTTGATATAAATAAACCAAGTACTTCCTAAAGAGTAAACTATGTTTTATTTTGTCAAGTATTTATCACACCATCACGTCTATATTTCCCGAAGGGTTAGACAGAGGTATACCTACTAATGTACATCCACGACGTACACCGATCTTATCGGCGAGGTTCTCCAAAAAGGTCAGGTGTGTAGTACTCGCAACCGGCGCGTGTGTATGTAAACTAAAGATGTATGAATGTGGGAAAAGCGAAAGAGATATGCAAGAGTCGTAGCAAGTGGCAGTCAATAGTTAATAATTGGAGCGGCGGTAGCCTAATTGCTAGGGCGTCGGACTTGCGATCATGTGGTTGCCGGTTTGAAACTCATCCATTGCACTACCGACGTGAACCCACTTGTAATACAAGCATTTAGCTTTGTACGAGGGGTTAACAAGAATACTAGTAATGTGCGACCCACATTGCTAGTAAGTTTTTTTTTTTTTGCCTACCCCTGTGGGAAAAAGGCGTGAGTGTATGTATGTACTTATGTAATATAATGTATTATCTCTTTATTTGTCACCTGGAACAAGATGATGACGGATTGCAGCATGATATGTACGTTGAGCATCTCTCGTGGCTTGACGCCGGCCACCGCGCTGCGCTCCCACACTCCCTCCAGTCGGTCAGAGATCATCAGAGTCGACGTCACGATGGCAGACAGGAAGAATATAATGCTACAATGATGGGAGATTGAAGAAATAAGCTTCATTTTGAGTGACATGTGTGAAGGATTCGGATAATTATTAATTTTCATCACATAAATCTATAGCAATATATGTATATCTTTATATATATAATTCTGCTGTACGTGTGTATGTCACTGAACTCCTCCTAAATGGCTGGACCGGTTCGAATTATTATTATTTTTATGCGTTTGGATGGCGCCCTGGATAGTTTAGATTCACAAATTAGCCCGGCAGATGGCGCTGCAGTCAGTTTTTTTTAATATCATGCAGGAGTACGTCTGTTGGGTCCGCTAGTATTAATATATAATTCGCTCACTTGTGGTTGTAGCTGCCCGTGGCATCACTAAAAATGGTCCTATCTGAAAATCAGCGCTACGGCATTATACCTTTAATGTCGCAGCATTATGCTGAGATAGACGCCTGTTCTGATCTTGTGCAGGGTTACTGTAGTTTTTCCTTTTTAATTAATTTGTATTTTTAGTATATTAAGTGTACGAAGTCAGAATATAAAGTTTTCTTTCTTTCTATCTTTTTACTGTAAAAATACTCCGCGTATAACTGGATGCGGCTCATTATCAGTATTTTACACGAAGCCACTGGCCAATTATGGGCAACACCGATATTCGAAAGATAGTCTGTTCGTCAAGCTATTGGACTATTTCCTTGTATAGACAGAAATATGAGTTGAATGTACTTACGTGATCATGATGCCGGGCGCCATAAAGCTGACGATCTGCGGCTCACTCTTACCATACACCGGCTTCTCGAAGTGCACAGGAATCTGTCATACACATGTTCATATTAAAATACAAGTCAAGAGCAAGAGGGATGGCACTATTAACAGCATGTATTTAAATGATCGTTTTAATTTGGACTGGTTTGAAACCCACCCATTGCACTACCGACGTGAACCCACTCGTAACACAAGCATTTAGCTTAGCACGAGGGGTTAACAAGATTACTAGTAATGGGTGACCCACATTGCTAGCAGGTAAGTTTAAAAAAATATACAAAAACTGCAAGCAAAGAAATCTAAGCGGTATTCTTTTTTAATTATTGATCGTCTTTTTTAATGATTGGTTTTATTTTTAATTATTGATCCTCTTTCTCTGGGATATAAAATCAATCAATCGATATTTTAATCTGTTTAGATCTATGCAAAATCGATTTGGTTCTGGATGTGTGGTCACAGTTCTAACCTAACCTAACCTAACCGATATATCTCAGAAGAAGAGAATCAATCATTAAAAAAGACCAATTATTAAAAAGGAGCTTTTTTGCTTGCAGTTTTATTAAATTAAAATGATCTTTAAATACATGGTCAATCAGTAATTTTGTCGCTCAATCAGTATTTTTGATGTGCGGTTTGTTATATCCCCTATTTACCCCGTGGAGCAGAATCTATCCCTCACAACCTAAAGTATTATACCACCTGTCTTTTTACGCCGGGTGTGAAAAGAAAAAAAGTTGATGAAATTATTACATTGCGGATTTAGTCACCAGGGGCCGTATTACCACATATTAATGCCATCATTTTTACGTTGTGCAAGAGGGACGCCACTATTTAACCTGTAGAGCGGCATCCCTCTCTCACAACCTAAAAATGATGGCATTAATACGTGGTAATACGGCCCCTGGACCAGTTAAAGGGGTGACCCTACTGACCAACGTTCCCTGTTAAACCCATTACAGATACGTGAACAAAAACAATATTTCATACATGCCGAAATATAATCTGTTCACTTTTGTATACGAAGATGTATTTATTTTTCAGGAATAGGGTATGGGTTTTATCGGGAAAGTTGTTGACGACACGGGTAGAATCACCCCTTTAACGGATGCGGGTGACTAAATTGGCTACATGTATGGAGAAAGATTCTTATGATATTTATAAATAAATATACCTTGTGATCTGTCAATGATGCGTTTGTGCTGAAACTATACATATATATAATATACAAAACATTTATACAGATTGGAAGGGACATCGACGCAAAACCGCTTACTGTGATTGCAGAACACGATTCTAGAAATTCTTCATCGGTTATTTTAAATAAATCTGCGGTTCCATACATTTTGAGCGTAAAGGTATTGCACTTTTGTAGGAAACAGCAGGATTCTTTTTCAATAACCGACGAAAAATATCATCGCAAGCGAGTCCAGAATCATGGTACTTAAGTATTTGTGCGGCGATGTCCCTTCGACCCTGAATAGTAAAGTAATGACATTTTATACATACTTTGTCTTGATGAAGATGAGAAAGTATCTGAAGCAAGTTGTTGTATAATAAAAAAATCCCACAATATATAGCAGTGCCCACAGCGGGTGCCCAATATATTTTGGTACTTTATGGCAATAATACTTAGTAAGGAACTTGTTTAAAATGGACAGTTCAGTACCGTTACTTGATTTAAGGCGGATTCTTTCGCCTTCTGAGCCATTTTTTTTTTTCGCAAATTGTAACTGTTCATTTGTATTAACAATTTTGACAGAATACTTACTCAATTTACTCTACTATCTGTAGTATTCTGTTGTGAATAGGTATTTATAATAATATTTGATTTGATGCCGCAATTTATGTCGAAAAATAAGAAGAATTTGGCGCCCAAAGCGAGACCATCCGCCTTAAACAGACCAAGATATACTGGACACTCAAAATATATCAAGTGAAATAGAGCGAATAAATTAAAGAGGATATTAAGAAACTTATTTAACTTTTTGCGTGTGCTGGTGAAAAGGTTTTTATATGTTTGAAAAAAAAATGATATGCACTATATTCCGTACAATATAATATTTATCTATACTAAGCTAAATGACAGATTTATATTATGAATAAATAAAATAATAGCCGTTGATTACTAAAAAAGCAATATTTATAAAATGCAGTCATTTTATGAATTTAAAGCAATTACTATTGTTATTAATCTCATGCTCTTTGACATAAGTTATAATAACAATACCTATGATACCTATAAAACGTGAAAAAAATATAAATGTTTGACATTGCTTGTTAGGGTACGAAGTTGATAAATAATTTCAATACTGCAACTATCGGAATTTTAATTATAGCCTATGAAAACATGTTTTTATTACATCTATATACTGACGTCAGTTAAGTTACCGTCTGATCGATCTCAACAGGTTATGAGTATTTACCACTAACACAAGTTACAGTTTGTTCGAAATAAGTAAGCCGATCGGCAGTTAGCCGTTCCGAGCTACCGCGGTGATAAAATCGTTTAATTGTTTTAATACATAAATATCGAAATTAGTAAACAAAATAATTAGAAATGTGAAACTTATACGACTCTAATTATCCTTGCACCGACTTTTTCTATTAAAATTTACCACTTCTAAACCATTTGCAGACAACTTCCGATCGGCTTACTTATTTCGAACAAACTGTACTGACTTAATGTAAATGTGCTTTAAACTGCAGAGGGGGCGTTTGGGGCGCTTAGTGGGGGCGTTTGGGGCAGCCTGCTCTGGGCGGCACTTCTCCGGGGGGCACCAAAATTTTACAATAAATAATAATTGCTCTTGCTGGAACTTTCTTTATAGGCTCATTGACTGATTATTTTTATAGCCTCATGAAAAAAAATACCATAAATAGAGCCGAACTATAAAAATAAAATCATGATCAGTTTAGATGTGCAGAAGTACTTAGGTATATTAATTGAGAATATGAATTATGTGTGGAGTTATAAATATTGCAATGTTTCATTTTGGAATTTTCGTGCCATTTTGTAAATGATTTTGTTAAGTCGGAATAGGTACAATGTTATGTAACATTTAAATAAATAATAATAAAAAATAATTTCCAACCTGCACTAAGTTGTCAGGCCTGCCACACGCCTTCATGGCTCTTCGCGTGAAGCTCTCGTACGTCTTATGCAGTTGTGTCTTTATGAAGTTCGAGATCTGATGATCTGTTAATAAGATTATATACTGTATAGTAATATTTCTTGTGAAACAAATATTTCAAAAAATAAAGTTAAGGACTTTTATATCTAGGGTACTTGTTTGTTCCAGCGCTTACAATTAATTAGAAACGCACAATTAACCATAGGTCAAAATACCAGGTACTACAATTACAACAAAAAAATAAATAAAATACATCAAATTAATTAAGCATCTCATGCTAATTCATTTAATTACTTTAACTACAAATTAAATACCTTAGCTATCTAAGCAGCCTTGGTTGAATGTGCCTATATCATAGTCATCCGTCCAAGTTAAGCTTTTCAAACATGTCTTCACCGTTTCTGTGATACTGTCCACATTCCATTCCATATAATTAGTGGTAAGGAAAGTCTCAGAGAGAGAGAGAGAGAGAGAGAGAGAGAGAGAGTGAGAGAGATTAAACTGCCAAGTCAAAGGTCGAGTTTAAATTCAAGTCTTGCATCTCGGTCTTTTCGAATAATAAGACTTAATTATCATGCGCTTAAACGGTGAAGGAAAACATCGTGAGGAAACCTGCATGCCTGACATTTCTCGATGGCTAGTGAGCTTTTATTCCAAAAAATAGTTTTTTTTAGGGGTTGAAATAGGGGGTGAAAGTTTGTATGGGAGTTGGTAATTTTTCAAGATAAAACCATGAAACTTTATATTAAGGCACTTGATAAGAAATAAATAAATATTTGTTCTAGCGTTTTTGGAATTTCGACCTGTGTGGGGATGAAATAGGGGATGAAAGTTCGTTTAGAAGTCCAAACAAAGTAACGCTTTCAAGTTTAACCCCGGAACAGATTTTGATGAAATTTGGAACAAAAATAGACTAGACCTTGGGAACGGATATAAGTTACGTTTTGTTGTAAAAAAGGGGTTGAAATAAGGGATGAAAATTTGTATGGGAGTTTGTCATTGTTGAAGATAAAACGATGAAACGTTGAATTCAGGCATTTGATGAGAAATAAAAAAATTTTTGTTCTTGCGTTTTTAAAATTTCGTACTATGTAGGGATGAAATAGGGGATGAAAGTTCATATGGAAGTCCAAACAAAGTCACGCTTTGAAGCCAAACCTCGGAACAGATTTTGATGAAATTTGGTACAAAAATAGATTAGACCTTGGGAAAGGATATAAGCTACGTTTTGTTGTAAAAAAGGGGTTGTAATAAGGGATGAAAAATTGTATGGGAGTTTGTCATTGTTGAAGATAAACGCTGAACTTTTGTGTTTAGGCACTTGATAAGAAATAAATAAATATTTAATATGGGGTTTTTGAAATTTCAAACTGTGTGGGGATGAAATAGGGGATGAAAGTTCGTTTGGATTTTGACGAAATTTGGTACAAAAATAGACTAGACCTTGGGAAAGGATATAAATTGCGTTTATATTTCAGTAAATAATAAAGTTGGGCAAATGTTGTGGTCTACCCGAGCACAAAAAAGCGGACGGAAAGATATGTAAAGATAATTTGTAATTTCCCGCCAGAATTGGAAAAAACTAAACAGTCAAAATCGCGCTGTCCACGCGGGCGAAGCTGCGGACGGAAAGCTAGTATGTATATAATGTAATCCGTTTAGTAGGTGCCCGTGGCATCACTAAAAATAATAGTGCTATCTGAAAACCAGCGCTGTGACATTATGCTTTTAGTATCGCAGCATTATGCTGAGATAGGAGCCTGAAATGATCTCGTGCATTAATTAATTTAGGAAGCGGCGGTAGCCTAGGCGCTAGGCGGTAGCCTAGCGCCTAGGGCGTCGGACTTGCGATCATGTGGTTGCCGGTTCGAACCCCACCCATTGCACTACCGACGTGAACCCACTCGTAACACAAGCATTCAGCTTAGCACGAGGGGTTAACATACTATACACACTGCTAGTAAGCTTTTTTTAAAAATAAAATTAATTTTTAGTGTACGAAATCAGAATAAAAAGTTTTGTTTCTTTCTTTTACTCTAAGAGGGGACGCGAGCCCAGCAGTGGGACAGTTGAATGATAGTCAAGGACTCACTAGTCATGTCCAACCACACGCTGACGCTGCTGTCATCCACGATGATGTCATCCACATTGCCATCCGACACTCGTCTGCCCAGCGCCCAACTGAAGTTCCTTGAGAAATGGAGAGCGCCATACAATTTGCCTGTAGACACTGCTGCCTTTGCTTCTTCTGAAGAGTTGTATAAGGTCTGAAATGGATGAAGAAATCCAAAACATGCTTTTTATAAATTTAATTATAAAAATAAAATTAGATGAACTTCAAAAATATGAATTTTCTGGTGAAAGGAAATTTCGGCCTCAGACAGAGTTTGAACCTGCGTCCCTCCGATTAAGTACACCGGACACTTCACCAACTGAGCTACCGAGACACTGCCTGTGATGCCGAATTTCTCTTACACATTTTTCGACTTGAGATGACGTCGGAAAACGTTTAATTGCATACTTACATACCATCACGCCTGTATTCCCCGAAGGGTTAGGCAGAGGTGTATTAATATACAACTACGCTTCGCCGGTATTTTTAGGTCCCATGTAATAGGGGGTGAGCCAATTGCCATTCACCGGGCATAAATCCAGACTCTGAGCTGCTACTGAGAATTTCATAGAAAAACTCAATAACACTGCTCGACCTGGGAATCGAATCCAGGACCTCTAGCGTAGCAGTCGCGCTTAAGACCACTAGAGTATTGAGGCAGTAACGTTCATAATTGGGAACGAGATAGTTGTGGGCCGTAGCTAGGAATGAATGGGAGGGGTTTCGAGCTTTGGACCAAAAACAATAAAGTTAAAAAAAATGTTTAAAATAATCATAGATCCGTAAAAAGAGTCAATAAGCAGTGGATTTGCTATGGCAGTTCACTAATCCAAATGGGGATTTGTACCCTAAAACCCCAAATAGCCTATTCTGTCCAGCGGTTCATGCGTAACAGGTAACACACATAGTCGGATAAATAGACATTTACTTATTATTTCGCATTTTTAATACTCAAGTTTTATCAAGTTATGGTATCTGCAAGAGTTCATCAAATTGCTACTACATACCGGGAACAGCATTTTATTTTCCATTTCCTCTAAGAACCAACAGCTGAGCATGTACAGGTCGCAGGTCTCGTCCTCCTGAAGGGTTGTGGTCTTCAAACTGGTGTTCCTACATATGTCTAGTCCAACTGGAAATATATTAACATGGCAGTTTAAAATCACAATAATGAAGAGAGGGGAAAAACGAAGGGACTAATTTTAAGTTAACAAGACTTCAAAAAGGAGTTCAAAGAGAGTTCAAGGAGACTTCAAAGAGAGAGACTTTTTTTTCGTCCACCGATTACTCGAAGACGCCTGAAGCAATTTGGGACATTCTTTTTCGTTTCAAAGGGTATAGGATCCCAGGTCATCCCATTTAGATGTTATAGATATCGATTGAGCGTTTTTTTAAAATCAAGGTAAAAATATTCAAATTTGGTGAAGAAGTTCTCAAATAAAATAGCTTTAACAAAAATGCCTTTACAAAAATAATAAAATAATGTTATGTCTAAAACAGTTTCGGCAGTCGGTGGCTTTAATTTGAGTGGATCTTTTGTTTACGCCACTGACTTTAGTAACTGTGAATTTTTTTTCGTAGGCGGTTTTACGTTTTTGTTAAGTTATTTTATTCTTTCTTTTTGTTTTGTGGAGCGCAAAAATCTTAACTCCTTCTTGGTTCCTGTGACTCTGACAGTCTTCATTCCGTATGGACTCGGCAACGAATCAGCACAGTCACCACCGCTTGCCGACTAAACCAATAATAAAAAATCATAGGTAGATACTTACATGGTGAAGATGCGGCCTCTTCGTTGACCACACCGATATGTAAGTCCCGTGGATCATGCCCTATGGCAGCGAAGAACGCCACAACTTGGATGATGGGGAACAGGATCGAGAAGATTAAACCCCTGGGAATAAAATTAGAAGGGAATTATTTACTGGTTTCTAATACTTACGTGAATATTAGATATTGAAATAAAACTACTTTTTATTTTATCGCGTTATATTGATATTTTTAATTCCCGACGTTTCGGATCCTTTACAGCATCCATGGTCACGGGTGGACTGACGTATTGGTCGTCCTAATGACAAAATGATCAACAGCTACCCTAAGAATAAACATTATTTATTCGTAGCAGCTACCATACATTTTGAAATTATTTGGGAATTATTTACCCTGCATGTCTGAGAGATTTTCTCGAGTGCATGTGAAGTCTGCCAACCTGCAATAAGCCAGCGTGATAGACTATAGCCTAATCTCTCTCATTCTGAGAGGAGACCCGTGCCAAGTAGTGAGGCAATATAATGGGTTGATGATGATTTTTTTATGGGATATCTCGGCATATGAGCAAGCGAGTCATCTGATGGTAAGTAGCCGTCCATGGACACCTGCAATACCGCAGGAGTTGCAGATGCGTTGCTGAGCCTATTTAAGGAAAAGGGAGGGGGAGGAGAAAAGGAGAAGGATGGGGACAGAGGGAGGAATAGGATCTCCGGCTTTCCAAAAATGATGATGATTTATTCTAAATAATGAAAGAGGTAAATTTTACTTTTATCATGATCATTATTACCTCTAGATCTAGATTTATTGCCCTTTCACTCTGAGAGGAGTCCTGTGGCCAGCAGTGATATAATAAAGGAATTGATGATGATGATTTTATCCTTAGTTGCCTACATTTATGCAGTAATATTTTTGAACAGAATTTACAAATGATTCACTCACCCAGGATGCCTTGAGAACTGTTGTATACTCTTGATGAAGACTGCTTTATATCTAGATTTCGATAACCTCTTGGTATCCTTTGGTAGTTTCTCCTTCTTAGTTAGCACCTGTAAATGTATAAATAATATTGTTATTTTTTTTTGAAAGGTCTAAAACTAGTTGCTCGGTTCCAAAGAATGGTTCTTATGGAGAAGAAACTCCATCTAGTCTTTAGTCTCTACTGTTCTGAAGGGAGGACTGGTAACAACAATGTAAGTTTTTTTATAATGCCAGTATTTGGTAGTATCGGATGTTTAATATTGTAAAAGATATACATTTTAGCTAAATAATACTCTCAACAGCTCAGGCAGGATCTTCAAGATTTCGCTGAAGTTGACGAAGATAAATTCGATATTCACAGTAGTTTCGATAGTTTAGTGGCTAAAGCGTCCGGTGACCGGATGGATGGAATCTAGCCAGAGATATTTTTCTCTTTCGCTGATATTATATTTTTTGAAGATGGAAGAGTCATCATCATCCTCGTCTTAACCCATCTATTTTGGAGTCAGCCTTACCAGTGGATTGCACATCAGCACTAGACGATGCGCCTACAATTTGAAGGGTTAAAAAAGGCAATTTGTATTTAATAACTCTTATCAGCACCTTAGCAGTTTTCTAATGTGATCTTATTATGATTCTCCAATAGCGGCCATATTAGCAGTGTTGGTTGGATTACTATAAAATAATCCTAAGAATAAACTGTCTAGTAGTTCAGATTTTGGTCAATGGGCGCTCGAAGACTTCGAAGCTCTGTTTTCTATGGGCCATAGGCCAGTATGTAATGTGGTTCTTACGTCAGTACTGCTTGTGATGGTAGGAAACTCGTCCCGCGAGTGGTAGCGGCTATCCACTCCGGTGCAGATGCCGCTGTCTGGGATCACGTCTGGGGATGATGTTAGCGCTGTAATTGTAACAAGGTTTATGTTTTTAAATTTCGGCATGCAATGATAGATACCCTTTTAAAGCGACTGATTAAGTGGATTGTTATGTAGTAGAAGAAACCATAGCTACGGAAGGACAGTATGATTGAAGAATGATTGTTTAATTAGATGACGATTGACAGATGAATGGAAGAAAGAACTTGATGCTGTGCTGACTCCAAATAAATTGGGACCAGGAGGATGATAATGATAATGAGATCCGCATGAAATATCAGGAGAATCCTAAAAAAGCTTTCGAAGTTCGGAGAATCAGCATAGATGTGTGTCAGACTAAATCCAATAGCTGTGACTACAGGACAAGGTGTGGCAAGTGTGGTTATTACTCGATACGAGTCCGACATACTTGCTACCTCACTTGGTGGCAAACAATCCATTAAGATTTTTCGAACACTTATAAAGAAAAGTTAAATCGTCCTAGGTCGAACCCGAAATATTAGTATGCACTTCGGGGCAAGGAATTTGTGCAAAAAGATAAAACTAGTAATGAATAAGAAATGACACAGTATATTGATGACGGTGAGACATCTAAATCCAAAAACCATGACTAAAAAACTGTGAAAAACAATGATCTAAGTACTCGTATAATTTTGCATGTCATAATATAATGTTACTTACTAGAGCGCCGTCGTGGCATCTCATGCTGTCGTATCGCCAGCTTCAAGAAAGCTTCTTCAAGAGTATCACAGTCAAACTTCCGCAGCAGATCGTCTGGAGAGTCCTCAGCAAGAAGTTGACCGTCACGAAGGAGACCGATCTGTTGAAGAAGAGTTTTGAGTATTTAATAAAAGACTGCAGAAACCTAAATGCGAAAAGGATAGGGGTAATGGCGCGCATTAAGGGAAGTCTACATCCAGTAGTTGACTAACATAGGCATATTTATGTTCGTATGACGCCTGGAACCGAAGAAAGGTTTAATGCTTTCCGAGGTACGGGGAGGTATCTATTTGTAAGAATAGTCGCCGACCCAGAGACAGACAGCGGTTACAGTAGACTGCAGATCAAATAAAAAATACGAACCCAAACAGCATTCGAACCAGCCTCCTCCATATTTTTTCATATTTTTCTTCCACTTAAAAATGTATATATATATTTTACTTATAAATATTTAGCATTCATGAATGCTAAAGTATAATAAAAATAATTGTGGATCATGACCATGAACAGTTTTTAGTATATTTAATATTTCATTATTTTGAGTAAGACTGATGTGCAAGAGATGTTACAATAATTTAATTAAAATTATATTATGATTTAACATAAATAAAGATTATATAACATTATTTTATGAAACTATTACTGTTAATGCATTACTAGTATCCAATCTTTGTAACAATGCGTTATAATGAGTGCTTATTTAATAAAATTACGCAGGCAACCTTGAAAATGTTCCGTTGTAGAAGTTTTTATTGTTTGCCAACAGTTTCGACAGTTGAATGCACTGTTTTGGGTGGAGCTATACATTTCATCAGGACATTGGCCAAGAGTCAGGCACTATTTAGACTTCTAGCACATAATAATATGGAATTATTTCTATTACAAATAAAATATTGTGCATATTAAATACGGTAAGGAAATAAGGATGGATTGTGATATGATGGAAAAGGGAGCGAATGATGAGATTACGGTTGACAGGCATGAATAGAAGAAAAAATATGACGACTCCAAATAAATTGGGAAAAGAGCAGGGATGATGATGATTACCTTCAAGAATGCATGGCAGATATACACGGACGAATTTTTTATTTACTAACAGTATATTAAAAATCTGTTCATGCATATCTGCCCTACCTTTCAGGGGATGAAAGCACTGATGATTATTAATTACGTTGACAATCCTGAAATAAAAAATACAGACTTTTCATAAATTTTCATATTTTTGTAGGAAACAGCAGATTTTTTTAAGGAAGCCAAGTGGATCAAAGACTTGTTAAAGATGATAATAATGATAAGTATTGAATAAGACGAGGCTAACCTTGTGTGCTTGTTTCGTCTCGTCGATATAATGTGTTGTGATGATCACAGTAGTGCCTCGGCGAGCTTGCTCAGCGAGGAAGTCCCATATCCTGCAACAACCATAAAACTGTTAATGATAAATGATATTTATTTCTGTAAAAAAATCTCTTAAATACACATTATAAGCAACAGATTATTTCCCATCTGACAACCACAGTATTAACGTCGAAATAAACTCAAAGAATCATGGCTTCTTTTAAAGTTTACACAGTAGTTGTATTATCAAATATATTATTAGGGCAACATCTTAACAGGCCTTTTGAAGAAAGGGCCATATCAGCTTTGAGTTGACCTGTCCTAACTGCACGCATGCGCATGCATTAGTCGCACGAAGATACCAGATCGGCAAGACATGTGAATGTTGAAAACTTACCGCCGACGGTAAGATAGAGGTGTATGGTGCATATGGGAACTCAGAATCACTCTTGAACTGTGTTTGAGACCATTAGACCAATAAAGGCAGTGCGGATTTTAGTTGAGACGACGTAGTCCAGCGAGAAATGATGGATGAGCATTTTCCGCGCACTCGGGTTATTACCCGATAATGATCATGATGTCATAGATTTAATTAGAGTTCTGCGAATTGTCGTACCTAATGAGGGTAATGAGGACTCGCAATGAAAATGTAGGTGAGTTTACAATAACAAAGAAACCAGTGAGAAAACACTTGGTACAGTGATCTCGATTAATGTTACTCAACGGCGTGTTATGGGAATAAAATGGTTCAATAAAAACATTTACAATTTCATATTGTGTGTACACTTATTTTAAGATTTTTATGTATAAGCCAGTATAAACTGACTTTAGCTTTATATACCAGTATAGCCTTATATATTTATATTACAATTATGTTGGGGCCAGCTTCTAGTGATCTTTTAATACTATTTGAAGGAAAACATCGTGAGGAAACCTGCATGCCCGAAAGATTTTCTCGACGGTGTACAAAGTACAACCTGCAGTAGGCTATCGTAGTGGGCTATAGCGTCTATAGCCCGTTTATTTAGCATGGAGACCTCCGCCCAGCGGTGGAAAAGCAAATGGGTTGATGATGATAACTTAACGTGTTAACCAATAGTCTCTTATTTGAAAAACAAATGCACGAATAAATACAATCACAGCGTTGTAAGACAGAACGTATAGTTTAGACGGGGGCTATTGGAACGCTCTAGTTTACTTAGTACGCATGCAACATACTCTAGCATAATGTACGTACTATGTCATATCTATAGTCTGTCATACAGATAGGTAATTTTATTAAATAATAATAATAAAAAAAAGCATACAAAAAATAAAAATAATAATAAATAATTGACTGCCTCGTTGGTCTAGTGGTCCCAATCGTGACTGCTACGCTAGAGGTCTTGGGTTCGATCCCCAGGTCGAGCAAAGTGTTATTGAGTTTTTCTATGAAATTCTCAGTAGCAGCTCGGAGTCTGGATTTGTGCCCGGTGAATGGCAATAGGCTCGCCCCCTATTACATGGGACCTAAAACATACCGGCGAACTGTGGGTGTACATTAAGTACACCTCTGCCTAACCCTTCGGGGAATACAGGCGTAATGGTATGTAATGTAATGTAATAAATAATTATTGCTAGCTGGGTTATTGGTCTGGGACTTATGCTAGACTGGAGAATGCAGCCTGGCACGGCTCCTAGATTGATGTTGCTCTGCATCCGTGGCTGCACTCGAACTCTGGGCCTATCAGAATACCAGCGCTGTAGCAATTACCCTGTTGCAGCACCAGCAGAGATAGGCGCCATTTTTTTTACCTTGCGAAGCCGTTTTTTCTTTAGATATAAGTTTTTAATAAGTTTAATTTAGTTTTTAATTTTAAGTGTTATAAGTTTAAATTTCATGATGTTATTTATCTAATTAGGCTTTAAGGTTCAAAAAATAAATTTCTTTCTTTCTTTCTTTCAATTATAGTATTAGAGTAAGAGGTCGAAAGACGTTGGCGAATTAATGGCGAATACCTGATGATAAGTGTAGTCATCGCCGCCCATGGACATCCGCAAAACCAAAGAAGTTGTAGATGCGTTGCCGAGCCAAGCAAAAGGGAGGGGAAGGAGAAAAGGAGAAGGAAGGGAACTGAGGGTGAAATTGGGCCTCCGGCGCTCCACATTCACCGAACATAACGCAACAGTCTGCATACTGCTAAGTGCTACTAAATAGGGACTTTTAAGACACTAGTCCAATGTTTAAATCTTTAGTAGGTACTAGTCGATACCACCTGAGTGGCTAAGTATTTTTTATTAAAAACTAGCTTTCCGCCCACGGCTTCGCCCGCGTGGTTTCTCGGCTTTTCTATACTATAACATATGTATATTATACATATAAACCTTCCTCTTGAATCACTCTATCTATTAAAAAAAACCGCATCAAAATCCGTTGCGTAGTTTCAAAGATTTAAGCATACAAAGGGACATAGGGACAGAGAAAGCGACTTTGTTTTATACTATGTAGTGATGATAATTAAATTTTTGCTTATTTTCAGGCAACGAAGGCCTAAAGAAAAACAAACCAAAATACTTAAAAAAAAAAAACATATTACAATCTAATGATAACGTCAGGCCACAAATATCTATACAGGTTGTTTTGTAAATATTTATACAGAATGTGTGGTATAAAAAACAAAGTCAATAATATTATACTTACCGGGTGACCTGCAAAAATATTTGTGTCATGTACCTGCCTACTTAAGTTATTTGAAGGACTTGGAGTGAGAAAGGGCATTACTGTGTTTGGGATGTTATGCACATAAGCTTGTTGTATGGTCTACAAAATACACATTGATGGCTATTTGTTTAGTTTATGTTTACTTAAAACTATATTATTCACTTATTTGTGAAGGTATGTAACTAAACAAACGATTTGTTTACCTATTCGTCCGCCATTTATAACTCACGTGCATTGTTCAAACACTAGAATGGTCCTAACACGTTTTGCTATAGGTAATGCATGGATCCTGGAACTCAATGATAATGATGTAATCAAATCATCGTAAAAAGGGCAATAATGCCCATTAAGGACGCTGGAGGATCTATTCCTCAGAGAAAATGCGCGATAAGATGCGTTCGGTTGGCTAGTCAAATTCGATTAAAAGAAAGATCAAACCATATATACATGTTATAATTCTTTGTCATTTATTTTTTATTCCTCCTTATTCATTACATTACATTTTAATATTTATTATATATACATTTGATAGTTACATAAACTATTATATATATGTATAGAAATAGAATAGAAATATCTTTAGTTGTATAATTTGATAGGCCACATGAAAAACTAAAATTGGCTATTTATTTTTTTCCTTTAGTTGCTAAAACTTAATTGAGATTTTAATTAATTTGATGAGAAAAAAAAGTAAAAAAGTTGCTTTGTTAATTTAATTAGCATAGATATGCAAAATTATAGTGAAGATTTTTTTATTTATCTATCTATCTGTGAATTTGCATATTTCTCCAATAAAAGTGTGTGTGTACTTAATAAATATAGTCTAATCTACGATATTGAAGACGCTCGACCATACTTTTTTGTTAGTTAGATCGTAGTCTGTTTATTGTGATAGGCTTATTCAAAGGTGTACAGATATACACCTACAATTCTTCAGTATGTTTAAGTCCCATGTAATAGGGGGCGAGCCTATTGCCATTAACTAGGCACAAATCTCCGAGATGCTCCTGAAAACTTCAAAGAAAAGACCTAGCAACACTTTTCTCGAGCTAGGAATCAAATCTCTAGGGCATTGTTTCCTAACCCGTGGTCCGCGGTCCCCTGGGGCTCCGCGAGCAAATCAAATCAAATCAAATGTTTTTATTTCAAATAAGTTTTCACAAGCGTTTATGAAACGTTATTGACTCTAGTTGCACAGTTCCAAAAAGTTGGTCCCATGGAGAAGAATCCGGCAAGAAACTCCATGGACACTCTTTTAAAATATATTGTTTTAACATAATTTGCTGGTACATTATGCCGATAACAGGATGTGAGTGCATTGGAGGTTTATGTCATAATTAGCCTGAAGTCGGGGCTAAAATTACAAGAAGGTTCTCAGCAAATGAGAACGCAATGTCAAACTAAAACAGATACACTATGTGTAAGAATACACATCATCAAAAATATGAACTAGGATAACTATAAACTACTTAGACATAAATGGCTACGATGTACTCACATATATGTTTGGGGGCAGCATATGTTTGGCCGCGGTCCCAATACTAAAATATAATATGATCCGAAAATTGCACCTTTTTTCACCCCTGAGTGAAAAAAGGTGCAATTTTCGGATCCTTGGCATTATGATGGATTTCCTTGGGGGTCCGTGGCTGAAAAAGGTTAGGAACCGGAGACCATTGGCCTTGTAATTAATGAGTCAATGATATGGTCAGATATCCCTAGACTTAATGGAAACGTGTCTTCGTGCACCTAAAGAGCACAGTGTGGCAATGTTCAATTCTCATTGGCTATTCTGTTCGTGTTTGCTCTAACATAAAGATTGGTTGCGAAAACCTCGCAGTTATTGTGTAGACATTCGAATGATACTTATGATGACAGGATTGGGTCCTGATGGTCTTATATAAGCTTCAAGCGCCTAAACGGTGAAGGAAAACATCGTGAGGAAACCTGCATACCTGAGAGATGTTTTTGACGGCGTGTGAAGTCAGCCAACCAGCAGTAGGTTAGCGTGGTGGACTATAGCCTAATCCCCAGAATTCTAAAAGAAGACCCGTGCGTGGAACAATATAATGGGTAGATTGGTGATGTCGATTTTATTCGGAAAATAGAGCTACGCTAACGTCGGTCGCGGAGATGCTGGACCAAATTACCGATGCTTATCAGCGCGTGTCGGTACACCCTGGGTCAATACCGTGCGAAGCTGACGATCAGAGCTACACGATTAGACATTCACTCTACCGTGGGCCTGATGGTCTGCGACTGACACACCGGCGTAACATTAAGTATTGTATAGCGGACTCACGAAGTGCATCAGTGCGTATACCGACTCGGTTTCGCTGACCGTCAGCGTGCACCTTAGTAATTGACATTACCATGAGAATATTGGTAAGTCCGCAATTGACGCGTAGAACGCGGAAATCGAAACGGATTTCAAAAAGGGCAAGTTCTCAATTCTTAGTATATCACTGCAATCGCCTGATCTGCCTCGCCTTAAGGCAGCATCGTACGACATCGAACTTGCTGTAAAGCAAGTCATGTCGGTTGAGAAGCAAACTTTATTTTCAACAGATGTCACCTTAAAGACGTAAATTTAAAATGTGAAGGCAAATTTTGACCAGGGCGGGTGGGACTCGCGGTCACTTATTTGGTTATAGCATCTGGTGTATCTAACCAGAAGATACAGGCTCGAATCTTGCTCATAGTCGATTTTTTCCTTAACTAAAATAATAATACCTATGTAGTACTAGGACTATAGAGCTTGCAACTGTTGTGCAACTAGTTGTAATTGCGATGGCGGTTACAGCAACTGACAATAGACGACCGAGACATTGCCAAGTGACGCGGGCGCACGGAATGTTTTCCGATGCGTAATTGTGATTATAATATGCAATGGCGCAAACCTTTTTATTGACCACGGAATAACTTATGCTAGATCTTTAAAACAATAACGATCTTTTTGACTTTTAAAGTGGTGGTTACGATTTGTAGGTCCTAGATCCGAACCCAGAAAGGCGCTTTGCTTTTTATGAATTATTTCTTCACCACAGCTTTCGAAACGGTTAAGGAAAGCATCGTGAGAAAACCGGCATGTCCTAGAAGAAGACATGTGACATCTACCAACCCGCCGTGGACCTGCATGGTGGATCACGGCCCACTCTCGTTCACCAAGAGTAGCCCTGTCTCCCAACACTGGAAACATTATAGTGCCTATCATGTGATAAGAAGGTTAAAATTGTCATCCATTCCAATACCTACCATTAAAATTTTTGATAAAAAAAAGTAAATGGCTTACCAATAATAATTTATAAATTTTTCTGGAAGTAAAAATGATCACCTATCCATATCAAGCGTAGCGTGAGACGCTCTGATTGCTAAGCTGCATTGTCTTCTTATTATTCGATACAGAGTCACAGAGTGACTGATATGGGATGACTCAGATGTTTATGCTGTCATGCCGCACATACCAAATGTGCTCACGAATGACCTCGAATTTTGGTTCCATTAAGGAGGGATGCCGTAAGCCGTGGTGCATGCGCCCTGTCCGAACTGTGCCTCAACTACCTATGCTTTATCCTTATCTATCTTCAACCATCCTATAAAATCTATCCTCAACAATCTTAGCACTATTTTTTATTGTTTTATGGGATAACTCGTCAAACGAGCATGCGAGCAATCTGATGGTAAGTAGTCATCGGCGCCCATGGACATCTATCTGCAAAACCAAAGGTGTTGCAGATGCGTTGCCGAGCCTCTTTAGGGAAAGGGAGGGGAAGGAGAAAAGGAGAAGGAAGGGGATCGAGGGAGGAATTGGGCCTCCGGCCCTCTCGCTCATCGAACGAAGTGCTACTACGCGGACGTCGGTATTCTGCGAGAGTGTGGTACTTCCCCGGTCAAGCCGGCCCATTCATGCTGCGAACAGCGTGGCCCTACCACAACAAAGCTATCCTTGATATTATACGGTACTTACATAATCGGCCATGGATAACATTACTGGGGAAATTCACATAACAAACACGCGCGCGGCCATTGTCTGGTTGAGCAGAAGACTCCTGAAGTCACGGGACACATGCTCATGGAGTTCGAAGGACTGTTTGCGCCCTCAGGTGCTCGGTGCGTCTGCTGGGGACCAAGAAACCCTTATACCGACTTCCACAATGCGATTCCAGGCGGTTATAGTCCAATTTGCTATATTCGCTTTCCATGGATATGATCCATAATTATTTTCAAACGTTACGAAAATACCTTCAGCCTGTAGATAGGCTAAACCTTATTAGTTCTAATGCAAATGTATTTGTACGTTTAGTGGGACAATCGTAAAGTGTTTTATAGCACCTTATTTAATGTTTTGTATTATGTAGGTATATTAAAGCTTAATATTTCCTTTGGAAAATTGAAATAACAGTTACGATAACATCCGGTACCTATTAATGTTTTTATTTCTATGCCCCTTCGGTTTAGTCGACTGCAGCGAAGCGTCAGGTCCTGTCTTCAATTTCCAGGTAGAGCAGGTCTCGAGTTCGAACCTCTGACTTTTGAAATTACTGCGTATCATTATTTTTTATCATTGGCTTAAAACGGTGAAGGTAAACATCGTGAGTTAACCGGTATGACTGACAGATTTTGCGAAGGCTTGTGAAGTCTGTCAACCCACAGTAGCCTAGAGTGGAGGACCTATATACCTCTGAGAAGAGACCCACGCCCAACAGTGGGCCAGTTAATGGGTTTATATTGATGATGAGCTCACAACATGAGAAGTGTTCTATAAAATACATTATCTGTCACAGGCAATGTTTATCAATCTTTCTACATCAAATAGAGTGTCAGGCGCAAAAGTAAAATAAAACAAATGTTCGGTTGTATTGGCAGCATTTACCAATGGATTGCGATTGCAGTGACGAGATAGACTTCGATTTGGCAATAATGGACGCTGACTTGCATCAATGAACACTTTACAGCTAGCGTTGTGCAGTAATTAAGTTTACATGGATGGATATTGGTGTTAAAATCCTGCATACGACATTAAGGCGTAAGCGTCAGTCTTGGGCGAGATTTTTTTTTTTCTTGGGGTTTCGTAATTTAATCAGCTACCTATAACACATTCTAGGTACATGGCAGTGGAAATTTCGACATCAACAATAACTAATAACGATAGCTTATGCTTAAAAATCGTTATCGTCGAAGTTTTTGGTGAATAGTAAATTCTGTAAAAAATTATAGTTTACACCTAAATCTCCGACGATAGTGATTTTTAAGCCAAATTAAATTATAATTACATAGGATGGTTTCGTATAGCTTTAGTGTAGCCGTGCGTAGGTACATAGATTATTAGAATATTACCTACTTACCTACTAGCTAATAATTTACTTAATATTTATTAAAAACTCATTTAAAGTAATGGTAATTTTATGCAAGAAGCTTTTCTGTTATACATTTATGATGTTTTTTTTTCAATCAATATTCTAATTATATTAAAATTATAAAGGATAAATTATTAGTTAATTATTCTAAGGTTGTCTGGAAGAGATCGCTGGTCGCGATAAGGCCGACCATCCTATGTTTTTAAGTTGAGTTATTTCCTGTCTTTCTTATTGTTTTCGGTGTACAATCAGAGTATGTAAAATAAATATTGTTACTTATTAAAAGTAAATAACGTAAATGTGATTAATCAAAATATTGTAATATGGAATTCTGATCTATAATTTTAATTAGTATGTACCTATATTATAAGCTTAAGTATGTCTTTTTTAAATTTACTAATTAATCATTTGTATATTACTGAATTAATAATATTATTATGTCATACATCAGGATATTCTTATACCAGAAATGATTGATATGTCGGTTCATACTGATCTATAATTTTAATTAGTATGTACTTATATTATTAGCTTAAGTATGTCTTTTTAAATTTACTAATTAATCATTTGAATATTACTGAATTAATAATATTATTATGTCATTCATCAGATATTCGTATATACCAGAAATGATTGAAGTGTCGGCTCATATTAAATAGGTTCAAAAAATAAATTACTGAGAATTAAAATCTGGTTTTTCAACATATATATTTTACGTCGGTAGATGTACAGATTAACCACTTGATGTCACCTTATGTAGCTCATGGAGACCTGCAAAAACAGAGTTTTAAGGCTAAATCATCAGCCTTGGGCGCGAAATTCAATTTTTGTTTTGATTTTTCGCAAATTGTTTGGCTCTAATAATCTTCAAATCCTCAATTTACGGCCACGTGTGCACCAAACTATATTATTACTTCCAGGGTCGATCACCTATGACTCCGTTTCGCGTCGAGGATCTAGTTTTTGTTTAGTTCAATTGATGTACAGTTTGTTCGAAATAAGTAAGCCGATCGGAAGTAGTCTGCAAGTGGTTTAGAAGTGGTAAATTTTAATAGAAAGAGTCGGTGTAAAGATAATTAGAGTCGTATATGTTTCACATTTCTAATTATTTTGTTTACTAATTTCGATATTGGTGTATTAAAACACTTATTAAACGATTTTATCACCGCGGTAGTTCGGAACGGCTAACTTATTTCGAACAAACTGTAGCATTGCCTAGAACCCTTAAGATTGCTTAATCCGGTCCTTCAAATATTTTTGGTAAAGCGGACGGTCCGTCGACCCATTCTAGTTTGTCATTGACAAGCTCAATGCTTTTTATTCTGTGTTTTTATAAACTGGCAAGCGACAGGACATGCAAATTAAAAAGTATGCTTTTCATATTTGTCATTGTCGAGTGAGAAAATAAACAATAATAATTTCAGATTGAGGCGTGACGTAATATTTTTGTGTACTTATTGATTTGCAAGCCTTTTCATATACAACCTTACTTTTGTATAAATATCACAATCCTTTGTTTGACCATGAAATCAACAGTTCCATCGACTCAAAGCTGCTATGGCCCTTTTTTGAAAGGCATGTCTTAAATAATACCGAAGCGGCGGTAGCCTAATTTCTAGGGCGTCGAACATGCGATCATGTGGTTGCTGGTTCAAAACCCATCCATTGCACAACCGACGTGGACTCGTTACACAAGCATAATAGCTTAGCTCGAGGGGTTAACAGTAATGTGTGACCCACGTTGCTTTAAAAAATAAAAATGAATACCCGACAATGTAAAACTCCCATCATCATCAACCCCAATACGTTTTCCCACTGCTGGGCACGGGTCTCCTCTCAGAACGAGAGGGATTTAGCTGTAGTTCAACACCCTAGCCTACTTACTGCGGGTTAACAGACTTCACACGCCGTCAAGAAAATATCAGACATGAAGGTTTCCTCACAATATTTTCCTTCACGGCAATCCAATGTTTTCATTGCACTTCACTAAAACTTGCATAAGTACTTAGCTGATAACAGAAATACTACTTATTTCGATTTTAAAGAGACCATGATATACTAAAAACCTTGCTTAAATGAATATTGTTAGTGCATATGCAATGTAGTCTAGGGGTCCTAAATGTAACTGCTACGCTAGAGGTCCTGGGTTCGATCCCCAGGTCGAGCAAAGTAGGTTTTTCTATGAAATTCTCAGTAGCAGCTTGGAGTCTGGATTTGTGCCCGGTTAATAGCAATAGGCTTGGCTTACATGGGACCTAACCGTTCCGGCGAAATGTGGGTGTACATTAGTACACCTCTGCTCAACCCTTTGGGAAATACAAGGCGTGATAGTACGTATGATAAGTTGGGAGAAGGCTGGTATCATCATCAACACACTGACTATTATTAAAGGTAAACTATTATTATACTTAATTACAAAGTTACTATTCTTGGTACTAAATATTAAAGCGTTTTTGAATTTTAATTAATAACTTAATGTCGTCGTCTGTGTACAAAATAATAAATAAAATATTGTCTACAGTACCTAATAAGTTATTCTAAAGAATTACATTTCAAATGATAAGTTTTACTGCACATAAAACTGACGTCAATCGTGTCTAGGAATAAATATAAGTTCCTTGATAGGTATTTCTTTGAAGACAAGTTTTTATTTTTCTTCTTTTTTCTTGACAGAGAAGGAGAGAAAGAGAGTTGTCGTGCTCTATTTCTCGAGCCTTCGTTGTCCGTTCATTAAGGCTACCGCGTCAGCCTTGGGCGGGAAATTGTTTTTTTCCTGGTTTTTCACAAATTATTCGGCTAAAACACGTTCTTGCTACGTTCGCACGACTACACATCAAGCTATACAAAACCAATAAAGGCTGGACTTGATTTGTGCGGAATACGTTTACAATGGGAGGTCAGTCTAAATTGGTTTTGTATAGCTTCATGTGTCGCCGTGTGTACATGGCAGTAGTTGCGACATTAACTTATTCACGATTGAGTATTAAAACTTATGCTTAAAAATCGTTATCGTCGAAGATTTTGGTGTATAATAGAGCATTCGGTCATAAATAACAATTTACACCTAAATCTCCTATTCTCGATTAGCGTCCCCTCCCAATTCCAAACATTTGTGTCGGGCACTTGAGGATGCGTTTGGTGCTATGCCTCTCATTATCATCATCCTTTAAATTCTAGAATATTTTTTACCAGACATTCAATGTCAATGTTAAGTAAATTAATAAGGTAAATTGTTATTTATAAAATTTTGTTTTATTACGGATCCCAGGGATTTTTTGTTTTGTATTTTTTTTTTAAAAAAAGCTTACTAGCAATGTTGGTGCACAATACTAGTATTCTTGTTAACCCCTCGTACTAAGCTAAATGCTTGTATTACGAGTGGGTTCACGTCGGTAGTGCAATGGGTGAGTTTCAAACCGGCAACCACATGATCGCAAGTCTGATGCCCTCGCCACTAGGCTACCCCCGCTACCTTTAGGTATGTGTCATCCACTGCTTTTTTATTGGTTAACTCGGGGAACGAGCAGGGATCACCTGATACCTAAATAGTCTTCGCCGCCCACCGCAAATGGACATCTGCTATACCAATGGAGTTGCAGATGCGTTGCCGAGGAATTAAGGAAAAGGGTGGGCAGAAGAAAAGGAGAAAGAAGGGGACGGAGGGAGGAATTGAGCCTTCGGCGCTCCACACTCACCGTACGAAACGCAACAGTATGCATACTGCTACTTGACGTCGATATTCTATGCTGCTAGGGGATTCCAAACTCTTACAGACTTGGATTTGTGGTAATATTCAACATACGTAGGTAATAGTAGTACCTGCTGGTATGTCTACATGCCAACATTAATGGGACCGGGGAAGTACTACCCTCCCACATAATATCGACGTCAAGTAGCAGTATGTATACTGCTGCGTTTCGCACATTGAGTGTGGAGCGCCGGATGCCCAATTTCTCCCTCAGTCCCCTTCCTTCTTTCTCCTTCCCTTCCCATCTCCTTAAAAAGGCTCAGCAACGCATCTGCAACTCCTTTGGTATTGCAGATGCCAATGGGCGGCGATGACTACTTACCGTCAGGCAGCTCACCTGCTCGTTTGCTGAGACATCCCATAAAAAAACAAGCTCCCGCCACTCCAAGGTTCCTGACGCCATTTCTAAATAGCACGACATAACAACAATTAGACTTTTCCAAAAGAAATTCAATGACGTAGGTATGACGTAATATTTTTGGATGGACGTGGCTATCTGCGATCAGACTTCACTCATTGTGATCGAAAACAATGGACATGCACGTCAAACAATACATTATTATGTTATTTGGTCACTGTCATTTCGTATTGTTGGGAAAAGTGAGTTTTTGGTTTGTGCCGTTTTCACTTTCAACTTTTTTTTTGTGTTTAAATGCTTGTTTGAGCACTGTCTCACCATTATCAACTTTTACCGTCCTCTAGATAGGCACAGGGCTCCTTTAGAAAAGGGGGATTAAGCTATTATAATCCATCACACAGGCCTAGTGGGGCTGTTACAGTTATATACATACATACAGTTTAGCAGACTTCACAGGTCGTCAAGAAAGTCTCTCAGGCATGCAGATTTCCTCACAATGTTTTCCTGCGTGTGATAAATACGCACTATAATATCGAAAAGTCAGAATGTGCGTGCCTTGGATTTGAACTCGAAACGTACAAATTGGCAGTCCAATGGTCTATCACTATGCAATCACTGCTATTCGGTGTACTCTTTTAAGAAATAGTGTCTAAAGTTAAGAAAGATAGTTAAATACGAGATATTAACCAGTTATTTGAGGAAGTTTGAGTAACTTCTTGATTGATTTTGACTACAATTGGTACGCACGGCTACACATCACGCTGGCCTCTAATTGTATGGGAAGCCTTCAAAATGCGACATCAGCTTAAACTGGATTTGTATAGGTTGACCTGTAGCCGTGTGTACGTAAGCATTTTACGAGATAACACATTTTTATGCATACAGTTACGTAATTTATTTGAATTGTAAGTACTTGAATAATATTACGCATTGAAGTTCGAAGGTTAAGACTGTAAAAATGTTTAACGCCAAAAAAACATATGAAAATGTCTTTTAACAGACTCTTGTCTTTAGCAAACTATTTTTTGTTGTATTTTTTTTTATTAAATGGCAAGCATACGAGTCGAAAGGAGTATCATTAGCGTGTTGTCGTCTTGAGTGTGTCCAGTAATTAAGGTACTGGTCCTGAGAACCTTATTCTAATTTTAATCCTGACTTCAGGCTAATTATGACATAAGCCTCCGATGTACTCACATCCTGTTATCGCCAGAGTGTAAAGTGAATAATGTAACATCTTTTATTTTAAAAGAGTGTCCATGGAGTTTCTTGCCGGATTCTTCTCCATAGGATCAACCTTTTGGAACCGTGCAACTAGAGTCAATAACGTTTCATAAACGCTTGTAAAAGCTTATTTGAAATAAAAACATTTGATTTGATTTGATTTGATTTAAGCCGGAACACAATAATGTAAGAATATTATTGTATAGTGGCAGAATATTTAGCATAGCATCCATGGTCACGGGTGGACCATGGATGCGGTAAAAAGTAGTTTTATTTCAATTCAAAGCTTTAATGACCCAACGTGTCACTTTGTATAATACTTACAGACTTTGGGTACTTAAAAAAACCTCATGACTTCATCAGCCAGCGCGCCAGGTGTAATGTCAACTTAAATACCTAGGTAAGTAGTTGAAGTTTTTTGCTCTATTAGTATTCAAAGTAATAAACCATTTGAACTCTTAAGTATCATCGTTAATCATATTTAACTATTCAATGTCAACCGTTTAACACATAGCTTACAAAAAACAGTATTTAAAAAAACTTAATGATAGTGTGAAAATATTATTGACGTTTCCTTTTGACATCTGTACCTAATATGAGAATAAGCGTCTATGTCATAAAAATATTATTATACTGGATGTTTTTTTAACCGTCTTGATAATAATAATATGATATGTTATGTTTGTGGAATAGAACCGTATAGACGAGAGAATATGAGCGATTCAATTTTTAAAATTAAGATTGCGGGAGCAGGTATTCGGCGCAGGCGACGGCTCAGTTGGAAGAGAATGATGGTCAAGGAACCCCGAAGAAAAAAAAGGGGTGTTATTAACTTAATATAAGTAAGGCCGGTCGATTTTAGCGGTTCCCCAACGCAACGATTCTTGGATTAAAACATTGCACTTATACGTAAAGGGACAATATTTTGGCATACTTTTTCCTTTTCCTTTTTAGAGATTTTTTGTGGCGGGGTTTTAAATTGTACACACATATGTCCCGTTTTCATGGACACCTTGTTCCTATAATGAACCTCTATTAGGTACATGATTTTGTTCTAGGTATATTATTTTAACAAAAAAAAAAATAGTTTCTGTCAAAGCTAAAGAAATTTTGTGATTAAGCAATGACTTTTCGGTATTAATATTCTGTAAATCTGACAATAAGCACATACCTTTCTCTCAGCACAGGATCCAGTCCAACTGTTGGCTCGTCCAATATGAGGAGTTCAGGTTCATGCACCAGGGCGGCTGCCAGGGAGACACGCCTTTGCTGACCCCCCGAAAGGGTCTTGATGAGTCGATTGCCGGCATTCAAGTCCAGGAGATTGGAGAGGAACTCGAATTTCTCCGCCATCTTCTCGGCTTTCATGCCATAAATTCGACCGAAGTAGTAAATGGCGTCACGGACTGTGAATTCTCCGACTAGAGCTATATCCTGTGAAAAAGATGAGGCTTACAGAAGTTATCTTTGGAAAGGACTATGTTATGTAGCACTTGTTTTTGAGGGGTGAATAGAGGGCTGGCTCAGCCGTGGAAGTTCTGCGCTTCACAGAACGGAATAGCGGCGTAAGTCGGCGCCGGATCGTTTTATTTTTGACCAGGTTTTGCTCGCGGTTTTACTAGAGTCCCAAAAGATTTTTTTTTAAAGCTTTCTGCAATGTGTGTCGCACATTACTAGTATTCTTGTTAACCCCTCGTGCTAAGCTAAGTGCTTGTGTTAAGAGTGGGTTCACCGCTTGTTTACTTACTATAACTGCTTCTAGGCGGTTTATAGAGATAAAACATTCGGCAAATTTTGCGTTAGACCTCCGGCAATACAACTTTGAAAATTGGATCCAATTCTATGCAGTAATTTTTGCGTGATGCGTGTATAAATATAAAGACAGACAGACATGTTGTTTTGGCTTCTGTTTCTCTAATAAAGACCCTCCGTTTAAGTTTTACTTCAATAAACAGACAGCAGCCTGTTACAATTTTATTAAATGGATAGGTAATTTAGCACTTTTCTACGATGCATCATATCATGAATAAAAAAATATTATTCACCAAAAGCCCCCTAGAGCGTTGAATCTAAAATTGAGGGTGTAATACACACCTGGGGCATGTATCCAACCCTGGGTCCAGGCACACCGCTGCCCCTTTCTCCAGGTCTTCCACCGAGGACCCAAACGTTTCCACTGTTCAGTTTCCTCCTGCCCACTATGCAGGATAGGAGTGTGGTCTTTCCGCATCCTGAAGGGCCCAGTAGACCATATCTGTGAATAAAGTATATTTTAATGGAAGAGAAAGCTTTTATCAATTCTTAATTGATAATCCATAAACAATATGAATTATCGGATCATCTTGTATAAATGATGAAGGGGTGTAAACGTTTTCTGATACAGCTGATATTTTTTTAGTTTTGATTGTTTTTTTTTTTGTTTTTTTGAGCTTTGCCTGAAAATAACATACTGGAGTCTTTGACTGTAGGCCCTTCCTCTATGTTACGAAGCTAAACCAACGAAATTGTTTCTTTTCAGTTACACTCGGCTTTAGACATGGCAAGTTATAACGGACCCGGTATAAGCTGACCGGAGATTTTATAGGCTGTTCATACACTTAAGGGTCAGCTTATACTTGGTGCTAAAATACCCAGTTTAACACCCAGTGTTACGAACCGAAATAATTTAACATCACCTTTTTGGAGTTTATTTTGTCTTCTAAATTCAAAAGCACTGACAGGGAGTTTTGGACAAGTGAAGTTCTCTGGTTTACACAATTTTGTATATAAAAGTAAAATAAACTGTGACTTCAACTTATTCCAGCGCCTTTTCATTCGTAGTAGTTACGATCAGTAACACCCAGTATAAGCTGACTCTTATACTGGTGGTATAAGGGGTCATTATTAGGGGGGAACTAAGGTGAAAATTAACCGTCTAAGGTTAAGGTTCTGTCATCATACGGTTACGGCATTGTGTGGAAGACTATGGGGGAGGCCTTTCGTCCAATGCTTCAGATTCGTATACTCACATGATGCCCCTTTCAACGACCATGTCCATATCCTTGAGTACAGGCTTAAAGTCGGCCTTGTCAGGCCTGCCATAGTACTTGTTGGCCTTCTCCACGATCACCGCGGCCGGGCAGACCGCCATTTTGGAATGCGTGTGCGCTGGTCCCGGTTACAATGAAGACATCTTTTATCTGTTGACAAGGAGTTTTTTTTTGTTAGAAAAATGGTTAAATTACATAACATACCATCACGCCATTCCCTGAACGGTTAGGCAGAGGTGTACTAATGTACACCCACATTTCGCCGGTATGTTTAGGTCCCATGTAATAGGGGCCTATTGTCATTCACCGGGCACAAATCCAGACTCCGAGCTGCTACTGAGAATTTCATAGAAAAACCCAATAACACTTTGCTCGACCTGGGGATCGAACCCAGGACCTCTAGCGTAGCAGTCGCGCATAGGACCACTAGACTAATGAGGCAGTCATGGTTAAATGTTCATGGGCAAATGGTTAAATTTTTTGTAAGTATTTTAAAGTTTAATGAGTTAGGGCTAGTTCAACTGCGGGGATAATTTTGCTTCCGTTACCCTCATACTTAGTTCGATATTTGATTGCTAGGTTATCTTAGAAAATATGTAAAGTTGCCAAATATATCAGAGCAAACAGTAAGGAGCGGAGTAACTAGAGAAATTAAACCATATCTCAGCGAACCAACTTGCTATCATACAATTTTGAGTTGTATCTCTGCTAAATTCAGTCGACAGTCATTATCTCAGATCAAATAAAAAGTTGAGATGGAACTTTGCGAACAAAGAAGTGGGGCCGGCTAAAACTACGCCTTGCCGTCTACAAACACAATTACACGCACACACGCACGTGATTCGTTAATGACGTTTTGATAGACGTGTAGCGATAGCTCGACTGACAAGATAAGGCGTAGTTTCGGTATAGGTACGTGTGTGCGTGTAATTGTGTTTGTAGACGGCAAGGCGTAGTTTTAACCGGCCTCACTTCTTTGTTCTTTTAGCTTAACTTTTTATTTGATCTGAGTTATAGGCCTGAGAATCTAAGCAATTACTTAAAATATTTTTTGTTTACTGGATAATTATAGATTTGCGTAAATTATGCGGTTTTCTAAAAAATATCCTTGAGTCTATGATTTTATTGTTCTGCGGCTGTAAGTGTGACTAACGTGGTAATATCCGTACATTCAACAGACCTTGCAAATAGTAATTAATAATTAATCGATTGAGTTATCCTCCTGTGAGCTGCATACAAAATTGACTTAGATGATCGTTGATTTATGTACCTATAGCGATCTATCAATACTTTGTTACCAATATGTATGCTGAAGCTTTTTCTAATTACTTTGTTGACATTTACGAAGACATATCTAATAATAATTTGACATTGATAAATTATTAATTACGATTCTTTATTTATAAAACTAACCAGTCCAAATGACATTTACAAAATAAAATAATATTTGAAGTAGTAGCTACTTTTTTAATTAAACAGTATAATTATATAAGTATTAAATAAAGCTGTCACCTGTTAGGTTTTTACTATAACTCAACTTTTAGGCGGCGCATCGAGCAACACCACTAGCAATACAACTGTGAAAACTGCATCCGATTCCGTGCAGTAGTTTTTGCGTGATGCGTGTACAAACATACAGACACACAAACAAAAATTCTAAAGATGCTTTGTTGTGGCTTCTATAGTTTTTCTAAAGACCCCTATTAATGATATCAAAAAATAATAATAATGATTAAAATACCTATGTAATTAGTAACAAATTTAAATACTGGCTATTTGTCTTCTACTTTGAGATATTTTTTTTAAATAAAGCTTTTGTGCAAGAAAAAATATATAACGCTTTTGATAAAAAAAACTAAATAAGAAATCTTTAAAATGTAAAAAAAAAATTGAGTTTAAATATTGCCTGGAAGATAATCGCCCCCAAAACACCTATACCATAAAAAATGCGTACCTTGTACCTATTTATTTTAATTTTTATATTGCTAAACATAAGTTAAAAAACAATATGGCGTCAATCATACAATTAGCGATATTTCACGCCGCCGTTTTTTTACTATTTTAAATAAATTGGTTTGATTTACAATATTCAAAGGATTGTTTATTTTTGACAATATTCTAATATTTTGGTTATTCTTGAGAATACGATTTGTTTCAGAGTAGTTCTTATTTTTTATAAAAAAAATTGGGTATTTAACTATTTAATAAAAAAAGTTGCTTTTATTTTATTATCTAACTATGTATTCATATTAAATTGTCTTGAATAATATTATTGGAATATTTGTAAAAAAAAGCGCCTTTTAAGGCTATCGATACAGTGAGGTACTTTTATTCATATTATAGTAGTATATTATAGTATAACAAATATATAATAACACACATTCATAATGTAAATGCGCTAGTGACTCAAACTCACAATAAAAAAAATGTTTACAAAAATTCAAAAAGAATCGCTGAGGACAGGATTCGAACCTGCGCGGGTATAACCCATTGGATTTCAAGTCCAACTCCTTAACCACTCGGACACCTCAGCTATATTTATCACTGTATAATTTGTTATTCAATATGTATTATACATACCTACATTTATAAAAGTGTTTATTTGAACAAGTGTAATAAAAGAAAAACAGTTGTTTTAAAGAAATCCAAACAATAAACAAATTAAAATCCATTGTTCAGCCTCATTACTCTAGTGGTCCTAAGCAACTTCTAAGTTAAGTTGGTTTGATTTCTAGGTCGAGCAAATCCTATCCTATTACATGGGACCTAAACATACCGGCGAAATGTGGGTGTACATTAGTACACCTCTGCCTAACCCTTCGGGGAATACAGGCGTGATGGTATGTTATCACTTAAACATAAAGATATACGCACATCACAGATTTTATAGTTAGTAGCAGGTCAGTAGTTGATTACGTGAATAACTTGGCGTAACCTTCCCATATACATGTCGAATCCTCCAGAACAAATCTAATGCATTCCGTATTTAGCCATGTGATTCACTTGGCGACAATACGTCAGTGTATGCGAGCCCTTATAAGCGCGGTGTGCCCAATTTACATTGTCGTTTAGACGAGAACATTGATTAAAATTAATGTAATTGTTGTCTTACAGTATTAGAATTTGTGTTTAGCTTGCATTGCTTTACCTTGGATTACCGATGTTTATTCATTAAGACACTTGTGAATTTTATTTTCAAACAAAATTGAAAAGATTTGAAGGTTGTACATATTATTTTGGGCGTCATTATCTCATCTCTAAGGTTTCCTAAAACAAATTAATATACATGTACGTATTTACTTCATTCTACTTGTTGTGATTTTTTTATATGCATACATACACTCACGGCTTTTTCCCATGGGGGTAGGCAGAAACTAAAGAAAGCCATTTGTAACGATTTACTTTTTTGCTTTTTTCCATATTCACACATCTTGTCATACACACGCGCCGGTTGCTGGTACTACGTGACCAGACTTTTCGGAGCTCGGCCTCGCCAATAAGGTTTTTCTTAAGAAAAATGGAACACGGTTGGGTGGAGGCAGAGGGTGGGTAAAATGTTATTTCGCGTCTGATATTTCATCATTCAGTTCTCTGCCACATTATCCTAATATAATATTTTATAGTTGTTGTCGCGAATCTTACTGCAATGATCGTAGAATGTGTTATAGTATAGATGAACCAAATAAAAATTGATTTTTCGCCCAAGGAGAAATGATTCGCCTACGCCAACGGACGGGTGTCAAATTTTGAATAATTAAAGTTCATAATAGAGAAGGAGTTCAGAGAAATATTGCGGTCGAAATTGGAACACCGATGACTGCTAGTTTTCTTAAATATCTGCTATGTACGGATATCGGTAATTACAATTTTCTTATTAATAACACGTTTAACTGTTGCCTGATTTTGTATGTTTTGTATGAAAACTCCAATAGGTACTGATAAATAGTAAGTAGGTACTTTTTAATTTCCAGCTTTGTAATGTTTTACTATACGGATTAGAGATTGCAATATTATGAAGCTATTCTTTAGTTATGCTGTCATTACATAATGTTATGAATGCTATATTTATGGACTGATAAGTCGCAATAGCGTACGTTCGCCGTAATGTTGTGATCGTAAAATTGTAAATATTTGAATTGTAGTTCGTAATGGAAATGGGTGTTCTTACCGATAAGGTTTTTTATTCTTTATATCGGTAAACGAGCTACCTTGTGGTAAGCCGTCATCTCCACCCATGGATATGTATAACACTAGGAACCAGTGTTGCTGATGTATTACTGGACTGCAGATTAACGGAGCTGCAGCAACTGAGAGGACCGGATTCTTACGCGAAAAAGTCTAAATGCACACCAAGGTGTAACGTGGTGGACACGTTTTAGGAACGTGGCCGACCGGGAACTACTTAGTGTAGATAAATTACACTCAGAACACAAAATATACACATTTATTTACACTAGGGTTGAAATTTAAGATACAATACAATACAATAGTTCGAGATAGTGAGTTAAGCTCAGGGGGTTCGGCGAAGGCTTCGAGGCGAGGTCCGACCGGTAGAGGGCGGCACTTAACTGGGTAGCCACAGCGGGAAGGAGACGACCGCGCGTCGTCTGCAGAGCTATTTATAGTGACGCGCGGGGGAGGCTTGAGGTGTGGGGAAGGAGCGGCGAGCGCGGACCATGTCACAGTGCGTTAAAACAATTTCCAATAGACAAGGTTGCAAATAACGAACCTAACTGATGGAAAGAGGACACTGCAGCCAGTGGACGATTACTACACCAAGGGCATTACTTACGCATTGCTAGGTTACGATAGCTTTTTTTATGGAATAACTCGACAAACGAGTAGGCGAGCTACCTGATGGTAAATAGTCATCGCCGCCCACAGTCACCGAAACCGAAAGAGTTGCAGATGCGTTGCCGAGCCTATTGAAGGAAAAGAGAGGGGAAGGAGAAAAGGAGAAGGAAGGGGACTGAGGGAAGAATTGGGCCTCCGACGGTCCACGCTCGCCGTACGAAACGCAACTGTATGCATAGGCATACTACTGAATAACGTGGATCTAAATAGGTCAGGTACGATAGTTCGATAGGACGTCAGTTCGCGGAGGAATAACAACTTGCTCTCGTGGCTCCAGCAAAAAGATGGTGAAGCGGAACACCCGTGTGGTTTTAGTCGGTAGGTCATCCACTATGGATGGAGTTCGACAACCCTTGTCGCCTTCCCCGGGCGCCGGAAGTCCATGAGCATTTTCCCACGATAAAAAAAGGTAAGACGTCAGTTGTTACATCTGATTTGCCCAGTAGTTAATATCACTAGCTACTTTTTTCCTTCAAAACGGAACACAAAATAAATATGTATCTATTTTGTCTATACCTGCTAATATAATAAAAAAGAAAGATCCTGGGTTCCCAAGTCGAGCAAACTGTTATTGGGTTTTTCTATGAAGTTCCCAGTAGCAGCTCGGAGTCTGGCTCCCCCCCTATAACATGGGACCTAAACATACCGGCGAAATGTGGGTGTACATAAGTACACCTCTGCCTAACCCTCTGGGGAATACAGGCGTGATGATATGTTATTTTTTTATTTGTTATCGAATAACACTGAAGCTACAGAACCGATTTTGAAAGTCTTTAACCATTAGAAAGCTATACCTATTATTCACGATTAGCATAGGCTATTTGTTACCCCGCAGGATAGGATTACGGTTGGATCCTACGTGGAGGAAGTCGCGGGCATCTCTTGCATTTCACCTGGATCCAAAAAGGACTGTTTACTATTTAAAATAAAAGTTAGCCTGTCTTTCCTCGGGATGTAATATATCTCCTTACTGGTTTAAGGACAATCATATTGATGATACAATTTTAGTGTGGATATGAATTATAATAAAATTGTGCTCTGGCTTGTAGGGTTTCCAAGATGGCATATTAAAACCTTTACAATTTTCATGGAGAAGCCAGAGATCCACCCTACCTCCCTGAAAAAAGAACTTACTATGCCAATGCCAAGATCTGACTGACTGAGATCTTTAACAAAGCACATCTCCAATCGATACTATGAACAAATTAATCAGCTGCTGATGAATTTTATAAAATTAAACACATGTTTATGCAAGTTCGGCAGCGGAAACGGGGTCGTATCCACACTCAATACAACAAACCTGTTAGTTTGGCCCACTGAGCTCTTTCTCTGCGCGCGCGCACACCGACGCAGCCGTATGTTTATTTGACCATCGAGGCTTTATTTAATGAATGTGCGTGTGTGCGTGAGATTGATGCGCTTCTCCAATGTTACACGATTTTTGTTTGTCAAGTAAGTTTTTGTTGAATTGTGATTTGATCTCTTTGGTAGAAACTCGCCCTTTAAACGTACACGCGAGATACTGATCTCGTATAATTAGTCTTCCTAGTCCTACAGTTGATTAATGTTGATGTTGAATAAGCTGACGATAGACTGGATAAGGTGTCAGCGAGTATGGAGCTGGAGAGATTGGATATACGTCCAACTATGGACGAACGTGGGTTGATAATGATTATAAGAAACTTAGTACTTGGTTTAACGAGCTGCTACGGAAAATTAATTATGTAAATAGATATTTAGGAATTCAACTGTTGTTCTGATCAAAGATCGAACTTATAATCAAGTCGAAGATATGTTGATTATAATATTGTTGTTTTATATGTTAATTAATACTTGTATTACAAATATGTAGTGTATAACTACGGGAACGTGATAAGATTACTAAATATTTATTAAGTTTAATTAATAGTGATTGTAAGAAAACTTTTACATAATAATTGTTATCTTGTGTTATGAGACACCTGGAGTAGACTGGTGGAGGGGAGTTGATTGTTGAAGTTTCCTGGAGTCACCAGTGAGCTGACCAATTATTTCAACACACTGCGTTGATAATGCAGAACCGACTGACAAACTGCACAAACTAGAGAATCTGTCTGATCATAAATAGTGTTCAAACATTGCAATAACATATACCTAGCCTGTTCCATCGAGAGCAACACTGAATTGCAGAATACAGATAGACAATTTGACCGAACAACTGTGACTGAGTTTTGCAATCCAGGAAATACGATACCACGCATCGAGTAAATAAAATAGCTGTGTGTCGTTTCAATCGTGTCGGAATCATTGGACACAAACACCGTCGTAGATACTTGATGCAATGCGTTACGTGTGATCTTGGATGACCGGAACACTGTGAGCCAACCTTTGTTATGTCATCGACCTCATATCTCGGCGAAATTGTCGACGTAAATGGATAACGACATTTTGTTAATCACTCTTTATGCTCAGCGGTGGTCTGAGGTTTGAAGTGTATAAAAAAAATATTATGATAGTAGCTAGATCATGTTGTAATGCTTAAATGTCCTACTGATAGTGGCGTTGTCATTCTTTACAATATAGTTGAGCATTTGTCATGCTGACTTAATTGTACTGCTGATGGTGGTGTTATTTGATTATCTAGTATAATATAAGATTTATCGGGGGTGGACCCAGATACTTTTGGTGTGGGGCTTCAAGCCCTTATCTCCCCGCTGGGGCTTAAATTTTGTGTTTATATATATCTATGTATGTATCCGCACCTTACCTAAAAGATACCGGGCAGTACCTACACCTCTAGATAACCCTTCGGGAAGTACAGGCAAGATAATACGATGCCGTCATGTGTGTCTTTATATAATTTGCCTTCGAAAAAGCTTAAAACATTTACTTTTTGCGTTTGGTCACATTCTTAAATCATCATTTTTTGTGGCATTGTGGTTAAGTAGTGCCTTGACATTACAGCTGGGATTAATAAAATCTATCAAAATTATAATGGATTCAATGTTAGGATTAATTTCAATGTTAGGTTGTGTTTTCTTTGCATTGTTTAATCAGGTGAGCTGCTTGATCGTCTGCCACAGTTAATAGGATCAGGGGCCGTATTATCACGTATTAATGCCATCATTTTTAGGTTGTGAGAGAGGGATGCCGCTCTACAGGTTAAATAGTGGCGTCCCTCTTTCACAATGTAAAAATGATGGCTTAATACGGCCGCTGCAACTCATCTGCAACTGTTTTGGTGTTGTCTTGGGCGGCGATGACTATTTACCATCAGGTGGGCCGTCAGCTCGTTTGCCGAAGAAGAAGGAAGAAAGAGGGAAGAAGCAGAGAAATCAATTGTTTTTTTTTTAGTTAGTCTTAATTGGTTTTTACGCATAGCATAATCGGCCTCTTATGTTCCACTGCTGGGACACAGGCCTCCTCTCGGTGAGAGGGAGTGGGCCGTAATCCACCACGCGGGCCCAGTGCGGGTTGGTAGATTTCACATGTCTTAGAATTTTTGTTTATAGGTCATGCCGGTATCCGCACGATGTTTTCCTTCGCCGATTTGGGAGCACTGGTGATGAAATACGAAATTCGAACGTACGACCTACAACTCGTAAGTCGCAGCCGATACCACTGAACCACCACCGCTCACTAAATACATTGACTTAAACATAATTTATCAATGACCAATGTTACTGTTTCAAAGTTACCTTGGTATCGATCAGGACAATGACTAAGATAGATTGAAATGAATTGTAAATCAATAAATTTTGGATTTTATTTTGTCCAATAAGACCTTCCTTTGTGCCAATTTTTGAGATTCTAGGTCAACGGGAAGTATCTCTAGGTCATGTAATGTCAATGACCTAGTTTGTTTGTTTAAAAATAAACTTAGAAAGGTCACTTATAAGTTTAACTGTATGTTTGGGATAAGTTACATTACATACCATCACGCTAGTATTACCCGAAGGGTTGGGCGGAGGTGTACTTATGTACACCCACACTTCGCCGGTATGCTTAGGTCCCATGTAATAGGGGGCGAGCCTATTGCCATTTACCTGGCACAAACCCAGACTCAGAGCTGCTACTGAGAATATCATAGAAAAACCCAATGAAACTGCTCGACCTGGGGATCTAACCTAGGACCTCTAGCGTAGCAGTCGCGCTAAGGATTGCTAGACTAATATAATGAGGCAGTCTATCTATACATATTGGGTTCAATTGCAGATCAAAGTTAATGTTTAGTTTGTCGCTAGCTATAAGTTAATTGATTTTACTTTTTTTTTTTAAAAAGCCTACTTGCAGTGTGGGTCACACATTACTAGTAATCTTGTAAACCCCTCGTACTAAGCTAAATGCTTGTTTTACGAGTGGGTTCACGTCGGTAGTGCAATGGGTGGGGTTCGAACCGGCAACCGCATGATCGCAAGTCCGACGCCCTAGCCTTTAGACTACCGCCGCTTAAAACCCCATAGGGCCTCAAAGCCCCACAAATCCGGAAGCCAGTCCCATAATCAAGTATTCACACGTTCATGTTGAGTGGCCACCACACACACCGTGACGATCAACACCGTAACGGTCACCTGTCAACTTTCACCACTCATTACACCGTAGTGTAACATTTCAATTATTTATGTAAGATATCGATATTATAATGACTACGTCGGTGTATTGTTAATTGTATTGCGACATGTCTTTTTGTTGATATTTATATATGAGTACTTAGATTTTGTCCACGTGGTAACTACAATATAACCTTTCTAGGACAAATTGGATACTTGTGATATAATAAGAATAGGGACAAATTACCTATTTAAAGTTGGCGACAAGATATCACAGATTAAATGTTAAATAAATTATATTTATTTCGGAAAATAGATCCTTTAAAGACACATTTACAAGGCAACATTTCAAATTTATTTTAAACTAGTTAAAACCACCAACATTTAATAATATTTTTTTGGTAGTTTTTAACCCATCATCTGTATTTATAACCATTTTCGAATGCCGATGAGAAATCAGTCTTAAAACAATAGCTGGGATCCGGAGACTCAAAAGATGATTATTGGATTTTGGTGTATTCAACTGCTCTACGTATGTATGTGTTTACAAACAAGACAGGTCGAAATATTAAAGGGGTGATGGTACGAATTCACTCACAGTCCTATATTTAGGTTTCATGTAGTATGGCGCGAGCCTATTGTCATTAACCGGGCACAAACACAAACAAGATGCTACTGAGAATTTTACATTAAACCCAATATCACTGCTCGACCCTGGAATCCAATTAACGAGGTAGGTATTACTATAAAATAATTCTGCCTATCTTAAAATCTAGTAGGAGGTCGATGACCCCTAATATCAAGAAGGTTATCAGCTGATGATGAAAGCGATAGTCGTATACTCACTGCGACCATGAATTTATAAATAGAAGGGTATAAGCACCATTAATTGGAAGTAATAATTCCGAATTCCTTATCAATACATCAAACTGCAGTCAAATTTATATCTGCGTGTTATTTAAATTATTTGAATAACTTTGCATGTGCACAAGGTTATTTAAAAATAAGTGGGCTGGAATTTATTATATACTGTAACAATAAAACAAATGACTGCTGTTTTATATTGTGTTGTAATTAAACCCACTATCATGTTATAGTAATGCCCTAAGTAGTACGCACGACTACCTATAGATCAAACTATATATTTCCAGTATAAGCTGATATCTCATTGTATCGACAACGAAGTATTCATATTACGAAATTTTTAAAGAAGAAAAAATCATGCAAACCTTAATTAGATACTACATTAAGAATTACTTGATAACCTTGTAACGTCAGAAAATCGCAACTTTTATTTAAATCTCCGATTATAACAAATGGCTAACAATATATTTTTTATAATATAATGCACAAAACGACGTCCAGTATACAAGTATAAAAAGAAACATAATGCAGAGAGGTCACCAATAGAACTATCCACTTCTGAACAGGGTCACAACATTGTTTATTTTTATTAATTAATTTAAGAGAAAAATTAGAATGCCAATCGAATTGCACAATATATTGGCCTTTAGGTGTGTTGATTCAAATGTGTATGGTAATTTCCTATGCTGCAATTTTGTGTAGGTATTTAATTTGGATTTTTATAGGACAGTTATCGGGTCGTTCACCTTAATGAATTGTTTTTTTGTTTAATTATGAAGGTTAATCCTAATTTTAAATTTGGTTTTATTTTTTTAATTAATTAATTCTTTATGCACAAACAATACAGAGGCGGATTTAAAGCGTGGGGCATTTTATACGATAACTTAGGGTGATGTAAAGAAAGAAATTGGTAGGTGCAGGGGCAGCGATGACATGCGTAAACGCATCAATTTGTTACGCAAACTGCTTCGCGGTCGCTTAGTCGCCTATTACCACCAGCTATTGTATTCTTCACTGCATATTAAATTCAGACTACTTCCAGGAACGACTCCATTCAAGATTGTAGGATATTAAAAAAAAAAAAATTTTTCCTAATCTGTACTGAATTTTCTATGATATTGACCAAAAAAATTTTTTGCAGTTACAGTGAAATATAAACAAAAATTTTCAGAAGTTATTTAGTTAATAAGCAATCTGCCTTGTTTATACTTGTTTTTTGTGTCTTACGAGTAGATTCACCTACGATACCAAGTAAAAATAGGGGAGGTACATTTAATACATACTTAATTACAAAATAACACTTAAAAATAGAGACAAAAATATTCACGAGTTTTTTCACAGCCTTCAACGAGATTGACATATGACCTGGAAAGGGCAAATAGTTGGATGCAGGCGGCATATACCCGGACTTTTTGGAAGTCTATGGGGGAGTCCTTCGTCAGCAGTGGACATCTCTTTGCTGACTTCATATCCCAGTTGTTCAACACCGAGTTACAGAAATAAATCGACGGTATAGTACATGGGTAGGTCAAAACATTAAAGTGTCGAAGAACTTTAAAATAATGATTTAAAAATCACGAAGTCTTAAATAATACAGGTAAATGATTCATTAAAGTTAAACTCAACAATAACACGGGCTCTAAAAATAGGCACTTAAATACTACTTAAAAAAACCTCGGAAAATATTAAAATCATGAAGAGGCAATCACTGAAGCTGTGACCGCAAATGTCATTTTTTATGTTAATCTACAAATTATGGCAAAAATATTTGACAAAGGACTGTACACAAATTGAATCATTATTTTTTTATACCAAATAAGACTAATGTAGGTAATGAATATTACTTTTTCACGCTTAAACTTTTTGTGGTTCTCTAGTCAACATAAAGCATTTTTGTAATTATATGTCATTGTACCTTTGGGTATAGCTAGCCATAAACATCGCGAACAAAATCATAATTTTCTTCTTGTTTCCATTTGGAAACAAATTGCTTCAGCGATTATGTTGGGCTGATAAAAAGAAAAATCATATATTATCATATCGGGATCAAAATTATTATAAAAATGTCCTAATATCCGCTATATAACCATTTTAAATTTCTTTGTATTAATATCATGCCATTGGAATTAGTATAGACCTAGCTCCAAAACTCAGATCATCAGATATCGTAGGTAAAAAAGCCGCAAGTTTAAAGTGATATTGGGCTGGGCATGTCTGTCGCTGTGAGACAAGCTGTGAGCAAAACCCTTGAGTGGATCCCTACACAACGTCAGACGACATCGCGGCAGGCCTAGAAGGAGATGGCGGGACAAGCAAGTCCTTTATTACAGGGATTAGCCGCAAAAAGCTCTGAGCCGGGAGAAATGGAAGGAGAGTAGAGAGGCCTCTGCCTTGCAGTGGACAATAACGGCTGAATAAAAAAAAAGACCTCGCAACATACCTATAGGCTTTCCATAGAATGAGAGGCAATGACAAACATTATCCCTGAGATTCAAATGTCCATATTTATGGGGACTCAGGCAGACGGTTGACCAAATCAGATACAGATATATTTTTGTACTCAAGTAGACTCCTTAGAACTGTATACTTATCAGACTAATAGTATCCAATCTAAGGACGCGGTGAGTGACGGTGTGACATAATGTTGCATGTCTTATTGTCTATTGCTAGGCTGTAATAATACGACCTGTCTGATGCGGTCTTGTTGTGAAACTATTTACTGCTTGCGTTTATACCTGATTCTTTTATTTACAACCTACAAAATGTTAGTAGATTTCTCGATGATATTTGCCTTATTTTACTTATAGGTGACTTCGTAGGTAACATGTAACTCACGTATTATTTGTTTGGTCCTTCGTGGCGTTGGGTCCGCCACCAAGGACCAACGTTGAAAAATATAGTAGTAGAGTCAATCAAATCAAACTGTCTTACATACACAGTACATACATTAGAACATTACATACTATCACGCCTCTGTTCTCCGAAATATTTTTCAGAGGTGTACTGCAGCAAAGTAAACCAATCATTTATTAGATTTTTTTAGATCCTATATAATAGGGGCAAGTCTTTCGTCATTGATTTTCTAACGGAAAAAACTTGACCGATGAGGCTGTTCAGTACGAATATTATCATAACCTCGTTAAACCAACAATCATAATAAGAAGATCGTTGCCAGTTTATTTATGTAGACAACACTTGCGCGTACGCACCTAATTTCTAATGCATACTGTATACAGTTAGAGGATTGGGGTCAATGTACAGTGACAGTTACATAGGACATCGCAAGTTGATGCAAAATGTACTTATTGGTAAAAACGTATATTGTGTATAATAGGAATTATTCCGAGGTCAATTTAACAGATTTACAGAGCTGAAGGATTTATTCTAATTTAATAATAGATTGACACATACCTATTTGTTAAATTTAACAAAAAAATACGGGCAAGTTTAATTGCAATTTTAATATGTAGAATAAAACTGTTAAAAGTGGCAGCTTTGAACAATAGTTTTCCAATGGCTAAATTATAATAATAATAATAATAAACCCCCTCCGGGATAAACGTTACCTCACCATGAGACTAACGTAAAACTGGAGGGTAGATTATAACCGCTTTCTGTCAACCTATGATAATAAAACAAAAAATGTATCACAAGGTCTAAAGAAAGCGCACAAACCGCAGGGCAGCTTGTGGCGAGCTGATGGTGAGTGGCGACACTGCGGTCCTTATTGCCCCAGAGAGTCGGTCAGGGCCTCGTCTCCAGTTTTCCCGTATTAGGTAGCAGGAGTGGAATTCAAGAGCGCCCGCAGGACTCTCGACTCTGCCTTGCCTTAATTGGCCGGTCAGAGGGGGGCTGCCAGAGCTATATGCTCGGGGGTGGAAGTGTCTAATGGCATAATAGCGGGGAAACCCACTCCGGGTCTCTTCCAGACCCGCGACGGTGAAACCGGGGCCGCACCTCTCTACACCCTTAGCCCCTCACGCCGCTGTTGCCGCCTTCTGCCTGTACTGGCAGCTTTTTGGGGGGCCCAGTTAGTGAGGTGGCAAGTCACCGTCTGCCTTCCCTAAGGATGAAAGTTCGAGGTTATTGGCAGACGCCGTTTTCTTCCGGCAATAGAGGTTATCGGTCCACCAAACACCCACATCCATAATCCCAGTTATTTCTTTTCCATATTTAACAATAGTCCTGCTCCCACCCGGGATACTCCATGACTTTACTACTATAGTGCAGTTGCGGAGTGTCCCGGGTTGATGCCCCATCCCATATTAGATTAAAGTTCTCCAAAGGGCCTCTGCGCGTTGGACCTGTGTCCCCCCGCACGCCTGCCAAAGGACCGGATGTCTTCCTCACGGGAGGCATGCCGTGATTACCAAGGCGGAGATACAAATAATAATAATAATAGCCCCCTAAATTCCAACCTTACGTCCGGGCTGAACATCTTGTCCACGTGGGGGGCGGACGTGTAATGTAGTGTTTTTGTGTAGCGATGCCGTATGTGGCACTCGCTGTGTACGGTGCTATGTGTGGTGTTGCTGTACAATGATACTACATGAAAACTTGCACGGCTAACAAGGCCATGGAAACCCATTCAATATGGAGACCCGTTCAAAGAAGAAACGTTTAGGACCGCTGCCCGGGGGCGATCGCCGGGGCACACCTGGAGCTGACGCTGGGTGTCTCAGCATGCGAACCGTCAGCGGTGAGGAGTTGAGCAGGCGGGCTCCCACCGAACAAAATGTTACAGCCGAAGTTAGTGACGAATTTGACAGACTGACAGACAGAACCAATAGCCCAGTAGAGCCATATAGCCCCAGTACAATATCTTACACACCTTCCATAACATCATCACATTCCACTACCAGTTTAAATGCCGATCCACCAATACCGACTTTGAATGTTGCGCGGGAGGTAAATGCCTTTTTACCCGCGTCCACCAAAGCCGGAAAACCAAGAGTACGCATGAGATGGAGTCAAGATGTGAATAAATTTATCATGCGAACTTATTACTACATAACTAATTTAGAGACCGACATGACCACGTACAGACAAAAATTGCATGAACTTTTTCGACGACAATATCCAGATATTAATGTTACAGAACAGAGAATTTCAGACCAGAGAAGAACAATAGTTAGAAATAAACTTCTTCCCCAAGACACGTTGAATCAACTGAAAGAAGAAGTAAGGGATCAACTACAAGAAGACACAAACAATAGCACAAACACCAATCATACTCCACTAACGCGCGAACCAAATGAAGATATTCCACAAACACACTTTAACACTCAAACTCAATCATACACACAACCAACACCTTACATGCAAAACACGCAGACATCGCACAGTTCCACACAAACCGAAACTATAACACTTATGCTAGAAAACGAAATAGAGACCCTCGTACAACCAAATCCTTTAACAGAAACATATATCCTAGAAATAGAAGACAAATTTAGAACAGCACTTACATTATATTCAGGAATGGACCCAGCCTCTCGGCCAAAACTACCTAAACTTAGATACAGTCCTAAGCTCTCACGGCTCGTTAATTTATTTAACCTTAACATATTGACACGATTAATATCTGATGACACACAACTAATAGATTTACACACTCTTATATATTGCACTGCTGTTGTTATATCTGAAGAACTAGATTTTAAAATCACAGAATACACAAACACAAGAAACACTGGAAAAAAACAAAATACTAAACCACCATGGCAACAGAGATTAGAAAAAGATATTGAAAAAATTAGAGCGGATTGTGGTAGACTTACACAATATATAAATAACAATAGATCCAATAAAGTAGTTAAGAGAGTTAAAGAAATATTTAGGAAAAGTATTGTCCACACCCGACATGAAAATAACAATAAAAGACCAGAAGAGTTCCTAGATACATTAAAACAAAAATTAGCACTTAAAGTTCATAGGCTCAGGAGATACAAAAAGGCTCAACAACGTCGTAATGACAATACAATATTTGCTACGAATGAAAAAGTGTTTTACAGAAATTTACAGAAACGACATATCAATACATCAATAGAAGACAATATAAACTTACCGACAAAAGAAGACTTGGAAACATTCTGGTCTGGCATTTGGGAAAAGCAAGTACAACATAATGAACAAGCAGATTGGGTAGCAGAAGAAAAGGAAATGTGGCACTCAATAGAAGAAATGGAATTTGCAGAGATAAGAGAATCAGATATAGAAAACATCACCGCTAGACTTCATAACTGGAAATCACCTGGTATAGACAAAATACATAATTACTGGTACAAAAAACTAACTTCACTACATAAATCACTAGCTAAAAACTTAACCAACATCATATTAGAACAACAGAATATACCCGAATTCTTGACTACAGGAATTACTTACATGCTGCCAAAATCAAAATACTCACCACAACCTTCCCAATACAGACCAATAACATGTTTACCCACAATATACAAAATACTCACATCTGCAATCACAACAAAAATAACTACACACCTCGAATATCACAACATCTTAGCAGAAGAACAAAAAGGATGCAGACGGGGCCACATGGGATGCAAGGAACAGCTAATTATAGACTCGACTATCCACAAACATGCCACCACGAAAAAAAAAAACCTTCACTGCACTTATATAGACTATAAAAAAGCCTTTGACAGTATCCCACATTCATGGTTAATACAAATACTTCAAATTTATAAGATCAATCCTAAAATAATTAACTTTCTGCGTAGTATAATGACTAATTGGAAAACGACCTTGCATCTAAATAACCACTCAAATACCGTAGTCACTCGGGAGATATTTATTAGGAAAGGCATTTACCAGGGTGATTCCTTGAGTCCCCTATGGTTCTGTCTCGCCCTGAACCCATTGACTCACCTACTGCATAGTTGCCGGGCTGGATATAGTTTTAAACAGAATACAGAAGATGTTATTATTTCTCATCTCATATATATGGATGACATTAAATTATACGCAAAAACAGAAAAAGAAATAAAAAAACTAGTAGATACTGTTTCAGAATTTAGTAAAGATATAAATATGGAATTTGGCTTAGACAAGTGTAAAACTCTACATATAGTACGAGGCAAGATACGACCAGGCGACTATGTAGTAAACAATACAGACACTATAGCAGCAATGGAACCATCTGATTTATATAAATATTTAGGGTATATGCAACTAAAAGGACTAGATCACGTAAAAATCAAGCAGACACTAACCACTGAGTACAATAGAAGAATAAATGCCATTTGCAACACTCACCTCACTGCAAAATATCTTATTAAAGCATTAAATACTTACGCCATCCCAATATTAACATATTCATTTGGAATAATTAAATGGACAAAAACTGACATAGAAAAATTAGAACGTATCACACGCACCACACTAACAAAACACAATAACCTACACCCTAAATCTGCAATAGAAATAAAATACAATAATACAATTAAAAGGCAAAACGGAGGGAGAGGCCTTATAGATATGCATCATCTATGGCGGAAGCAAATATTCAGACTAAAAACATTCTTTCACACAAAATCACACACAAGTCATATACACAGGATCATTATTCAAAATGATATCAGCCTCACCCCACTCAACTTACATGAACATACAATCACACAAACTGAAACCAATAATGATACACAAAAACAAAAAATTGAAGATTGGAAGAAAAAAGTTCTTCACGGCCGACACCCCCATGATTTAGAACAACCACACATTAATTCTGTAGCATCAAATAAATGGCTTAAGATTGGCAACTTGTTCCCAGAAACAGAAGGGTTTATAATGGCGATACAAGACCAAATAATTAATACGAAAAATTACAGGAAATATATAATTAAAGATAACTCAGTAACAAACGACAAATGCCGTAAATGTCACATCCAATCACAAACCATCCAACACATAACAGGAGCATGCATTACACTCACACAGACAGACTACACTCACAGACATAACCAGGTTGCAAATGTAATTCACCAAAAACTTGCACTCAAATATACACTCATACAAAACACCAATACCCCTTACTATAAATACACACCACAAAAAGTTCTAGAAAATTCCACACACAAATTATACTACGACCGCGCCATTCTAACAGATAGAACCATACACTACAATAGACCGGATATAACCCTTCAGGATAAAGTCAACAAAATCACTTACCTTATAGATATAGCTGTTCCCAACACTCATAATCTACAGAAGACCATAACTGAAAAAATTAGTAAATACGCTGAACTGAAAGAAGAAGTAGCCAGAATTTGGAGACAAGACAAAGTTTATATAGTACCCATAGTTCTTTCCACCACAGGTGTCATTCCCAATCATCTTATTCATAGTCTAAAACTAATAGAGCTTAAAGAAACTGTATATATTAACCCTACAAAAAGCCGCCATTCTGAACACCTGCAGAATCGTCAGAAAGTTCATGCAACTTGACGAAAATGATACCACTACACACACGTAACATTACACACCACATACTGCATTTACTTGGCTAGTCCCGTAAATGTGGTTACAACTGGCCAAACGGCTAAGAAAAAAAAAAACATCCTAAATATAATAATAAAATACTACCCTTACAGCTTTCCGAAAACATCATCCTAGATCGTGCGTACAGAGAATGACTCTCCCGAGAGGCGAAGGTGGACGAGGTATCATAGATTTAGTCAACTTGCACAATAAGCAAATTACATCCATCAGACATTACTTTCACCAACACGCAGAATACTCCACACTACATGAAATTATAACTCATGCAGACAGGCGCCTCACACCATTAAACCTGTTAGATCGCAACCCACAAAGAAACGAACGGATCACGGATGCTAAGGAGAAAATCGCCGCATGGCAACAGAAGTCTCTGCACGGCAGACACCGCCATGATCTGCAGCAGCCACATGTCGACAAAACAGCGTCGAACGCCTGGCTGCGTCATGGCGAACTATTTCCAGAGACGGAAGCGTTCATGATGGCGATTCAGGACCAAGTCATTGATACTAGAAACTACCAAAAACACATTATACACGTAACTAATTTACCTTCAGACACATGCAGACACTGCCACGCCAGCCCAGAGACTATACAACATATTACATCCGCCTGCAAATCACTCGCACAAACTGATTATAAGCATCGACATGACCAAGTAGCATCTATAATACATCAACACCTCGCACATGCACATAAGTTCATTGACAAGAAGACCCCATATTATAAATACAAACCGAACACCATCCTAGAAAACAATAGCCACAGAATATATTGGGACAGAACTATTATCACAGATAAAACAATACATTTCAACAGACCCGACATCACGTTATATGACAAAAGTAATAAAACAGCCTACCTCATTGATATAGCTGTTCCGAACACCCATAATTTACAAACCACTATAGCAGAAAAACTAACCAAATACCAAGACCTAGCCATAGAACTCAAACGACAATGGCGAGCAGAAACCATTCATATAGTACCAATAGTAATTTCATCAACAGGAGTGATACCGAAGACCCTACAACGCAGCTTAGACATTCTACAGGTCCCCAAACACACTTTTATTTATTTATTTATTACAGCATGGAAAGCTAACAGCTAAATACAATTTGAATAAAAAACAGTTTGGGCAACAATTAGCCAATTACAAGCCTTCGCTTTTAAGCGATCGCATAGCTATTAATGTAAATGTGAGCAAAAATATATACTTAGAAAACGAAACATAATACTAACAGGAGATTATTCTTGATTAAAGAATTTTCCGCTTATGCATCGCCTTGCCATTGACACACTAGTAACAAATGGACCAAGATCGTGCTGCTTACACAATTTATTAAAGGTTCTACTTGCTCTTACAACAAAACTATTTTGCCTATAGTTAGATAAACAATTAGGTATCCGTATTGGTGGGTTAAAACGTACCGATTTGGATGGGGCGTTAAAGCCCAATTTCGCCAAAAGCTCGGGACTGTCAATTTGGTTAGATATAATTTTGGACAGAAATATATAATCCGCTATCTCTCTACGATTTTGAAGTGGCAATAGATGGTATTTTCTACAGAGCTGGAAGTAATTGGCAGAATCATATGGGATCCGCTGATGGTAGCAAAGGTATTTAATGAATTGTAATAATCACTTTACAATTACTTCAAAAAGCCGTAATACTGAACACATGCCGAATTACGCGCAAGTTTCTAACCACTTCATCCATTTCCTCTGCTTACACCATCACCTAGCCCCTATTCACGCTTGGCTAAGGCCCGTGTGAACAGGTTATTTAACCCCCGTGAGTGGGAGAAAATCAAAAAATAATAATAAATCATTTATTTTAGAATTAATATTCCATATACAATTTGTTAGTAACAATATAACTGGCCTATTATAATTGGCCTATTCATCTACCAAAACTTGTTTGTCAAACAAGACACATATTTACATAAATGCATTATGTAGCGAAACAAACAATTTTGTTAGATAATCGGCCCTCTGATAAAGTCACTAGGACAAAAGGTTTGCAAGAATGTAACTTAAAAGCTAAGGACCACTTGAAAAATCTTTTGTATGTGGATCGACTGACAAAAGTAGGTAGGGTCTCTTATTGAAGTCAATTTTCTAAATTAATAACTGATTTCCAATAAGTACCTACATGTTTGAAAAGATGTAAATTATCGGGAATACTTCAATATCGCGTCACTGATACTTTGCTATAAGGCAAACCTTGAATTTAATAATATTAAAAATGATTGAATATTATGCCTTATAGCAAAGGTATAGTTTCGCGGTATTGGAGTATCCCCTACCGAATGTCATAATTATAGTGAACGGAAATCTATTTGACGGATTGGCGTGAGAGGTCCGATTATAAGGTATCTATACTATTTAGGATTTGGGGTTAGTATAATTACTAGCAAGGTAAGTATCGTTAATGACAGAAATCACGCAAGTTTGAAGTATTTAACTTTTTACTGACAAATTTAATTTACGAACATGCGATGAATAATATTCAGGGGCAATTAATTGCTGTTTAAGCAATCGGTCTGTGCTGGGATCAGTTGCAAGTTTTATTCTAGCATTAATTAGATTGGATAGGATATATTTTTCTATTCTTAGGTACGGAATTTTTCTATCATGTTAAAATACGGTCAACTTATAATCCGATAGAAAAAGAGCTATCAAAATCGGACACCGCTGTAAAATGTTATGCGTGATAAATATAAAATCTAAATATTATAGGCATCGACTTAAGAACTTCCTTCTTTTTCTGTCGGTTAAAAAGGAATATCCTTGGTAACAATCTGTCTGCAGAGTTTTTTTACAAAATACAGAGTGAAAAAATATCTCTGCTAGTGAGATGCTTGCATCGTCTTGGTATTTATAATTGAGTCGCTCATACCAAACACGCAATCTAATGGTTAACACGCAGCCAAGCGTACTACCGTAACAGGCACATCATCTACTCATCAGTAATTAACACGCAATATTTTTCTACCTATCTGAACAGTCAGTAAGGCAAGACAAGATCTTGTGCAAGTCACATCCACTTAGGATGAATTCATACTGCCTAGGAATAAAGCAAGGCGTGACGAAACGTACAACATGGCATTTTAAACTTTATCTTCATTGTAGGATGTCTAAATAACATGGGACCTAAAGCGAGAAAAATGCTACCGGCGAAAAAGGACCCCTGAAATTTACGCAATGGGCATAACGATCAAAATGCTATTACATTTTTGTTCCTTAAACGTTACGTTCTGCGGCAATGTAAATTAAGCCTTATTCCCTATTGTCCTCCCAATATTTTCCTTGACCGACCAATGAGATACTGTTGAGTTTAGGCCTCTTCTCTATTCCACCACTGTTATCGATCTTGTGTTAACAACATTCATTAATTTTCTGCTCTCACAATATTGTCCTTATATGACCTACGGCCAACTGTTACGCAACTGGTACACCTCTGTGTTCCACCAGTTTTTCCGATCTTGTGTAATTAGCATCCTTTATTCCCTATTGCTCCAAAATATTTTTCTTGTTGACCAACGGGCCACTATTGCTGTGCACTAGTGCTGAGTGCAGGTATCTCCTCAGCTCCGCTACTGTTATCGATCTTGTGCAAGTCGCATCCACTGATACTCTATTGCCCTTACAATATTGTCCTTCTCCGACTAACGAGCCAATGTGAGTGTTGAATTTATTTTCTATTCCACCACTGCATACCCTACCCTACTGATCAATGGGCCACCTGTTGAGTGATGGCTGCTTTTTTTTTCTGTATCCCTTTTGTGCAGCCTCGACAGTTCAAAAATATTATTGTATTGTTCTCTCTTATCAGTACAAAGATATATGTATGTATATGAATAGCCCGTATAGCTATAGCGTCAAGCTGGATGACCCGTAAAACTATATAGCTTGCTTGTGTCGGTGTGTTACATGCAAGTAACGCTCTCTAAAATTCAGAAAAAATCTATGGACCAATGTTTATTTTTTTAAAGAAATAAACGGTTATTTAATTCGTACCGGTCCGGTATTACGGTTACCTTATTGGGTGACACAGTGCTCCCTGACAACCGGTTGAAGGCCGAGCGACGAGACGTAACGTGTTACGTCACGGAATGCATACATACAGTCCATACAGATACGGCGCTCTTGGAGAACCTGTTGACGCTAGTGTAGGTTATGGACTTATGGGAGATCGATTGGTATTAGGGTTAAGCTGTTGAATTCCCTTGACATAGATTGAACAGCGTAATTTTCAATTATATTCCGAAACTTCACAAACTGTGCATTGATTAAAAATCTATATACAAAACTCTGTTTTATTTTTGTGTGTTTTCAATGGGTCTGAAGCGGGTCGGTCAGATTGAAATAAGTTTATTACAAAATTTTAATTAAATTTAGATAATATTTATTTTTTTTAAATCAGAGGATTTGTTGTCAATATTGCGTTAGACGGTTGAGTGATTAATCCTGCCTTCTTTCAATAGAAAATACCTAGGCTACCTTATTTCTGAAAAAATCCTTTGGGTTGCAAATGAAGCCGCGGGAAAAACGAAGTATAAACTATATGTGTTATGATAACTCGAACATCTGATTCACTTGTAATAAAAAACAACTTTCACTGGGAAGAATTCCGGCCGCGCGTCGTAACAACGTGATCATCTTGCGCGAAATCTCACAGTTTTGCCAACTCATGGCTGTCAATTCAACTTTACTACTACGTTAGATGATTGTAAGAAAATGTTTATTTATAACATCCCTCTTTTTCCGAGGGGTTAAAAAAATATATTAAATAATAAGGAAGCTATAAAAGCATACTAAATCGGTTTATAAATGGTGTAACAGCATTTTGCAATTAACAATTTAACTTGTTTTTTTTTTATAAATATTTAATGCTAAATGGAAATTTATTAAATGTAAGTACATATATATACGTATACGTTACTGATCGTAACTACTACGAACGAAAAGGCGCTGGAATAAGTTGAAGCCACAGTTTATTTTATACTTTTATACAAAATTGTGTAAACCCGAGAACTTCACTAGTCCAAACTACCTGTCAGTACTTTTGAATTTAGAAGACAAAATAAAATCCAAAAAGGTGACTTTAAACAAGGTCGGTTCATAACAGGGCCCATAAATAAAATATATTTATTAATAAAGCTGTAAACTAAGTATAAGTTTTCATATTGGGATCTTGTAATAATAGCAACATTGGTCACTAGCCCATAAGGGGAAACCCAAGTCTTGAAAAAAATGATGTATGTATTTTTGTATTCTCAAGATTGGATTTATGTCCTATGAATGATAATGGGCTACTTACACACGTCAAGATGGCTGTCAAGATGAATCACCTGTGAATTATTTTGGGCGTACGGCAAGGCGTGGATTTATGACACTAGCCTTCGTTTATAGGACTCCAAAAGATAAAATTAATAAGCAATAGTGATTACCTTAATTACAAACTAAACTAGTTAACAAAAACGAATACTTATGGAGGAAAAGGTCTTCTCCATAAATGTCAGTGACAGAAAACAATTTGAACGATTCTAAAGTCTAAAAGGACTCAGTGTTCCCGTGATCAGGTCGTCAGAAAGGAAAAGCCGGCGCCATCTAGCTTAAAAAAAAGTAAAACATTGACTTGTAAAAGTATCTTTGAAGGATCTATTTACAACGCAATAAAATCCATAAAGCAACTTTTTTTTCATTGAAAATATTTTTTAATACTTGTTGAAATCTGTTTGCTAACTAGAACTAACTTTCTGTAAAATAGACAGATCGATCCCTAGATTTTTAGATTTATTGTGTCGAAAACGTTATTCAATGGCTAAAGAATTTTTGATTTTTGACAGTCAGACAGTTTGTTATTTAGTGCTACTGGATAATTCTGACACAATTGATATTAAGAAACTTTGGCCCCTGGTGTCATATTCAAACGCTAAATCTGATGTCATTGGTAGGTAGCGCGTCGATGCTCACGCGCATGTTATGTGTCGCACTCGTATTACATATCCGATACCGGACGGTGTTTCCTAGCACTGATTCCAATACATAACATGACAGAGTTTGTTATGATACCTACGTACGTACAATGTATGATAGAAAGTAAGTAGTTCCTTTAGGGAGAAGCCAAACCTTGGACAGGTTTCCAACCCAATCAGTGGATAAGATAATTTAAAAACAGATCCTTTAAATGTGAGTACATTGTAGTCATTGATGTCTAAGTACATGCATTGTTTATATACGAGTATTTTGATGATGTGTTTTCTGCCAAATAGGTTATCTATTTTTAGGATGACATTGAGTTGTCAGATGCTGGGAACCTTTATGTCAATAACCTCCAATGTCCTCACATCCTCGTATCGCTATAATGTACCAGAGAATAATGTAACACCTTTTATTCTGGATTCTTCTCCATAGGATAAACTTCATCATAAACTCTCATGTACTTGAAAGCTTCTGGCTAGAAACCACAACAAGGTGCTTAACGATAGTTTCCGACGAAAAGGTGGTCGTCGGCCAGTTAGACCACAAGAGGTCTTTTATGTCGAGCAAGTCAGATATTTCCAATCAATTTTCCTGAATGGCAGTGCGGAATTGTATTCTCATCCGTCCTTACACAGGGTAGTAGGACCCTTCCTGTGGAAGTCGTCTAAGATAATAAAAAAACATTTACTCTGATATCTGCACCGAGATCCCTTGCTTTTTTGACTTCCGTCGCCCGGGGTAGGCGATGGGGCGTGTCGAACTCTACCCATGGTGGTGACCTAGTTACCGATTAAAATTATCTGGCCCTCCAAACTGGGTTGGTCTACTGCGGGTTGGATGGGTTGGTGGACTTCAAAAGTTCGAAACATTCTTGATTTTTCCACGACGATTAACAAAAGCCAGTATTTCTGATTTCCAAATCTGTGAGATTAGAAGTGTACCCTGGATTTGAAGCAGTAAGGTGTCCCATTATGTAGTTATTATCACAGCTTCCTATGTTTTATAAAAACATTATCATTGTCATTGCAGATTCTAGCTGAAAATCGCACCGACCTAGACCAATAGAGCCTTTTTATTACACAGTAATGAGGATTAATTTTATTTGAAGTTTTATGGTTTCTTGGTCCATAAATAATTATAACGTTTGTTTTATTTCTTTCTCATATAAACTCACATTAACTCATTGTTAGTAAAACCTTTTTGACCTTTATACTTCTTTGTTCGATGCGTTTCAAACACAATAAATATAAATATGATTGTTTCATCACGTCTTTCCACATATTTTTATACACTTCAACAGAAGATGCGCGAATGCAATAATTATTCAGTCAATTAGCGGTGTAAATACGTGCAATAGATTGAACAATAATGCTAACTATTGTCTTGATAAACAATTGAATTGCCTTCCCCGATCTTAGTTATGATGTGTTAATAATTGTTCAAGTTTATGAAGTACCTTGTTTTTATTTACGTAAGCACTACGTAAAATGGCCGATTCCCTATTGCTAGAAACTTCCTCGTTATCGGAATTACATTTTAAATAGTTTTTAAGTACCATAATTAACCTTCACGTCTATTCCGAGAAAGATGTCAATATCTTATTGCAACTAAATGACAGCAAAGTTTGTTTTCTACCAAAAAATATTGATCTACCTTCAGAAAGATTCTGTTAAAGTTTACATTTACATAAATCAATGTCGTTTAACGCTGTCAATTGAACTTAATTGACCTTGATACTATGTGTGTACAAATAAGGAATATTTATTCTATATATATTACATTATTGAATAGGTAACTAATGAGTTTGCTCTTGCTAGGTGCAAGAAAATAACATTATGTCAACATGAGCTTAGTTTTCCCGTTTCCTGTAAATCTTGATCTGTAGATGATTTCCGCTATAATTGCGGAGAAATCGTGTTGGATAAGTTTCATGAAGATGTTCTGTATTTTTACAATTGTTTCTTTTTAAGTTTATCATTTTCAAGATCCAACTGATCTTGAAAATGATAAACCTAAAAAGTTGAAAATGAAAACTTGAAAATGATAAACTTACTCACCCGAAAGGGTATTCAAATATCAGTATTATCTTTACTATTAGGTACATTAAATAGTTAAAAAAACGCCCTAGAAAGACATACACCGACCTTATAATTGAGGTTCTTCAAAAACGTCAAGTGCGTAGTACCCGCGACCGATATGTGTATGACAAGATGTATGAATATGGAAGAAGCAAAAGATGTTTTTTAACGTTTTCAGCAGGTAAAATTACCTACATACGAGTATTACACTTTGGTGTGCCGAGTGTCGTGGTTTCAAACCCACCTGGAGCCCGAATATTTGGCTTGCTCGAATCCGCGGATATTTGGCTTGATCTCTAGTGTGGGAGTTGACAAAAATATTATAGGTAGGTACGTACGGCTACACGTCGATCTGTTAGCGAAACATAACATACCATCACGCCTGTATTCCGAAGGGTTAGGCAGAGGTGTACTTAATGTACACCCACAGTTCGCCGGTATGTTTTAGGTCCCATGTACTAGGAGGCGAGCCTATTGCCATTCACCGGGCACAAATCCAGACTCCGAGCTGCTACTGAGAATTTCATAGAAAAACCCAATAACACTTTGCTCGACCTGGGGATCGAACCCAAGACCTCTAGCGTAGCAGCCTCGATTGGTACCACTAGACTAACGAGGCAGTCAGCGCTGTTAGCGAGCGAGCTCTTTATTGTGTGAAAAGCTTATACGATGCGAGATCAGCTTAAACTGTTTCACAAACATAAACGTGTAGAACTCACAGCTCAAGTAGATAACTCCCGCGCAGAAAGCATTAACTCAAATTTTGTATAGCTAGACATGTAGCCGTGTGTACTATATTTTCATAATATATATGTATGATCGCTGTTTTTTCCATACCTAAGTCTAATTCGTATCCTATTAATTATGTATGTCAATTAGCATTTTAACTGATACCTACGATGCCCTGACAGGTATTTACAGGCAAGTCTTTTTGGCATTTCCTTATTGGATCTAAACAGGTCTATCTACATTTTTTTTTATTGTGGACATTTAAATTTTGTTATAAAAACTATGCCGTTTACGATTCATATAGTTTTTTTTTTTATATTTTGAGTTCCTCAAAGTATTTTTTTTTATTCTCCTGCTTATTTGTAGCGTGAATAACCGTTTTTAATCTCAAATATATAAGACGACACAGTTCTTGAACTGGCAACTGTCACTGTGTCACTTTATGGTTGGTGGTATCAGATCTGCGAACAAATATCACAGCGCTCTCGTATTCCCGGCACTAAAGTGGTGACGCGAAACGCCGAGGTTGGTTTTAGTCGGTAGATCGCTCTTTTCAGCGCGGAGTCCGACACACCCCATCGCTCTCCCCGGGGCGGTAGGTAGTGCCTAAAGCATATCCAAACTCGACAAAAAAAATGGTGGTATTACATTATTAGTTAATCCAGCCTAGCAGGACATTATAATCATAATGTCATGTTAAAAATAGTTATTGAGTTTTTCTTTAAAATTCTCAGTACCAGCTTTGACTTTGGATATGTGCCCGGTGAATGGCAATAGGCTCGCCCCCTATTACAGTAGACCTGAAAATTCCGGCAATATTTTTATATACTAATCAGCAGGACAATAAACTATTTTTAATACAATAATAGTATAATCGTAATGTCATGTTAAAACATAAATAAAGAGTTCTTTTCTATAAAATTCTCAGTACCAGCTCAGACTCGGACTTAAATAACGGCAATAGGCTCGCCCCCTATTACAGTGGACCTAAAAATGCCGGTAATAATCAGCAGGACATTAAACTATTTTTAATAGTAGATAACTTTCAGTTTTGCAGTCCTCACAGAAATGACAAGGTATTGGTTCTCGGTATGTGACACAGGTACTTCCCGAAATAGCCATATCCCGCCCGAGAGTACCTGTGTCAGCTGCAAGTGTGAATCTGTCTCATCATCATCAACCCATATATTGTCCCACTGCTGGGTATGGGTCTCCTCTCAGAATGAGAGGGATTAGGCTGTAGTCCGCCACGCTAGCCTACAGCTTGTTGATAGTCTTCACACTCCATCGAGAAAATCTTTCAAGCATGCAGATTTCCTCACGATGTTTTCCTTCACCGTTTAAGCGCGTGGTAATTAAGTATCAATACGGCGTGACTTCGAAAAGTCAAAGGTGCCTTGGATTCGAACTCGAGACCTTTGTCAGGCCTATGGTCATATCACAAGGCTATCCCTGCACTCCCTTTCCAATCGAATCTATGAAATTCTCAGTAGCAGCTCAGCCCCCTATTAAATGGACCCTAAACATACCGGCGAACTGTGGGTGTTCATTAAGTACCCGTCTGTCTAACCCTTCGGGGTATACAGGCGTGATGGTATGTTATGTTATATTATTCTTAAACCACAATTTTTTATCTACACCCTTCTTCTACATAAATAAATGTTTTTTTCTTTCAAGCACATGTCTTAAATACTACGCTGTATTGTATTTATTTATTATAGTTTTCCACATTTTATGTGTATCACTTATTTTTACAAAACAATCAATTGATACATATAAAACGTCCTGAATACGTGAGCTCAATATTAATAGCGTTCGGATTTAATAAAAAATTGTTCAAAGCAATCAATACACAAAGAAGATGAAACTTGCCAACACGGAACCTGAACATTGTAACATACCATCACGAATATACATATGAGTGATATGACTATTGACTATACAGATTGAGTGAATCTATATTGAGGCCTAATACAAATATGATGATTGCGAATAAAATTCACAACACTACTAAGTCACGGTCAAGATTCATTACTGGTATGTCAACAAAAAAAAGGTTTAGTATTTTTAAAGGTATGGGTATTTTTTTTTGTTTCCCAAATTAACGTTTTCAAATCCTGCTTCGTAGGTTGTTGTAAGAAAAAAAAATCAACGATCGAAATATTCTTCATGGAAGTAAATAACAATATCTGAAGCAGGATACAACAAAACAGGTTGTTTTTCGAATAAAAATAATATTTATAAAAATCTCGCAGCTCCGGCTTTGCACAGGAACAATGTAGGTACTAACTAATACATGTGCATCTCATACGAACGTCCGGGAAGACATTTCCTTAATCATAGTGAAAACCGTATCATAGTGTTGCGTAGTTTAAAAGAACTGAGTGCATATTACAAACGTGGATGGCGAACTCGTTTTATATGTAATGATGGTGCTAACTACCCTGCATTAATTGTAGATTAAAACCTTCGAGCAACACGGTATGCTCGAAGATTAAAACAGAAAACAAAACGGTAAAAAGCGCCAAGTCTTTCGGTAAAAAAATCCAAGTTCTTGCCTTCGAGGGAAGGGAACATTTTTCACGGGAACTTTTACAATAGCTATTGCTGACAACATCTTTACACAATGTAGCATAACAAAATGAGTTTCTAAGATAACAATATGTCGAACAAGGTATCTTACACAGAATCTCAGGTTGGCACATCATCTACAATAAACGTTTTTGCACAAGAATCGAACCACACACATACATATCCGCAGTTTAGCTGGCTCAAGGGCGGGTTACACCGAACTACGTGAGCCGCATCAGTTAAACCAAGGTTAATTTCACTGGTGATGGTCGTAGAATACCGTATGCGACATTTCTGTGGCTAGTCCAACGGTTTAATGACACTTATATGCTTGTGGCATGCATGTGTTTAAATTGGGAACTTATAATTGTTTTTATTTGTTTGTGATATATTATCACGTCTATTTTCTCCGAAGAGTTAGGCAGAGATGTGCTAATGTACATGTGTAAATACACGCCACATGTTTAGGTCCCATGTGATAGGAAGCGAGCCTTTTGTCATATAACAGGGTACAAATCTAGACCTCGAGCCGCAAGGCAATGAGAGATAATTGTTGGTGCAGCTTTTAAATTAGCTGATTTATGTACACTGTTAAATCGTTGAGCTGTATAAAACCTTATAATATCAACATTATTAATTTATGGTAAGAATACTTAATCAAGAGTCATTTATTATTTTTTCTACTATAACAAATACATAATAAAAATACATACTTAAATGTGTTACCACTTGTACGTTATGCTAAAATTGTTTTTATTTTATTTCTATAATATTTATGTTAACGCGCAGCGAATGACAGCCTCTGTTATTTGAAAATTAACTCAAATTAAAACTTTTGCTTTATGATTAACAATATTAAATCTTTTCTGTAATAATAATTAAGTTGCCGGAACTTCCTTTATATTGAAGTCGATTAAAAATGCTTTTTTTCAAATTTGCCGGTTACCTACGAAGCGCGTTTTCCCCATTAAGTTGATACTTTACAGACTAGCAAAGCGTACGCTCCATCTATTCGTGACACACATACAAACTGACAGACTTCCTTTACGAAACAGTAGACAGATATTCTGTGGAGATAATACTTGATACGAATTTAAATGAATTGAACACTTCTTGGTTCAGAGAGGTTAAATAAATAAGTATGGATTTATATGTAAGCATACTCTGGGTATATCAATTAAGCTTTCAATATTCATGCCGTTGCCCAATCTTTGCATACCTCGACGAAATATTTGTCATTGTGCTTGATACTCAAGTGGCCAAGTGGCAAGTACCCAAGTGGCTCAGTAGCAAAATTTTAATATAAAAACTTAATGCAAAGACGGTTTTGGTCGTGTCACTTTAGTGATGATGGTCTTTAATAACTCCGTAATATCTGTATAAAATGGATGTCGAGCTATGGATAGGTGACAATTCTTAAGATACCGAGACCCCTTCGTGCTTAAGAGAGCCGTAAAACAGTTGGTTAGTGTAGTCGGAAGCCAAAAAGCCTAACAAGTAAAAGTTTTTCTGGAGGATATGGGTAATGACCACAAATTGGGTTGTGGACATCTGATAGCAGTCAGTTCGTGTATAATACTGATATTCAGGTGTATTTGGTAAGATTGGAAGCAATCGGTTCGGCGGATAAACTACTTAGCATTTTTAACGGCATATATGTTAGAGTGAAAGGTGAGTTAAAAAAGGCAGTGATAGCCTTGTGATATGACCATTGGACTGCCAAGTCAAAGGTCTCGAGTTCGAATCCAAGGCACGCACCTCTGTCTTTTCGAAGTCATGTGCGTATTAATTATCACGCGCTTAAGCGCATGATAATTAATTATTAATACGCACGGTTTACGGTGAATGAAAACATCGTGAGGAAACCTGCATGCCTGAGAGATTTTCTTGACGGCATGTGAAGTCTGCCAACCCGCAGTAGGCTAGCGTGGTGGACTATAGGCTAATCCCTCTCGTTCTGAGAGGAGACCCGTGCCCAGCAGAGGGACAATGTAATGGGTTGATGATGATGATATTTTAGAGTAGGTATTGGATATGTTACAGAAATGGTTCGGCTTCTTATAAGTGTACTACTTCGTATTAGCGAACCTCCATATTACGTTTTAATTTATTTTTGTTAAGTAATAAATAAAATTATCACTTTTTAACACTTTACGTCACATACATATATTTGAAAACAAAAAGATTGTAATTAACATAAATTATGGTAGTTTTATATGAATAAAACTATCTCATAATTGTTTCAACTTGACCTCAATGTTATGTGGAGCCTGAATTGTAACACTAGTAACAGTTACGACGCTATGAGGGTACGTAAATACGACGAAACCTTTCCAGAAAAGGTAGGTGCCTTGTTTCCTTGGCTAGTCTTGGTTGAGGCACTGCCGCGCCCCCAGATACTTTTTAGAACCCAAAGCAATATAGGAAATTAAAACTGTATGAGAAAAACTTGCGACACACAAATTTCTAAGCGCGACTGCTACGCTAGTCGTCTTGTGTTCGATTCCCAGGTCGAGAAAAGTGTTATTGGGATTTTCTATGAAATTATCACCCCCTACTACATACGTAAACATACCGGCGAACTGTGAGTGCACCTTTACTTTACCCTTCGGGGAATATAGGCGTGTAATACAGACCTATATTAGGATAAAATTGTATACATTGTTTTAAGGTAGTTTTTGCTTTCACCCCTACTGATAGTTATAGTGTCATAGAAGCCTGCGCATTGAAAGGTTTATGGTTCATCTTATCTAAGACTAGCTTCCCGCCCACGGCTTCGCCCGCGTAGTTTCTCGGCTTTTCTATACTAAAATATGTATGTATTATACATATAAACCTTCCTCTTGAATCACTCTATCTATTAAAAAAAACCGCATCAAAATCCGTTACGTAGTTTCAAAGATAGCATACAAAGGGACATAGGGACAGAGAAAGCGACTTTGTTTTATACTATGTAGTGATAGTGAAGTACCGTTTGGCGTTTCATACGTTTCAAGCCGAAAAACACTTTGCATAGGCGTAACTCACACAATTTCAATAACCTTCGCCGTAAAGCCATGGAATTATGAAGCTGTTTTAATTTATCACATGATGTACAATTCTTAATCACTAAATTAAGATTCAAATAATTGATGATATTGTATCATCCCATCCCTATTTTTCAATCAGTCAAAACTGTCAAACGGTACTACTAGATAAGATGGACTATAGAAGTGTTCATTGTCTATAAGATATAGTGTGATATGTTGCAAGTATACCCAACCTATGTATCTAAGTATACATGGACTGAATGGTTGGTATTTGGTCATCTTGTCAATACTATTGCGGCGCGTGTAGTGGGTTCGAGTCCCACCCCAGGTAAATATTTGTGTGTTCCACGGTCATTTGTTTTGAGTCCACTTTGTGTTTGTTACACAGGTCTTGTATGTTGTATATACGAGAGGATTAAAAAAAAATTGCAAGTGTCTGTCATTTCAAAACAAACGCCATAATTTTAGTGACAACTGCTACGTATACAACGCCTAGCTATATATTTTTTAATTTTGTCGGTCTAAATAAGACTTTTTACTTAAAAGTTACTTATATTGCAGGGTTGAGAAGTTATGAATATATACGAGTATGTAGACTGAATATTTGTAGAATTAGGAATATCTAATATCTATCTGATCTATATTTTCGAGTCAGTCGATTTAGGAATCAAATCGATTAATTTTTAAATAGACTCAACTGAAAATTTTTCAGAAGACAATAAGCTGCTCCTCTGAGGTTTGCTGAAATATGATAATTCTACAAACGCTACCACGACACCTAAAACGTTGGTGGAGTAACGTTTGCAAAAAAGGTTGCAACCGTTCGAGCGCCATTCTCAATATTTATACTTTCAGTTACTCTTGTTTCTTTGATAAGCAATGATGTTTCATCATGAATTACGCGATATCACAGGTACTGTGTCCGTAACAGTTAATTTAGCGTAACCAGATTACAAGATATATAATTGCTTTTGCCACAGACGTATTTTTTGTGGACAGAAAAGTTCAACCGGAGGCAGAACCTGCTACAGCTGGTTTGGGCAACCAAACCAGACATCATTATAGGTTATCTATAGGCAGTCTTGACTAAAGTATCAATGACTTTTGTGCCGTGTTGCAAGCTCAAATTCCAGTTGTAGGTAAGTTAAGTTTTTTTTCTATAGTATACTAGCTTTCCGCCCACGGCTTCGCCCGCGTGTGTTCTTGACTTTCCTGTACAATAATATGTATGTAAAAAAATGAGATAATTGAAGAACCGCTCGACTGATTTTGTGCAAAGTTCACATAAACCATCTACTAAATCGTCCGAACAAAGCCTAAACATTTGGTTTGGATTGGTGAGCCCGTTGTTGTGTTATAAAATTACAACGAAAAGTGGCATTGATTTTTATATATATAGATGAGTTCACTTTACCGACATGCAAAAGAAAGAAAGATGAATTCATCCATTGCACACTGTAGGGAACAGGATTTTTTCCAAAATTGTAGCCAAATAATTGTTCCATGTTAAAAATCTATGACTGTGATATCATCACCATCATCTTTTTGTCCTGTTCCCAATTTATTAGGGGCCGGCGCAGCATGTTCCTTTTTTCCATTCAATCCCTTTTCCATCATATTATCTGACTTAACAAAATCCATCTATCTTTTCTTTAGTTTCCCTCTACCCGCCATCCCTCCACATTCATATACATCACTTTTTTAGAGACATGCGTTTCATCCCTCGCCTCTTTATCACGTGCCCATACCGGGATAAACGATTCCTTGGCAACTTTTCTGTCACTGGCGCCACTTTCAAACTTCCTCTATATATTCGTTCGCTATTTTATCCATTCTAGTAACTTCACACATCACACATTCTCATCTCCGCTGCATTTCGCTATGGCTTTGATATAATATTGTATTGCGACCCTGAAGATGACATATTGCCAGTATTTCAGATAAATCTTTGTAATAAAATCGTTTCTGGCCATAACCTTTTAGGAGCAACCTTATTACAATCAAGTGTCAAAGTTATCATACTAGTAGACCTTAAGAAAGGCCTTAAATACAGCTTATTACTGAAATCACAGACAATTAACGTAAATAAATCGTTAGTAACTCAGTTGAAATTTGACGATAATTGTGTACAACTGTGCGAAGCCGGTTGTAGTGATTTTAAGCATTAATAGTAGTTTCTGAGCGCGACAGTAATTTATTAGAATTATTTCAATAATAAATAACACAATATCATTCTGCCTGAATTCCTTGAAGGGACTGAGGCATACAATTTTGCCTTTTTTATTGCACGCGGTTGGCATCGGTACTTTATCGTTATAGGGCTGTTCAATCGGTCAAATAGGGTTGTCCCGTAACCTGCCCGCAAACTAACAACAGTTTTTCAACGCCATCATTTTTAGGTTGTGAGAGAGGGATGCCGCTCTACAGGTTAAATAGTGGCGTCCCTCTTTCACAACGTAAAAATGATGGCATTAATACGTGGTAATACGGCCCCTGTACTTTAGTGTAGCTGAGGGATAAAGGAATTATGGTACCCCCCTACGACATAATTTTTTAAGTCTTTGCGAAAAAATATGACCTTGACTGTCTTGTCAAAATTACACGTTCTACCGTACAAATAATCCTATATCATGTTGCCTAAAGTAATTTTAGTAATTGTACAATTACATAGTAGCATGTTTTGCGAAAGTTTTGGAAATTTCTTCAGAACCTTGCTAAAACCGGTAGTTAGGGGAGAACGGGGTCATTTTGAACATGGGTTCATGGGCGAAGACATGAAACCTTTTTATTTATGGCAGTGCCCTTTTAGTTGACCTTTTTATTTACGAAATTGATTTGATTGTCACAAAGGCAGGGCTGAAAGGAACGATTTGGATTACTTTTAACCAGTAGTTAAGAACTTTAATTAAAATAAAAAGGTTGTTAAATAAATGAATAAAATTCCTGTTTTATCAATTAATTTGATCATTACCTAGATAATTATGTTTATATTGAAGTGTGTTAATGGTTTTGTGGTCAAAATTTTAGCGACTGACAGGTTCTAATGGCAGCTAGGAGTTTGGATTTGTTCCCGCCATGCTATAAGTGTTCATTAATAACTACACCATTGCCATAACCTCCGGGTTATGGCAAAGGAACCTCTTTGCTAGACTTAGGAATCGAAACCAGGACCTAATGCTCAGCAATCGCCCGGGAGACCACTAGACCAATACGACCGTTAAATATTGTTATTGTTAATTGTTCGAAGTAACTATGCCATTTCGAACAACCACGCAGGTATATATCGCTTAATTAAGTGTTTTTATACATAAATATCGGAATTGGTGAAGAAAATAATTACAATTGTGAAACTTATAGGTACGACCCAATTGTCTTTACAACGATTCTTTCTATTAAAATTGACCAATATTAAACCACTTGCTGATAACTTCAGACACGCTTCGTTATTTCGAACAAACTGTACGTAATAAATCATTAAAATAGGTAGACGTGGACAACAAGATAACGAAACATTTTCAAAATTAGGCAACAGTAATCAAGCATTCAGCCTTATAATTGCTTAAGCAATGCTGATTAATATTTTTTTTTATGGAGATCGTTTTTCGTCATTGGATAATATGATTTCGAAACTTTAACACAGCTCCTAACATAGTTAAGGTACTTTTAACAATAAAAAAAAGAAATATGTGTACTTTAAAAAATCATATTAAAATTATCGTTAAAATTTCATATTATTTAACTTAAACATAATAAAATAATTACTACGATATTTTTTAATAACATTTCTTATTGCCTTGCAATAAAAATACATAACCTTAATGCCAAAGTATCAGGTACTAATAAAAAAATATTACATAAAAAACGAGAACGTTAAACACTACTCACCGAAAAAGTAACAAACGTTTCACCTCCTTTTACTTTCGTATACAACACACTTACACAAAGTTAAAATAGAAACCCACGACAAATTATAATATAATATTGAAACACTTTTAGTCAAATCAAAAAATAAAAACGATGGTGCAATGCAAAATGTTTACGAAAACGCCGCGCGTTTTGACAGAAGTTCGGAAAACGAACGCGTTTATTTTTTAAAACGTCGCGCGAGAACCGAGACCGAGAACGCACTGCCAGTCAGCCAGCAGATCGCTCTCTCCGAACTCAATGCAGTGCCATAAACTTTGAGAGGGGACATCTTCCTACCTATTTTTTTATTATTAAAAGCATAATAATGACATGTTTACTCATAAGATATTTGTTCAAATGGAGGTTTTAATAACATGCTAGATGATTCTATAAAATTGTCTTGCAATCCATTCTACCGCAAGGAATGTTACTGATGCAACGCTGTTTTTTTCAATTAAAAATACATAATTGAACATTAAAACAATTTTATTGATAGCAATTTCAAAAATTAATTAGTTATGTAGATGTGGTTTATCTAATAGATTATGTAGAAAATCCCGTATTTTTTATATTCATACATCAGTTCTGAAGATACAGATAAAAAAGGTTTGGTAAAAAGGTTTGGTAAAAAAAAGGTTTTATTTTCCTAATAATTAATTATTCCAAAAAGTTTGATGTCTTTAAGTCCAGCGGCCTACAGACATAAAAAACATATTTTATTGGATTCACATTGAAATCAGAAATTGATTATTACTTGCTTCAACGGTATATGATCATCGTGACAAATCTTGTGCATCTAAGAGACTATAAAGTTCATATGGGTGTATGAATATGGCCATTATTTTTTTATGGTTATTTTTTATTAAAAAATCAAGTAAACACTAACGTTCTCCTCAGACATAATAAGTCTCTAGTATAATATAGTAGTCTATGGTAATAAGTTATAACACGTGTTATTATGGGGCTTAACCAAAGATTCCCATTTTCCTTCATTAACCAGACATAACCGTTACTTAAAGCCATTTTGACTGCTCAAATACATGAGTGACAGTTACGTTACATACCTACTAAGCTTTGTATTTTAACTATAACTTTACGTAAAGACTGCACCTTTACCCCATATATTCTCTTAGTATTGCATCTAAATCAAATTTGAATAATAGTTTTCGATTATAAATCGCTAGAACATGTGACATAAACTTAGCCTGAACAGTAAATCTAGTGTATTAATGGTACAGTCACCAGCACATCAGATTATACAAAACTGTCAAATATCTCCAAATGATTTCAAACCTTAAAATATTGAGAATTAAGTTCAAAATCAACTGAAGAAATTGGACATTTTGTGGTAAGTTGATGTGCTGGCGACCGTACGTTTATCACAGTACGTTCACCTCTAGTGGCCCATAGCTCTATGGTTGACGTGACTATGACACTGACGTCACTAGAAATAAGACACCTTTCTCTGAATTGGAACGCACCAATACCTGGGAATGCCACTAACCAATTGCTATTGTAATTTTAATGACATTGTATACTTTTGGTTCTTTTACCTTATTTGACCTAGTTTTAATGGTCTTCAGCTAAAACTACTAACGTATTGACTAAACGATCGGAACCGTCAAGGTTGTGGATTCAATCCCCCCTCATTGAATGAATACTGTAAGTGGGTTTTCGTACAATAAGTATACAAAAGTCCCAACCACGATTGTATTTTTTTTAATAGATCTAACTACTCTAATACCAGGGAAGAAGGTATTATTAACGTCTTTAGTTTTTTTTTATATTTTGGTTTGATAAGGCAAAGAAATGCACAATTTGAATTTCGAACAAAAATTGTACTATAAAGATATATATACAATTTTAAAACTATATGATTAAATAAGCAGTATTGAAAATTAAAAAATAGAATTTGTGATAATCGCGCGCTTTGAGCGTGCATTGATTTTAATTTTCGTGATTTACTCACAGGCACGGGCCTCAAATGCACACACGTTAGTAATTTGTTACTTTCTCCCCTTGTCGAACGATCTATTGTTTAGCAAACATCGAGACACAAATAAGAATAGGTAAACAGAAAAAAAAAACAAACAAAAAAGATCAAACTAATACATTTTAAAATAATATAGTGTTAGCTGAGCATGGTGTACCAAATGGGTCTCAATATCAGAGAAATGTCACGTAAATTTTAATTCTCGACGCTGGTTTTCTTTTTTTAATATACCTGTATAAAATAGGACCTAAAAATATAGCAGTAAATTATTGTAGATGTACGTTATTTATTACTGCTCTAAATTCAAATCATGGGGAATACTAGCGCCACGTGTCACACTACATCGCTATAATTTATGTAATAGTCTAAAATGTAACTGCGTTAAGAAAATGACCCAACAAAAGTTGTGTCCAAGTAGGCGGGCCTTCAAAATTGTGTCCAGCGCGCCATCAGTCGGACATTTTCCTTGCAAGCGAGCATATGTCAAACGTTTTAGCTTAATATCATTGTGAATCATAATGCCATCATGTGTTGTGAAGTGGTGCAGGAGACATACAAGATTAAAATGTCCAGAGATCACTTTTCACTTGTAAGTAGTAGCTTAATTATAATTATATTCAAAGTTGTTCAAATACGTTATCAAAACGAGATGGTCAATATTATGCAAAATGAAGTCAGTAGATTTTTACATAATTTAGAAATATTTTTTTCTTGATGAAATATTGAAAAGTAAATCGATAAAATTTAGATATTTTTATAAGACTAATGTATTTAGTTTTTTTTTAGTTTCCCTGCCGATCCCATTCGGCAAAATAAGTGGATAGCTGCAGTTCAATTAGAAAGACGAGAGTATGACTGGATGCCTGTGAAAACTAGCAAATCATTAAAGGGATATACCATGTTACACAAAACTGCAGTACCAGTTGTAAAAATATCCACATACAACTGAAGTACCAGGTCAACAGAAACCTTAAAGGAACCTGGTGACCTATTGCCAAGGTTATGATCAGAGCAAACAAACGACCCATTTGAATACACTAACACTATTTCAACGTTCCAACAATAGATGAAGTCGCAATTCTTGTTGGCAAACCATCGGCTTTGTTCGTTTTAGCACCATACAACAAAACGACGTAAAGAAACGTTCAGAATCATGTACATAATGAGATTTCAGAAACATTAACTAATTATGTTAATTCATGGTAAGCGGCTGTGCGTCGATGCCCCTTCCACCCTGTATTAATATAGTATAATTTAAAAAAATCACAATAGTTTAAAATATTTAATATAATTATAATATTGTTTTATTATTGACTTGGTCCGGTCTACTTATTGCATAATATCGTCCACGCCATTTTGACTCTGATGTCATAAAAGACATTACAGCACGCGCGCGAACCAATCCCTGTTTTCTCTCTGAATTTAAACCAATGACCAAGCATGTCTATTTGAAACATCGCAAGTGATTCGAATTTTGAATCGTCGTCATTTGGTTTGAAGTAGGTCCACTTTTTGAGCGGAATTTGTTCCGAGTTACGCTTCCTGAGTATTATTTATTCGTAGGTAATAGTTAATTAAATTTTAAAATGAGAACTCAAAAAAGAATTCGGAAATATAAAGTATTTTTTTCCTAATGCATCCTCTATTTTGGACTCATATAGACTAACAACCGCACTTGCCTTCTTTCGCCCTATAATAAATAATTATGTACTCCTATGGCACAGTATTAAATATAAATAAATAGATTTATACTGTGGGTTCGACACATTCACAATAACCATGACGGGAGGTAGTTTGAAAATACGTAAATTGGCGAGAATGTTGACGTGGATAACAATAAAAGAGGGAAATCAAGAGAACTACTTACCATATTGACGAAGGTTCAGGGTTTTGGAGTGTGGCATAACAATGAATAAGCACACAATTCACAGTTCACATTCAGTTTATAGTATTTTTATAGCCGCGTTGTATATTCAAAACTCGAATGAAAATTTTGGGGAAGGATGCGGAAAAAAAAATGGCGGACGCAATCAACCAATCCCATAACTCAAATTCGAAATTTAATTCTATGTCACAGAATAACGTAATGTTCCCACTTCCAGCGTCTCCGTTTCGTTTTATGTTTTTTTTTATACTCATTTCGTACTAGGTACAACTGTAAACATCCTGATAAGAAACTCTAAAACATTATTGAGGCGTACTTAAATTGGAATTGAATCAAGAGTTAAAAATACTAACGCAAGAAAAACATATTATTATGTATAATTATTCAGTCTACCCATAACTTCCCACTGTTGGATTATCCTCATACTGGAAAGGATTATTTATTTATTTAATAATATTAATTTATTCATACAATATATTTTGGATTGCATAATGTACAAGTGGCTGTTTAATAAACAGGTTATATAATACCTTGTCGAAAATTCCATATAAAATTATTTATCGATCAAATTATAGTTGATGTATAAAGACCAGCGTCTCTTTTTATGAGACAACTCGGTAAAAAGTGTAAAAACGAACGGGCGAGCCACCAAGTAGTTATCGCCGCTAATGGGCAGATGCAATACCAAGGGGACGGAGAATAGGATAAGGAAGGGGACGGAGAAAAGGAAAAGGAAGGGGACGGAGAAAATGAGAAGGACGGGACTGAGGGAGGAATCGCTCCGCAGTCACCCAACGAAACGCAACAGTATGCCACTTCACGTCGATATTCTGTGGGGAACCACAGAATATCAACGTGAAGTGGACTGAAGTACTTTAGCATGGTGGAACCCTTTTTTTGGGTTTGAAAATCGTCATGGACTGCCGTCGCCCGGGGAAGGCGACGGGGCGTATCATATTCCACCCAGATCGGGTGACCTACTGACTAAAACCACACGGGTGTTTCACCTCTCCACTTATTTGTTGGGGTTATGGAAGTGAGGTTTCATTTCTGTGCGACCAGCAGCGTGGCGGACAGTGGCGAACTATAGCAGAAGTAGCAAAAGCTACGGGCCCCGCGTATCCTAACTTGTAAATATGTGAAAACACACACAGGACAGGAAAACGTGAAGAGTAAAACCTTTTCGTACTTAGACAAATCCCCGTCAGATAATCGATCAATTAGTTCGATGGCGAAAATAAAACAGAATTTCCTACGGTAATTGGCCGAAATGACTATGCGCTTCTGAAGTTGTCTACAAGTGGTTTTGCAGTAGTAAGTTTTAATAATAAAAAATGGAGTCGTTAATGTTTCCCGTTCGTGATTAATTTGCATATGTACTAATTTCGATGTTTACATTTATTTTTGTGGAACGACGGCTAATTCTGACGAAGACGACAGAAGTGCGTTTAGTACGTGCGCAGTGTTGGTATATCGCACACCTAGATCTAAAGAGAGTTAAGTCAAAAATCTGTGTGATTGAGTTATGCTCACCAATTAATTTCCTATACGGATACCTACCTGTTTGCTAAAATATTGTTTCACTAAAACACATTGTTTGCTAAAACACAGTTTTGTCACTTACTCTCTTTAGATCTAGGTGTGCAATATGTACAGTAGATCAAGGGCCCCTAAATAGAATATCCTACGGGCCCCACGCTTACTTAATCCGGCACTGATGGACCATAGCCTAACCCCTGTTATCATCCACTTCCTGTACTGGTACGTCACATCCAGCAAGTACTACCTACTAGCAAGACTACGGCATCACCAAATTAATTATTGAACCTAAATATTTGAACAACCTAAATTAAAATATTTAATAATTGAATCTTTTTACCTAGATAATTATATAAATTGTTTCATATTTAGTAGAACATAATATTTTCTGTTTAACTGAATTTACATTTTTGAAATGTAAATTCAGAAATGTTTCATTTTGAAATGTGAATTGTCTATGAAAGCGAGATGTCTATTCATTTGTGACACATTTCTATCTTGAACTTGTTGTAAGGCGAAGCTCTGGCCGAATAAATAGTTATAACTACCTACAAGTTCTTTATTTGGAGTTCCTGACCCGCTCATTTGGAACACACCAAATTCATCATGATCAACCCATATTTGTCCCACTGCTGGGCACGGCTTCCCTCTCAGAATGAGAGGGCTTAGGCTGTAGTCCCCCGCGCTAGCCTACTGCGGGTTGGTAGACTTAACACGCCATCGAGAAAATCTGACAAGCATGTAGGTTTCCTCACGATGTTTTCTTTCGAAAAGTCAGAGGTGCCTTGAATTCGAACTCGAGGCCTTTGATATATGGCAGTCTTATGGTCATATCACAAGGCTAGCTGACGAAGGCTATACTTAATCTACCACAATAGCCTTTGTTACGTCACTTTCACTATATTACACTATATTTATATAGTGACACTATATTTTTTATGGTTAGGTACCTATTATTACATTCGAAATAATTATTTACAAAAATTTTGCATGAATGATGTCATCACAGATTTCAAAATACACATTTTTGTAAGTATTTTTCTAAGCAAATAATAAAAAAGCACATTTATTTTGTATCTTTTTAAATTTATTGCTACTATGTCGTATTATGTGTCTTGTAACAAATTAGTATTTTGCATTACCTATTAGTTTTTTTGGGTAGTTGGTTACTAGGTATAACTGCCCAATCACAACATGCGAATATAAGCCCGCGGTTTCAGTGTCATCCCAAAGTATTTTTTATTGATTATGTCAATAAATGAGCAGTCGTGCCACCTGATGGTAAGTAGTTATTACCACCCTTGGACATCTGTAATACCAAAGGAGATGTTGATGCGTTGGCGAGCCAAGTAAAAGGGAGGGGAAGGAGAAGGAAGAGGGTGGAATTGGGCATCTCGTGCTCCACACTCGCCGTACAAAACTCAACAGTATGCATAGTTACTGCATCTGGGAGAGGAGTGGAGAGGGTGGGCCGTAATAATACGTCTTCGAATTTTTGGTTCTAGGTCATGTCAGTTTCCTCACGATATTTTCGATCACCGTTTTATTTATTTTTTTCTCTCAAAAAGGTATAATGTTAAGACATAGTATAAGGTTTTAGTAAAGTCAGTAAAGGTCAAGTTTTGGGAGCATTGGTGATGAAATAATTTACGCAAAGTTAAGCGCCTGTCTGGGTTCAAACCTACGACCTACAAATTGTAAATCGTGGCTCAGACTAATTGTTCAGTGTACTCCTTCAAATTTTGTATAAGAGACCAAAACAGAGAAAAATACTGAACTCAGAAACTCTCAACTCAGATATTATAAAAAAGTTTACTAAAAACAGACATTGCTGATTTTTCTATGAATTATAATTTATTATGTCATTTGTCCCTGTGCGGCACTTAAATGTAATTTGACAATGAAATAAATTGTATGACTTTGGATAGATACCTACTTAATATTTGAAGATAATAATACTATTATAATAAGTTATTTGATAACTTTTCCCACCGAACGACCTCGTATGGGCATTTACGAAGTTATGCCTATTAAAATACTTGTATCTACCATATTTCAAGTTAGTTTCGCATAAAACAGGAAAATATCTAGATAATTAACTCGCACATCTATGGATAAATTAAATAATACTGTTTATGGAGTCTACCGATTAATATACCATGCAAGTTTCCTCTTCTAGTGCCTCTTTAATTACTGAAGGTTGGCCATGAACTTCAAATTTTTCTTCCTGACTTTGGCGAAGACCATCTCAGCAGCATTCTTGACTCCAGTCCATTTCCGAATGGTACTCAACTAGGTCTCTTTTTTCAGCCAACACCGCGTTACTTTACTACATTAAAAGTTGTAGCAAGTTATATTTCTCGTTCTAAAAGGAGAGGGAGATAGAATTGTCTACCTCTCTCTCGCGATACATAGTACTCCTCCACCTGGCATCGGAGTGCTCTGACAGACCTTCAATCTTCATGCGCTGTGGCCTGCGGGAAGATGACGTGGGGAGTGCGCCGCTCAATCAGACAATGGCCTCATTTCAATAAGCTTCAAGTTAATTACGAAGAGACTTTTTTTTTATGGGACAACTCGTCAAACGAGAACGCGAGCTACCTGATGGTAAGTAGTCATCGCCGCTCATGGACATCTGCCATATCATAGGAGTTGCAGATATGTTGCTGAGCCTATTAAGGAAGGGGCGAAGAAAAGGATAAGGAAGGGGACTGAGGGAGGAATTGGGCCTCCGGCGCTCCATACTCACCGTGCGAAACGCAACAGTATGCATACTGCCACTTCACGTCGATATTCAGTGGGAGGGTAGTACTTACCCGGTCGTGTCGACCTATGTATTTATTACTTAGTTATATACTTCGATTAAGGTTATACATGAGAAGGAAATTATTTTGGCTAAATGAAATACTGGTATCTTATGAACTTTAACAAATGAGTATTAATGTCAAGAATGTCCATGACTTACACATCACAATTATATAATTAAGTATATTTTCGCAACTGTTGACTCTACATGTTGTAACTTCCGTAGATACCTATCACATTTAGCTTGACATTTATTTTGTTGGTAGCAAAGAGAGTTAAATAGTCTTTGGTAGATATTTGATTCCATCTCAACCCAGTAGGCGGTGTGAGTATAGGGATCAAGGATTTTACAGTTAGTCTCAAATGATTGATAACATTATTAATTAATGCAAAGTTTAGTTTATTGTATGTACGTTCGTAGGCAACTGACGTGGAGAACAGAACAAAACAGGAAACCGTAGTACCAGAGGCACTGGCATAAAACTAAATGAGGCTGAGTTCTAACATTACTAGCAATAGTCTAGTTATAGGACCATTGGACTGCCAAGTCAAAGGTTTCGAGTTCGACTTTTCGAAGCAGGTGCGTATCTATTAATAATAAATAATCACGCGCTTAAACGGTGAAGGAAAACATCGTGAGTAAACCTGCATGCCTGAGAGATTTTGTTGACGTCGTGTGAAATCTGCCAACCCGCAGTAGGCTAGCGTGGTGGACTATAGCCTAATCGCTCTCGTTCCGAGAGGAGACCCGTGCCCAGCAGTGGGACAATGTAATGGGTTAATGATGATGATGAGACTGTGAGAGTGAGACGCCAGGCAAGGTTTCACCCTTCGAAGGGGTCTTGCAAATGATGGTTGTTACAATATGGCAGTGTGCGATTTTAGTCGGTATGAGTCTGCAATACCCTATCGTATACCCAGGTGGCAGACGATCCATTAGGATCTTCAGCACCTCAAAAAAGTAATTTGATTCCACATCATCATCAAGTTACTATCGCGTTTATGGAATGTAAGGATTAAGTTTATGAACAAATAAAGCCATAAAATATTACGAACACGTTGGTTTAGGGTTCCGTGGCGTAGACGACTTGAGTCGATCTAATTAAAATAACTTACGTCATAGGTATCCGTCAGTAGACTAGTCGGTAGACTAATGAGGTAGTTAAGTATATTTAAACGAGCCGCCTGATTCCTGACCTGACTTGATCTATGGGCAGTGATCGCCACCCTTGGACACCTGCCCGCCCATGGCCACATGCAACACCAAAAGAGTTGCTGATGCATTGCCGAGTCCCTAAGTATAGATTGCGGCCTGCCAGAGGCGAAGCAACTAGGCGAAGGGGAACTCATGCGCTCAAAAGTCGAATCACACTCCAATGTGCTTTAGACAGACTATGATATAACCCCCCCCCCCAAGTCCTACCATCGAAAAAGTCAGATATTTTCTGGCCTCTTAAGAGGATAATATCCGCTCCGCGATCCATACAAACGTAGTTTGGCCCTATCTTGAATTTTAACCAATGAAAGCCATTGAAATTGCAGTAACAATCTTATCATTAAAATACTTGTTCCTTGAATGTAAAACTTCATTTCAATACACGGTTAAAAAGTTACACGAGCTCAAAGATTGGTAATTTTAGATGAAAACGACCCAACTTTATGCTAATATTTCAAGATGATGTTTCAATACAGAACCATTTTGAATCATGAGGAACCCAAATAAAATAATGATTATCCGTTTACAAAAAAAAAAATCTACGTAATAATATATTTTAAAGAGTAATCTCCAAATTTCGGAACAAGAAATACGCGCGAAAATGTTGCAAATGTATTGATAGAGACAGCGACAACAGTGCAACATTGTTGCGTTCGCGAGGGACACTCCTCTTAACTACGAGATGCCTATCTGAATAGTAGTGAGGAACTCTATTCTAAACCAGCCCCACAAGGCGAGTTTTTTCTTATGGGATACCTCGGGAAACGCGCAGGCGGGCCACCTGATGGTAAGGGGCCATCGCCACCCATGGACATCTGCTATACCTAAGGAGCGTGTGCAGATGCGTTGTCGAGTCTATTTTAAGAAAAGGGAGGTGAAGGAGAAAAGGAGAAGGAAGGGGGCTGAGGGAGGAATTGGGCCTCCGGAGCTCCTACTCACCGTACGAAACGCAACAGTATGCATACTGCTACTTCACGTCGAAATTCTGCGGGAGGGTTGTACTTCCCCGGTTGGTCCGACTCATTCATGCTGGCATGTAGACATGCCAGCGAAACCATAGGTAGGTACTACTACAAATTTAAATTACGACCGAACTTTTATGGATGGATATCTCGATGCTTGATTAAAACCACACCAGGCAGTGCTTCGGAGAGCAAATCCGTCGGTTCAAGATAAACGGGTAAATGCCGAGGTATTCTAAAAGAAAAGTTAATTACAGCTGATGGGATTCTGCCAAGGCATTTTGGGCATAAAAAAGAAATGCCCGGGCATAAACCCATTTATAGTTCCTGTTGCTATATGTATAGAACCCGAGCGCTGAATAAGTATTGGTAATAAACTTTCTGTTTTTTTTTTATTTAGCTAAGAGTCGTACAACAACGCATAGCCCGAAGTCTTTGCCTTATACCACGCATAAATTATGGGGATATAGTAAATAACATGTTTATATAGCAATATTTTTGCTTTGATTTGAGTCGACACAGCATGGCTTTTAGATTTTGAAGGCACAGGATGAATAATAAATATACAATGATTTTGTCCGATGTTTCTACCTACTTAAGAAAATATAATTACATACTTATGAGGGGTTTTTATAAGAGTAATATAAGCCAGTTTTGTATATTGGTTGCGGCCAAAGTTGTATAGCTGTAAGTATTGGTGGACAATAGCCTTACCCTTCTTACTCTGAGAGGAGACCCGTGGCCAGTAGTTGGACAGTAATGTCTTGATAATGAAGACATCCTGTAGATGACAATGAATATTAATATTTTTTTAATGAACTGACCTTGACTCCGCTTAAGGCACAATGCTGATTGATAAAATCAAAACCGGTAAGACTGGGGTATTACCGGGTTTATTTTATTGCCCACTTTTAAATTGTGCATACCATTCGGAAACAAAACACGTGCCTATTGTGGCACGCAGAGAAGAACACGGGTAATCTTACACGTGTGTGAACCAGGAAGACAAACACAAATCTATACTAATACTAGCTGTCCGCCCGCGGCTTTGCCCGCGTGGAGTATACGTTTATTGTTTAATCCTACATTATTTAATTTTTTTAATTTATAGCCTGTTCAGAACATTTTGTTTTTATTCTGTGTGCCCTTAGGTAAAAGCCTCCTCCAACACTCTCCATTCTTCTCTTTCCCGCGCCAGTCTAGTCCAGGTTTTTCCAGCTGTTTTAACTACATCATCTTCCCATCTTCTGAGTGGTTTCCCCTTTTTTCTTTTTTTGCTGTGGTTAATTTTTTTTATCAATTTTTCTTTTCCCCATCATGCTTCGTTCCATGATTCGCTGGCAAGTTTGAAGTTTGTCTTGTTGAGATTTAGTTAGTGCCCAAGTCTGGCATCCATATGTTAGTATAGGGGTAATCCCACATTATACAAAACAAATTGTCCGAAAAAAAAAGATAGGCAGTAGCTGATTCTCAGACCTACTGAATATGCATATAAAATTTCATAAAAATCAGTCAAGCCGTTTCGGAGGAGTAGGGTTACTAACGTTGTGACACGAGAATTTTATTATTTTTATATATAAAAAGATTATAAAGAGGTAAATTTTGTGAGGTTGTAGGGGGTAATCTCTGGATCTACTGAACCGATTGTGATAATTCTTTTATCAATAGAAAGCCACGTTATTAGTGAGTGCCATAGTCTATATCGCCAAACGAAGTAGGCATGGCTCAGTATCAAAATAAAGAGTGGCCTGGTGATATTTTGATCAAAATTGTTGCCATAGCAACAAGTGTGTGTGTTATTGGAAGAAGTGTTATTGGGTGTGATGATGGATGAAATTCCCAGTAGCAGTTCGGAGTCTGGATTTGTGCCCGGTTAATGGAAATAGGGTCGCCCCCTATTACATGGGACCTAAACATACCGGTGAAATGTGGGTGTACAATTAGTACACCTCTGCCTAACCCTTCGGGGAATACAGGCGTGATGATGTTGCCGTAGCAGAAAGTAGCGTAAAATAGAGAATTCGGCCAAATATTACAGGTACCATTTCAAGATAACGATTTTTAAGCAAAAATTCTAATAAGTAGACCTACTCAGTTAAGATTAAGCTATGGTTGATGTCGCCATTCTTACTGCCATGGTGCTAGAATGTGACAAAGAATTAAAATTTGCGAAAAAAAAACCTAAAAAAAAATTGAATTTGTAGCCTATTCAGAGACGATCCCCCAGGGATAAGGGCTGATTTTAACATTATATACCATCTCGCCTGTATTCCCAGAAGGGTTAGGCAGCAGTTGTGTACGTCTGTACACCCATATTTTTCCGGTATATTTAGGTTCCATGTACCTAATAGGGGGCGAGCCAATCCAGACTCCGAGCTGCTACTGAAAATTTCATAGAAAAACACTGCTCGACCTGGGATTGGACCCAGGACCTCAAGCGTAGCTATACCATTAACTGAGCACAAATCCAAACTCCAAGCTGCTATTGAGATTTGTAGAAAGAGCTTAAACGCTTTGCTCGATCTGGAAATCGAATCAGAACTTCTAGTGTAGCAGTCGCGTTTACAAACATTGAACTAATGAGGCATTTGACCCGTAATCAATCCAGGTAGGTAACTTGAAATAGATACTTAACTGGTTATATTTTATAACCTTTCGAAACTTTATTGACCTTGCAGCTAAATACCTCCCATGCAGCATGGTCCATTGAAATAAAACTAATTTTTACGGATTTTATCGCATTAAGTATATTAATATTATTTAATTCCCGACGTTTCGGTCCACCCGTGACCATGGATGCTGTAAAAGATCCGAAACGTAGCGAATTAAATAATATATGCTACCTATTTGATACATTGTCATGTCCTCGCGTGGTCCATGTCAGCTGTGTAGGTATTGTGGCGTAAGGGTCTTTATAGGGGGCTGAGCTACTAGCTTTAAGTAAAAATGCACAATTAGGAAATAAAATATTTCAGACTACAAGATTGAATCACTTTCAAGCAAGGAAATTCTTATAAGGCGGATCGTCTTATATAAAGCCGTTGATACCGACTACCCTTAACTATTAGAGGCATAATATAGCTAGATACATACATACACTCACGCCTTTTTCCCACAGGGGTAGGCAGAAACTATGGACTGCCACTTGCTACGACTCTTGCATATCTCTTTCGCTTCTTCCACATTCATACATCTTTTCATACACACGCGCCGGTTGCGAGTACTACGCACCTGACCTTTTTGGAGAACCTCGCCGATAAGATCGGTGTACGTCCTTCTAGGGCGACCTCTCCCAACGCTGCCACTAACATTCGCCTTATAAATTCCATTCGTTAATCGTTAGCTAGATATTCGTCAATATGTTCAAAGCACAAAACAATTATTACAAAGATTATTACCTTTTTCACCAAATTAGGCATGTGCTGTCATCTTCTGTATAAGGACTTAACTGACTACCACTTCTAGTTTGTTTGGTAGGTTGACGATAGATGGCGCGAGTTTTTACAATCTTCAAGATCAAACTTTTTTGCACTTTAGTTCAGTTCATCGATAACAGATGGTACTGTTTTTAATATAACAAAAAAGCATTATTGCTAACTGAATAGATGGCGTTTGTATCACTATTGAAAGTAATAAAATTTATAATGGTTACTTAATTGAGTATTTTGTTTGCGGCAGAGCGAAGGAAAGGCCAATGTTCCTAGAAGCTATTAATCATCAAAATGTAATTAGACTAGACTAGATTATTTTTTTAATAAAAAACGATGTTATTTATAAATAGCTAGCGCAAACGAACAAAAAATTACAAAGTATGGGTAGATGTAATTATTATAATTAGAATGCACGGCTACACATCAAGCTATACAAAACCAGTTCACGCTGGCCTCTTATTGTATGGAAGGCCTATACAGTGCAAGATCAGCTTAAACTGGATTTGTATAGGTTGACCTGTAGTCGTGTGTACATACATTATAATAAATGTATCAACAACTCTTTATATTTCTCTCTACCTAATTTCTATCTAATCTGTTACCTTTTTACGCCTAAATATATTGGCAAGGATATAATTAGATTGCATCCTGAAGGGATATGCTACTTCTTTTATTCTCTAAAAGTCGCAATGGAGACTTTAATTTATAAAAGATACTTAAGTATATTGTGTTTACTTCTTATTTTAGTATTATTGGCCTCATATGTTCTAATAACCTTCAGTAAAGATGTAAATAAGGCTAAAACCTGTGTAGTAGGGTCGCGGACGCGGTCAAGTATGAATATTATCTAAAGATCGAATTGTTGAATGCTGAAATGATTATGTTATAATAGATTAACATAACATCACGCCTGTATTCCCCGAAAGGTTAGGCAGACGTTTCCTATGTAATACTGCCGTCGCCGTCGTAACGAAAAAGGGCACAATTAACATTTTTTTAAAATTTAGTTATACCTATACATATTTGGAATCAGAATTCAAAGTCAAACTGCCTATATTTTTTGTAAAAAAAATTGAAAAATGTTAGTTGTGCCCTTTTTCGTTACGACGGCGACGGCAGAATAGGGGGCGAGCCTATTCCCATTAACCGGGCACAAATCCAGAATCCGAGCTGATACTGAGAAGTTCATAGAAAAACTCAATAGCACTGATCGACATAGAATTTGAACCCAAGACCTTTTGCGTTGCAGTCGCACTTAGGACCACGTGACTACCCGAAGACCCGATGGGTTAGGCAGAGGTGTACTAATTGTACACCCACATTTCGCCGGTATGTTTAGGTCCCATGTAATAGGGGGCGAGCCTATTCCCATTAACCGGGCACAAATCCAGACTCCGAGCTGATAGGTACTGAGAAGTTCATAGAAAATCTGAATAACACTGACCTAGAATTTGAACCCAAGACCTTTTGCGTTGCAGTCGCACTAAGGACAAGGCAAGACAATGAGTCTAAATAAAGCCAGTCTGAATAAGTAATAAAAAAAACTTTAACATGATTATTGCAGCGTCCCCTGGCGAGTAAACACCATAACACCCATCTCAGAACCATACCTCATGAATGAAAAACCTTTTACAGAAAAACCGTATCGGAATCAGACAAACCGACTGCTTCGTTAGTCTAGTGGTCCCAAGCGCGACTGCTACCCTAGATCTCCTGGGTTTGTTTCGCAGGTCGAGCAAAGTGTGGGTTTTCTATGAAATTCTCAGTAGTAGGTCGGAGTTTGGATTTGTGCCCGGTTAATGGCACGAGGTTCGCCGCCTATTACATGGGACCTAAACATACCGGTGAAATATGGGTCTACATTGATACATCTCTGCCTTACCCTTCGGGGAATACAGGCGTGATGGTGAGTATACAAAAAAAAATCAGACTATTTTTATATATATAGACCTTTATTCAAATAATGGTCCCGAATACGTAGATATAAGGAAAAACTTAAAGGCCTTGGGGGAGAAATAAGAAAGGCTTAAAAAGGATTCGACGGACATTCAAAACGTGAACAAATCTAGTTTCGCAAGCTCTGTTCTAGGTGAGCTCCCAAGGCGACAACCATTACGAAATGAATGAGAATTTAGATGATGTTTAGATCAGAAAATTATGACATACCATCACGCCTGTATTCCCCGAAAGGATAGGCAGAGGTGTGCTGAGTACACCCACACTTTGCCGGTATGTTTAGGTCCCATGTAATAGAGGGCGAGCCTATTATATGGGTATAGTATGTTTAGGTAAAATACCCGCCTGTTGCCATTAACCGGGCACAAATTCAGACTCCGAGCTGCTATTGAGAATATCATAAACCCAACTAACACTTTGCTCGACCTGGGACCGAGCCCAAGTCCTCTAGCATAGCAGTCGCGCTTAGGACCACTACACTAATGAGGCAGACAGAAAATTATGTATGTTGGAGTAGCATGACTGCACTTTGGTGTGGCGATTAAGGTAGGCTTCTCGCCACTACCATTGCGCATGGTTCGATTCCCGCCAGAGACAAATATTTCCGTGATCGATAGATATTTGTTTCTAGTCACGGTATCCCTGGCTTCCGTGATAAAGGGCTGGATTCTTAGTACGGAGGTTTAAAAATAATGATTTAAAAAAATTAAAATGGGTATCAAAGTTCGAAACTTGAGTTGATTTAATGACAGAGGCTAAACAAAGATGATACGTAGAATAGTGAGCAAGAATCTAATCTGTCTAGGAAAAAACCGCAAAAATATAAATTAATGACTACCTATTAATTTATTGATATTTCGGAGTAAGTATTTGAAATAATATATATGCATCTTATCCTTTGTGACAGGAAACAGATTATGTACTTTATCTCCAAGGCCCAAAAGTGTGTTTTTCTGAGCAAACTTCTCGAATCGAAGGTAAGCAAGCCATAAACCTGCGCGGGAGTGTACAAGTTTTATTTCAAGTTCAGTGTTATACCGACGTTCGACGAGCTCGGACGTGGAAACCTTGTCGATATAGAACGCGTATTTTATTTTTCGAATTTCGAACAGTGTGTCGTGTTGTGTTTAGTGCAGTTTTTGTATTGTTCCGTTAATGTTTTTGTGGTCACAGAGCTCGGGAAAATAATGTAAGTTTGTTTCATGTTTTCATGGTGTCTATGGGAATTTAATTAGGGATAAACAATAATCAAATTGTAAACATCATTGTTGATAGTGGACCTTCCATTCTTCGAGTGGCCATCATCATCAGTTTTTATAATACAAAAAATGCTAATATCTCTGTTGCTGCTAATCAAAGAATCTCGACATTTACACAAATTGCCGCGCATTAAAACCACAGATATGCCTTAATGATAATTGTGGTCATTTCCACTGTTATGACGTAATATCGAAAAATACGGCAATTTTTATAATTGATGATTGTATACCATAGGATCCTCCTTAAAAAAGTTGTTTTTGACCGGTCATGATAACCCATTATAAGATCGTTAAGTTTTAAAAAAAAACATCATATCGTACCTACTACATAAGATCTATTCTACCTAGGTATATGAAGATATGATCGCGTAACCTTGCGATTACAAATAGTCTTTTTAACAGTTGAGCTACAAATGCTATTAAAAATTAATTAATTTCGTAATTAATAATTATAAACAGGAACGGTTGACGATCTTAAATAATTCCATACCACTGTACCTGTATTCCCCGAAGGGTTGGGCAGAAATGTACAGTTTATGTCAGTTTATTTTAGCGTGTTATAAGGGGCGAGCCATAGAACAGAAATAACATTTTAAAACTTATTATTTATTTTTTTAAATTTTCTTATATCTGTGGGGCGAGCCTATTGCCATTAACCAAGCATAAGTCCAAGCTACGAGTTGCTACTGAGAATTAACATCTGGCTGACCTGGAAACCGAACACAGGACACTTAACAGCAGCGCTTGCAACTATTAGAATATTCAATTCCTAGTCGTTATATCAAGTTTTTTTTATAAGTAGTGACAAGGTTAATTGCCTAATATAACGAAAAAAAACATTGGCAGAATAGTCGACATCGGCTTTAATTGCCATTAAATAAAAAATAAAAAATAGAATAGAATAGAACGATTATAAAACCAAACCAACATTTTGCCAACCTGGAAATCGAATCCAGAGGGATCAGCGACGCTTCGCTTGCGATCAAAGCAATTAAATAGTATATTTTTAAAGTACAGTCGCCAGCAGGTCAAGGTATACAAAACTGTCAAATTTCTACAAATGATTTTAAACCTTAAATGTTGGAAATAAAGTTCGAAATCAACTGAGAAAATTTGTCATTTTGTGGTCACTTGATGTGCTGGCCACCGTACATAATTATATTATATTTTTTAAGTTTATTTTTAATTTGTTGAGCCTTTGTTTTCTTTGTATTAAGTAATCACAAGGTTAATTGCCTAATTATAATTATGACGTCGAATGTAGTGCAGTGTTCAAATGTGTGAGTCATTGTTTTAGATTCCATTTATTAATGAGTTACGTGCTTATTTATGAGAGGCTTCTGGCTACCTACTTAGCTTAGCAAGGTTAAGTTACGCTCGCCGTCGTCAGTCTACGGATGGGTATCGTGTCTTGGAGAGTACATCTGTCCCAGTTGTTGTACGAACATCTGAGACAATTTAGAAGCCCAAAAAGTAATAATTGGGCTTGATATAGAAAGCAGTACTCCTAGATACGGCGCGTATTGTTAGGAGGTTCCTCTCCCTGGGGCCCTGACCACCGGTGGCTTGGACCCTGCTCCCGACACCGGTGGACTACTATTTTTATATTTTTAAATGTTTTTATTTTATCTTCTGTTTTTTATAAATTTATTTAAAAATGTAAATAATATGGTTAAACTTTGAGTACCTAATTAAAAAAGTTGAACATTGGTTTGTAAAAGTACGTGCCACTAAATATCTATGGAAATAAAATAAATAAGTATCCTGTTATATACCACCTGCATCCAAAGACTCCCAGCGCCAGGTGGTCCCAGGTACCAGGTGGTACCAGGTCGTCAGTCCATCTTGTTGGAGATCGTCCCACACTGCGTTTTCCGGTGCGTGGTCTCCACTCGAGAACCTTTTATCTGTATTCTTTACTAATATTTTAAAGAGTAAAGATGTGTTTGTTTGTAAATTTAATAAGCTATGCAAGCAAGACTATCTCGTTAGTCAAGTGGTCCCAAGCGCGACTGCTGCGCTAGAGGTCCTGGGTTCGATCCCCAGGTCGAGCAAAGTGTTTTTAAGTTTGTCTATGAAATTCTCTGTAGCAGCTCGGAGTTTGAATTTGTGCCCAGTAAATGGCAATAGGCTCTACCCCTATTTCATGGGACCTTAACATACTGGCGAAATGTGGGTGTAAATTGTTACACCCCTGCCTAACCCTTCGGGGAATTCTGGAGAAATGCGGACCGCTAATACACAAGCGCAATGCACACCTGGGGAAACATGTGACTTGACCCCAGATGAAATAAGGGAGTTCACCCCTAAGAAAATCCTGCAGTTAATAGTAGCTGCAGGTTTTAGCGGTGAACTCTGAATCAATCATTAAGTGACGATCTCAATAGACCGACTGCGATCGTAGTGATATTATAGCCACAAGTCGCAAATAAAAAATAAAAAAAAACCCTTCGGGGAATACAGGCGTGATGGTAAGTTATGCAAGCAAGACCATGGTTATTTGCCTCTGAATTTATCTCTGCCATAGATTTTAGCCTCTAACTGACTTTTAGCCGAAGACTGCTTCATTCCAATGACTCACCTTACACGTGCAATGTCGAAACCAATGCAACTATGAACGTCAGGTTGTTGAAAGTAACCTATCACGAATTCCACTAAAGGCGTGAGTTTATAAAGTAGGTCGGTACACATTAACGATACAATATTTAGATGGCACTTCTTAATAATCCTAAATCTATACACCGTGGAAATTACTTACTTACACGCTAAAGGGCCTCGTCATATTTATCGTTATAAACAATTTTCACTGTAGGACCAACCCTGAAATCGTAAAAAAGGCAGCAGTTTCATAGAAAAGTGTTCTTCGATAAAATTTAATGTAGGGAATAGTTGTTTTTTTTCGCTATTTTAGGGTTGGTCACACAGAAGAATTTGTTCAAAATAATCAGCATTAAAACGGAGTATTCCTCTTTCGGCACCAATTTTTTGAGCACCTGTGGGTGCCGTTGGCCGAAAGAGGAATACTCCATTAAAACGGCGTATATAACCGAGCCCTTTAAAAGCATTGCGCGCCGGAGGAGTGTGAGGTTCATATAGAGGAGTGCAAAAACTATTGCGGTTGAATTTTTTTTTCAAATAATGGTAAATGTTTAATAGTTTGACTTACTTCTTTTAACATTGGCTTTCTTCCAGTAAAAGTCCCGTCAAAATCAGTCCGTCCATTTCGGAGATTAGCCGTAACCAACAGATAGATTTTAAATATAAAAAATACGGATGGCCAGACAAAAGTTTCAAAAATTGTTTTTGGTATAGGTATGTACCTACCAAATATATACTTTTATATAAGTACATACATTTAGTGAAAATGGGATACATTTCCCACATGTTTTTATTATTTATGTAATAATCTTGAAAGTGTACAATTTATTATTGTTAATTGTTTAAAACTATAATAAAATATTACACAGAGTTATTGTATAAAATGGGAGGCAAGCGTTGAATTCTGAGAACTTTGAAGTGGGAAAGAATCCATAACATTATTTACTGGTAACGTAGTCGGAGAAATTACTATATGAGACTCAACAACAAAGGTCTTGAGATAACTACGCGCTAGCGATACTTCTGTTGTTGCGTGCGTCTATGGCTTCGGTTGCCGCTTGCCATCAGATGGCTGCCTACCTACCTAGAAAAATATTGTAACATGTTGATGTCTACACATTAAAGATGAAAAACTAAACTATAAGCATTGCCATTCAACGTGGCAATGCTGCCAGTCTTCTGGGTACGATGCCAGACGACAGCGATGCCGAGGAATACTTTGACGCCTAGTCGCGGTCCACTGTATTTTTTTGTTATTTGTTGGTTTTTTATTTTATCTTTCTTTGTTTCTTTTCTTTTGGAATGTAAAATATGTAAATAATGTAAATAACAAATTATGTGGGGTCTTTATTAGAGCAACAGAAGCGCAAACGAACATTTTTAGATTTTTTTGTCTGTCTGTATGTTTGTACGCGTATCACTCAAACACTATAAGACAATATTGTATGCGATGTTCACATTTATATTGCTAGAAGTCTAATTTGAAATCTGGAGTATGTTTCACCACCGTCTACCTAGAATCCGAGTTATAGTAAGTAAATCATTTTCGAACGCAAGTGAAACCGGGGGCAGCAGCTAAGTAGTGACAGCAATAAAAACAAAACAACTCGACCTGGGAATCGACTTGGCAGCCGCGTTTGTGATAACGCCATAAAGCGATGCTCAAAACAGCAAATAAAGCGCTAATTGAGCGCGCAAACTCCCCGCCATTGTTTTATTAAATGACATAACGCATCTACCCAAAATGAGCGTGCATGTTGCAACTCTGATCTTTTTGATGTATATACGTGATACAATGTACAATGCTATTAACATAATATTGCATATTTCCATTTTCAATTTATGAATCAAGCATAAGTGATAAATTAATTTTTGTGGTGGTTTGCAATTTTACCCAATGCCGTGGTCGTGATATGGGAAGATAGTTTTTATAAACATTCACCCATGGACGTAGCCTGTAAATTCAATGGGTGGTTTCTTTTTAAAGGTTGACTGCAAACGTTGGCAAGAAAATGGTGTTTGAGGCGTTCTGAAGATACGCTACATTTTTTTTTAATTACTGTTTTAACAGTAGTTGAAAAAAAAATTTTTTTAACTACTACTGTCCGAACAAAGAAGTGAGGCCGGTTATAACTATGCCTAGCCGTTTCCAAACACAATTTTACACTATAATTATAACCGGCCTCACTTCTTTGTTCGCAAAGTTCCATCTTAACTTTTTATTTGATCTGAGGCTGGGACACAGTCAGAGGGAGTGGGCCATAATCCAACACGCGGGCACGTAAATGTCACATGTTTATTTTTTAGCATTAAATATTGCGCAATGTTCTCAAAGGTATGAACAGTAACACCCTCCCAATCCTAATGACATAGCCCAAAGAGGGTCTTGGTAATATACCTCTACGTTAATGACAGCAGGGCTTGACACGAGAACAGAGAAAGAAGAAAAAAACTATAGATCCTTTCTTCAACTACAACTTACTACATGTTCCTAGCGTCTGGCGACCTGACGATGTCGCCTGGTGACGCCGTTGGTCACATTGACAAACCGTCGAAAACAGTAAAGCGAATCTCTAATATCTACCTTCTAAAGCGTATAATTATAATATTTCTTTACACAGGACAATAACTGAAGTATTTATATTGACGACATTTTAAATCTTCAAATGCAAATATCTCAGCTCCGATATCACTTGGTCAATTTTTTTTTTACGTATATGTGTATTTACCACAGCACAACATATTAATATTAAAATTATTGTTGGCCGCTGGAAAAAAAAACGACGCCACTACTCCATACAAAGTTACCCAATGTCCTTTCTAGTAAAAGAAAAAATCTGTCTCAGTTGTAGTGTGTCATTCGATGGTGCTGACGTCGCCTGAAGACGTAAAATGTGAAAGAGAAATTCGACATCACAGGCAGTGGTCTCGGTAGCTTAGTTGGTAAAGCGTCTGGTGTACTTAACCAGAAAGACGCAGGTTCAAACTCTGCCTAAGATCGAATTTCGTGTCTGTGAAATTGAATTTGTGAACATTTCGCAATATTTAAGAGGATAGTATCCGCTCCATGCTCCATACAAACGTAGTTTGGTCTTATCTTGACAAATGAAAGTCTTTGGAATTTTGCAGTAACAATCTTACCATTAAAATACGTGTTCCTGTAGTATACAATTTCATTTCAATATACGGTTAAAAAGTTACACGAACTCAAAGATTGGCAATTTTCGTTGAAAAACGGCCCAACTTTATGCTAGTATTTCTCGACAATGTATCAATACAGAAACATTCTGATTCGAAAGAAACCCAGATAATATAGTGAATATATTTTTACAAGTTTTTTTTTTACGTATTATCAAGATTATAGGAGTAATCTCCAAAATTCGGAACATAAGAAATACGCGTGAAAATGTTGCAAATGTATTGTTGTTTCTCCTCTCGGGCACGCGTTCGCATCGCGAGGGATAGAGACAGCGACAACTTTGCAACATTGTTGCGTTCGCGAGAGACACTCCTCTTAAGGCTAAAAAATAATAAAAAATAAACATGTGACATTTACCATCCCGCACTGGGCCCGCGTGTTGGATGACGCCCCACTCCCTCTGACTGTGTCCCAGCAGTGGGGACATTATAGGCTGATTATGGTATGCTATGCTATGCATGCTTGTGCTAATTGTATTCTAACCCGTCCCCAGACAGTTTTCTTTGCATGAAAAGTTAAATATAGTAAGTTAAGTTAAGTAAACGATAGGTTAAGGCTGATGTAACAGTTACCTTGACTTCTTGACAAGACACATCACAATTTAGCGTGGTAAAGTAGTTTCATAATATTTCACACAAAAGATTCTTTGCTTAACGGTCACTCATATCAAATTTTTGCAATTAAACTTATTCTACTAAAGTTGGTTTTTATAAACATATCATCACGCCTGTACTCCGAATGGTGAGGCAGAGGTGATATACAGCCACAGTTCACCGGTATGTTTTAGGTGCCTCATAGGGGGCGCGCCTATTTCCTTTAACCGGGCACAAGTCCAAATCGCATAGAAAAACTGAATTTCACAGCTCGATTTGCTTGCTGTAACATAGCGTTGAGATATTGACCCATTCTGATATCTCACAAGATAACGTACTTACTTTGGATAAGACTTGAATCTATACTTTAATGTTTTTTTTTTTGTTTAAAAAAAGTTTACTAGCATTACTAGTGGGTTTTTTTATGGTATAACTCGGTAAACGAGCAGGCGAGCTACCTGATGGTAAGTAGTCATCGCCGCCCATGGACATCTGCAAAACCAAAGGAGTTGCAGATGCGTTGCCGAGCCTATTTAGGGAAAGGGAGGGGAAGGAGAAAAGGAGAAGGAAGGGGATTGGGGGAGGAATTGGGCCTCCGGCCCTCTCACTCACCGAACGAAGCGCAGTAACTAAACGCTACTACTCGGACGTCGGTCTTCTGCGAGAGTGTGGTACTTCCCCGGTCAAGCCGGCCCATGAATGCTGCGAACAGCGTGGCCCTACCACAACAAAAATTAGTATTCTTGTTAACTCCTCGTACTAAGCTAAATGCTTGTACTACGAGTGGGTTTACGTCGGTAGTGCCATAGTGGGTTTCAAACCGGTAACCACATGATCGCAAGTCCGATGCCCCAGCCATTAGGCTACTGCCGCTTCAAATTGGTATTTTGTCTTGTGTTTTATTAGAATAAACTTTTTTTCTTTCTTTCTCGACCTGGGAAACTGAGAAACCTATATCTCTTTATAGTAGCATTCGCAAAGCTTAACTAACAATTTGCAAAAACGCGTACCTAACTTAAATAAAGCGGGCGATCGACGCGTTCACCTTAAGCGTCACTAAATTGGTTCTGTGTAATTCCCACAAACTGGTTATCGGTGACGCAAATGCTCCAAGACCACACGAGGTCTGAACCTAAAACAAGTTTGCTATAAGCACAGTGAATGTCGCAGAATACACCAGTTTCTGATCACAATTATATTTTAACTAGCTTTCCGCCCACGGCTTCGCCCGCGTGGTTTATTGGCTTTTCTATACTAAAATATGTATGTATTATACATATAAACCTTCCTCTTGAATTACTCTATCTATTAAAAAAAACCGCATCAAAATCCGTTGCGTAGTTTCAAAGATTTAAGCATACAAAGGGACATAGGGACAGAGAAAGCGACTATGTAGTGATATATTATCTTGTTCGACTTGAATTTTTACAGCCTTCTGTAGGGTTGGTATTGGACGAGAATAAATTCATCTGCCTGCTAGTTGATAGCAGACCCGTTTATTAATAACTAGCTTTCCACCGAGTGGTTCTTCAATTATCACATTTTTTGTAACAAATGAATTCAATAAATGGCGGATCATTTTGTTGATGGGGATTTTGCTGTCAAATTGAAACGAACACGCGGGCAACGCCGTGGGCGGAAAGCTAGTATTAGTATAGATAAATGTCCCTAATTTCATTCAAAACTAAATTAGGTTAATTTGTTGTAGTGACGTTAGGAAATAAACAGAAATACGTCGTTACATCCGCTTTACGTGCGTCAAAATATCATATTTTATGACATACATTTTCTCTTTTTTTTTCCTGTCTGTCAATGTGTAATCTCCGAAACGGCTGAACCGATTTTGACGAGATATAGTTGATGTTATGAGGAGTAACCCTAGGCTATTTAACATCACGTTATCACTCATAGGTGCCGACTAGAAAGTCAAGCAAATCCGGAGTACTTCTAGTAAATAATTTATTAAAATTATTGTGTTTCGCTTTGAAGAGTGATGTAGCCAATGATATTATTGAGGTTTCAAGATGATAACGCGCTTGTGACGTCACTGTCCTTGTTATCGGCTATAGGCTGCGGTTACCGCGGTAACCGCTAACCGTCAGACTAGTATGGTTATTTGTCATCTTTACAGAAGAACAAATTAATTAAATCTGGAAGCACGGTAGTGCCCCCGCCAAGACGAGCCGAAGAAAATAACTTCGTTTTCTCTTGTTTTGTCGTATTTTTTAACTATTGTACAAATATATCCCTAATAACCTTAATTTGGAAAAAAAAACTTATTTTTGAGGAAACAACAACAAAGTTTGAATTTCAAAGTAGGACTTCAGTAGTACAACGACTTGTTCTTGGTAATGATTACAATGTCAATTATTTAACTTGTTCCAAGTTGGAGTGTCTTGGACTTGTCAAGTTAAAAAGACAAGTAATTAAGATTTTGCAAGCATTGTTGGCGGTGCAAACGGATTAAAAGATCAATTCCAGATAATCTTTACAAAAAGTAAAAAAGAAATTGGAATGTTACATTTTATATATTTTATATACTTTTGGCGTTTTAAAACATAAGATTTCTTTCACGTCTGAATAGGATTTACTATAACTCGGCTTCTAGGTGGTGTATCAACATGAAACATCTACCAGATTTTAAGTTGTACCCTCGGCAATACAACTGTGACAATCTCATCCACCCTCATTATTATGCGTTTAAAACATACAGACAGAGTAAAATTAAAAAATCGTTGATTTAGCTTCTGTTGCTCTAATAAAGACCTCCCAAATTAGTTGTTCTTCAAAATCAATGATTATTAATATTTTTGTTACAATTTTTATTTGTTTGATTTTTGTATTGTCTGATGGAAAGCATAAACTTAAGGCTCTGGCGAATGCTCGAAAAAAAAAACAAAATTAAGTTACTTGCGTTTATTTGCAAAGAGTTGTGACAATAAGGCAAAGGAACACAAGTGCGGTTTTGAGTTCGTACGAGTCCGTCGGACGTCGGTCTTCTGCGAGAGTGTGGTACTTCCCCGGTCAAGCCGGCCCATTCATGCTGCGAACAGCGTGGCCCTACCACAAAAAAACATACCCTGTCACCTCCTGTCAGGTTTTTTCATAAGTACCTACCTCAGATCAAGTAAAAAGTTTGTAGACGGCAAGGCGTAGTTTAAACCAGCCTCGCTTCTTTGTTCGCAAAGTTCCATCCTAACTTTTTATTTGATCTGAGGTAAGTAACTTCTATAAATAAAAGGACCTAACTTTTTCAAACTGTTTCGTTATATATTACTAGCTTTTGCCCGCGACTTCGTCCGCGTGGAATAGATTTTTCCCAATCCAGTGGGAATTTCCCAAAATATCGTTATAAATTAAAGCCTATATGTTATTCTGATGTATAAACAATAATACTGTAAAGTTTCATCAAAATCCGATAAGCAGTTTTTGCGTGAAAGAGTAACAAACATCCATCCATCCATCCATCCATCCATCCTCACAAACTTTCACATTTATAATATTAGTAGGAAGTAGGATGACTTGACCCGGATTTATATTTAACGTCATAAATGTACGTCAAAATAAAAAGTTAACAAATCTTTGATCGCAAATAACAAGTTTTTGCGTTGAATCCTAAATGGCACATACCTACGTAAGATTAATTTATTTTTATATTGGTATTATAGTTCTTGTCAAAGTTTTTCTGTTAAGTAATTAATTTTTCTCGTCGTATTTTATAGTTGAGAAGCAATAAAATTAATATAGGTAAGTACAATATATATTTAATTAATGGCGTTTATAGCTTGAGGGAACAGGCAGGTAGGTTTGTAGTTCTAATTATCTATCAACATACAATCACACCTGTATTCCCCGAAAGGTTAGGCTCATTTTGGTTTAGGTACTATGTAATAGGGGGCGAGCCTACTGCCATATACCGGGCAAATCCAAACGTCGAGCTGCTACTCATTATTTCATAGACAATCCCAATACTACTTTGCTAGGCCTCGGAACCGCTCCGGCGGTACCACCAGGCATTGTTTTTCTAAATGAATAAATAATGTAGCATAACATACCATCACGCCTGTATTCCCCGAAGAGTAAGGCAGAGGTGTCCTAATGTACACCCAGATTTCGGCGGTATGTTTAGGTCCCATGTAATAGATGGGGAGCCTATTGCCATTAACCGGGCACAAATTCAGACTCCGAGCGGCTACTGAAAAATTCATTGAAAAACCCAATAACACTTTGCTCGACCTGGGGATCGAACCCAGGACCTCTAGGACCACTAGACTAATGAGGCAGTCAATAAATAAATAAACAATACTTTAACAATATTTTTAATTATTATAGTTCATTACAGTCGCAAATCTCATAATCGAGTCGTTAATCATAAAGTAGTTAAAGCCTTTACGCGTTCCAAGTAAAATTATAATTGCTGACGATAATTTCCTTGTTCGTGATTGGTCTAATTAGTACCCCTTGAATTGGACCCTTTGTGGTTGAAATCAAAGGGTAAAGCCAGGGGAAGTTAGAGGTCGATCCAATTATTTTTTATATAAACTTCGTAACGAAACGACTATGCGAATGGCTGCTGGTTCCATTCCAGCATGGAATAAATAATTTTGTGGCCTACAGGCTGTTGTTCTCGGATGAGCGCTGAAGGCCCAATTTCCTTCCTTCTCCTTTTCTTCTTTCCCTTCCTTTTCCTTAAATTAATAGGCTCGGCAACGCATCTACAACTCCTTTGATATTGCAAATGTCCATTGGCGTGTTAGACAGCAGTAGGCTCGTTAGCTTGTTTGTCGAGTAAACCAATAAAAGAAGGAAAGTGTGTTTGTGTATGTGAGAATTTGTGCTTATCAATGCACCCTGTATTAATAATTAATTATCACGCGCTTAAACGGTGAAGAAAATATCGTGAGGAAAAATGCATGCCTGAGAGATTTTCTTGACGGCGTGTGAAGTCTGCCAACCCGCAGTAGGCTAGCGTGGCGGACTATAGCCTAATCTATCTCGTTCTGAGAGGAGACCCGTGCCCAGCAGTGGACAATGTAATGTGTTGACGTTAAGTATGAAATGGACCTTAATGTTTACAGGACGACTAGTCGTGGCAACACCGTCGCGAATCCCTTGCCAAGGGAAGGCAAGCGCGATTGTTAGTCGCTCCGAGCCCTACATACCTGAATACCGATGAACTATGGGTGCTCAAATGTACCTACACGTATGCATTACCCTTCGACGAATACAGTCGTGATGAAAGTGAAAAGTTTTCTTATCAACTAGTGATTGGAGCCTCCTTTTAACCTAAAAAGCCTATTATTTCTGTAAGATACTTTAACAAGTCAACATTTTTTTTAACTAGATTGCACCGGTTAGGTTGTTGTTGCTGTTAGGTTCCAAATCGTGTATAATGATGAAATGTTGAATTTTTTCTGCTTATATTGACGACTTCACATATGTGTTAATCGTTTAGCAAGGACATCTTACCTTAAAGTTAGGTAGGTAGCTAGACAATGGTAGATTTCTTACGACATTCCCACAAAACAATCTATTAGCACATTCATATAAAAATGTTGGCTTTTCTCGACGGAACTGACGGGATTAATAATTATGCAAATTTGATGTAACAAAAACACTGATACTCATCGCTGTTGGTAATCAGAATTCTAATATAACTCCTCGGTAATACCAAAATTTTGGTACTTATTTGATATCGGTCTAGCATTTATTTAGATAACCCATTAGTCCCTTTTACCGTGAGAGGGGTTAGGCTAAAGTCTACCACGAAAGCCTACTGTGGGAGAGCAGGCATAAAGGTTATGTTTATTTTGGCCTATGGGCCTGGTAAGTAATTGCCCTAGTAGGCGCGTGTTTTTAACCCCCGACGCAAAAACGACGTGTGTTATATGTTTGACGTGTCTGTGAGTGTGTGTCTTGTCATCGTAGCTCCCGAACGGATGGACCGATTTGGATTTAGTTTTTTTTGTTTGAAAGGTGAATTAGTAGGTAGTGTTCTAAGCTATGTTTGATAAAAATCGGTCGAGATATAAAGCAATTGTTGGGCGTTTTTTAAATTTATCATCAAATGGAATGCGAGGTCTAACCTCGCCTCTTGAAGTGGTCTTGCGAATGTTACCACAACCGTGGTCAATATCGCAAAACTCGCGACCGCGACGATTTAACGGCCGTGACGATAAATAACGTGTGGGTTTAAGTCGATATGAGTCACATACCAAGCCACCTTCCCCAGATAGTTGAAGAACCATAAGGATTTTGCACACATCAAAAAAATTAAAGAAAATTGATCATCAGATATCCTTGTTCTGTAACATGTTTTCCTTTACCGTTTAAGCGATAAGTGATTAATAAAAAAAAACCGTTAATAAAAAACTGAAATACTTAATAGGGTTAGAGCATTTCTGCAGTGAAAATTATAAAATAAATGTAATACTAGAAATGTAAGAGAAAATAAAACTAGTCCAACCCAAAATAACTAACTACTATGGGGAAAGAATGACAAAGTAATTAGTACCTAAAATATTTAATAAGATAGATATACTAAGAAAAAGTTCTAAATGTAGTAAAGGCGTTTTGAAATCAAAACTAAAGGACTTGTTTCTCAATGACAAGTAGACAGCGTCTGCTTGCCATTGAAAAATAGAACCATATTACTGGTTATCACTGTTATCATTGTATGAAATTTAAAGTAAATAAATTATTCTAAGATTGCATGATAGTGTAAAAAATTATGATGTAATATGTAAGTATGTAAGTAAAGGAGCGTGTCTCGCCATTAAACGTAAAAGTTTGGCGAGGTAAATTATGTATAAATAAACCAATATTATGTCTTTAAATAAATAATAAAAAAAAAAGATATGAAACGTTAGCGGTGGATTTGATATCAAGACCCATGACTGGGCAGTCCATTGGTCCAAAATTCAGCTACAGCCGACTGAAAAGTAGTTGATGTATGATTAAGATGATATTAATGGATTTAATAAAACAACAAGATAGTTAACAGGTTCTTGATAAATCTCTCAGAATAGGGTTTTTTTCATACTGTCAGCGTGTTTAGGAAATTCCGACTGTATGAAACTGGTTTTAGTTTTTGTTGTCGTTAGTTTGACGTCATAGGAGATTTCCGAAGGATTTTTTAAAGTAAATATATCTATATCTACTACAAAAAAACTTGATGAAATAACTATTAGTTTGCTTATGAATAACGGACGTTAGGTATAAGAATTCGTTATTAGGCTATAGATCCTGTATACATTTTAGCGAATGAAAAAGCTCAGGCGGGGTTGAATTTTTCTTTCGTTAAAATTTATATCTTTCCTGAAATATCATTATATAAACATCATGTAATCACGCCAGTTTTCCGTGGGTATAGGGGCAGAGATTATACATTTCCACTTGCTACGGCCCTGGCACACCAGTTTGTCGTTGTTTCATTAACCTCCTCAATTCCATATACATGATCGTCGACGTTTAGGGTGCCCTTAACCTTGCCTTTTTTGAGAAAAACACTAAAATTAATAGAACGACTAAAAGAACATAATGCTAAAACAAACAGTATTATGAATTGATTCACACGTCAAACACGAAACGCGCACACATACCCACGCAAGATACATAAATGCGTTAATAGAAGTAGGATTTCATAAAACATACATAGATTTCTTTGAGAGAGTTTGGAGTTAGTTGTTTGGTGTACACACGGCTACACATCAAGCTATACAAATCCAGTATAAGCTAGAATAGAATGGAATAGAATAGAAGCTGACCTTGCATTATGTGGAAAGCGTTTACAATGTTTGTAGATACTGGATTTGTATAGCTTGATATGTAGCCGTTTGCACCACGATATTAACTATTATTGTATATTTATATAGAAGAATACCTCTTTATTTCAGTTTTCAATAGCCTTTGATAAATCTAGGACCTAGCAACTAAAATTTTCATTAAATCCAGTCGAAAGATTTATGGAAGTATAATAAATTGTATGCGTATCGTTGAGCTTTTAATTTTAGGGTTGACTAAATACAATTTGGAATTTTAATTTATTTTATCCGTAAAATCGGTTAGGTACAGTAGGTTATAGCTGTTACCTGACCCACCCTATGTGGGACGGCGGTGTCTCGGTGGGTCAGGTAACAGCTACGTTCTTTTCAGCATATTGCTGTTTTTTTTTGGTTTCACTCTAGTCTTGTTTATGTCAGGAGCTAAATCACTTGAAAACATGTAGTACCTCGTCAAGATTAGAACATAGCATCACGCCATTTTCCCCAAAGGGTTAGACAGAGTTGTATTAATTATTTCACACCTATAGGAAACAGAGAAGGGAGGCCTTTGCCCAGCAGTGGGACGAAATGGGCTAGAAAAAAAAAACTAAAAAAATAGTTATCCGGTATGTCCCATCATCATCATGTAAATCATCCATTTAGGTCCCATCATCCCATGTAATAGTGGGTGATCTTACTGTCGTTAATCGAGCACAAATCTAAATTGCGACTGAGAATTTAATAAAAAAACCAATAGCATTTTTCTCGATCTGGGAATCGAACCCAGGACCTCTAACGCATAAGTCGCAATTAGGACCACTAGACCAATGATGCAGTTGATGCCAAAACTATTATAATTGTATGAGTAGTTATAACTATAATTATTTTCTTTTAGTTAAGATGTTTTTTTTTGTACTGTGGTGTTTAAAAAAACCTTATTACATACACAAATACTCAGGCCCGGTTCAGCTATCATCTAGGTACGTGTAAAGTTTACGCCTCTGCTTACCCCTTCGGAGTATGCAGGCGTGATAGTATGTAATGCTTCTTTTTATATCGGTAAAAAATATCGCATACTTCTAACGTATTTGTGTTGGGAATTGAAATTACACTGCCTCATTAGTCTAGTGGTCCTAAGCGCTACTGCTACGCTAGAGGTCCTGGGTTCGATCCCCAGGTCGAGCAAAGCATTATTGGGTTTTTTTTATGAAATTCTCAGTAGGATGTAAACTTATCGGTGAAATGTAGGTGTACATTAGTACACCTCCCTTCAGGGTATATAGGCGCGATGGTATGGTATGAATTGGAATTTCCAATCGACTGGCTTGGAAGCAATGCACTTTTTAAAGTTCAACGGTACCAGCGATTATTGTAACGTCGGTCACCTTTAAGGTGGGGCGCCTCGCCTTTGGCTTAAATAAAACTTTGGATTAAAAGTCGTTATCGAAGCATATAGTAGTTTAAATTGTAAATTATTAAGAGTTAAAACAAAAATACCGTTTCCTTGTTTTCCTATCCTGTCTCAAACTATATTATTTGATTTTTTTATTGGGAATTTCTATTCCCAATTCATGTCGCAATTCCTACCGCTGCGCGCTGTGAACTTAGAATGTATTATACTTAGATGCACGCAAGGCTACACATCAAGCTATACAAAACCAGTTTACGCTGGCCTCTTATTGTATGGGAAGCCTATACAATGCGAGTTCAGCTTAAACTGGACTTGTATAGATTTGACCTGTAGCCGTGCGTTCAATTTGTAAAAAACCAAAAATAAAGAATTTCGCACCTGAGTCGAAACGACCCGCCTTAAGGAGATTTGATTGGAGCTCACTCCGAATTGCAAAATAGCTGTTAACAATTTTGTAATTTAGTATTTATATAATTTGGTTTCATATACAAATCCGTAGGAAGGATCGATTAACGTCTAGACAGTCTGTTAACCAGTCATGAGCCCCTTTTTTTAACAGCAGGTTATCAACCTCATTAGTCTAGTGGTCCTAAGCGCGACTGCTACGCTAGAGGTCCTGGGTTTAATTTCCAGATGGAGCAGTGTTATGAGATTTTTCTATGTCTCAGTAGCAGTTTGGAGTCTAGATTTGTGCCCGGTTAATGGCAATAGGGTCGCCTCCTGTTACATGGTACCTAAACATAGCGAAGTGTTGGTGAAAAATGTATAGATACATTAGTACACTTCTGCATAACCCTTAGTGGAATACAGGCGTGATGGACGTTATAAATGTTTTTTACTCTTAAAGCTTATTATTTAATCATACATAGATAATACAACTCCTCGGGTTTCAAACAGGAATGACAAATAAATATGTCTATTAATTTTCATTACAAAGCTTACCTATACACAGTCTAAAGGTGTCTTATTAAATACTTAAGATTTTTTAACAATTTGAGAAGAACAATTTTAAAATTAATTGACCAAAACATTTATAAAACAAGGAATAATTAATTCTCGAGCTTTTTTACTATTATTGTAAGTCATCGAACTCCGTGTTAGAGGTGAGACTTCCTTAGAAGAAATAAAGTTATTAGATTTTTGATTTATTATATAAATTAATGTTGTAGTAGAATAATGTTTAATAGCTCACCCGTGTCCACTTCCTTGGGCGATATATATAGCCTACGATACTCACAATTAACTGGCTTTCTATTATCTTTTTGTATTTTTTAGGCATTTTCCATGCAAAGATTATTAAGTTATGTTAGTGAAGGAAAAATACGAACGCGGGCAGGATTCTAACCTTCGTCTTCTGGTTAAGTGCACCAGACGCTATGACCGCTAAGCCACCGCGACTCCCACCCGCCATGTCGAAATTTGCCTTCACATTTTTTATTTACTAACGTCACTAACGTCGCCTCAAAGACTGTCACGGTTAATGATTCTTAGCGTTAAGCTCTTATTATAATATTACGATCTAGACTACGTGATATTGTAAGAATTATAAAATATATTTTTCACTTCAGTAGCTCAAACATGTAGGTTTTGCTGCGTGAAATCAGTGAGCAAAATGCGATTTTGCTCACTGAGTGAGACAAAGTAACTTTTTAATATTTTTTTCAGAAAGCCGCGAATATCTTATTCAGCCTTGGGTTAATCATAAAATTCGAAACATTCACACTCTATCTCTTTCCCGCCATTAGAAAGAGAGAGAGACAAAGACCAGCCCTTGCGAAGTTCCGATTTTGAATTCGACCTCAAAGACAATCACGTTCGGAATTTCGTACTAACTAAAGAAATTTTGCAAAAAGAAATTTATGTCTTTTAATGTAATTTATTGAATTTTTTAACTTATTGTTTTATTTAAACGAAAATAAGTATTTACTGCAAATAAAAACTAATATATAACTTGTAAATATTTATTATCTCCTAAAGTGTTCTCGCTGCTGAAGTGAAAAGTTATGTGTGTTATACGGTTATACAAACCATTCTAATTTTGGAAATAATAGTTATTTGTGCAACAAGAGAGGAAAGTCGTTTTTTTTCATCTCGTGCCTTTGAATCCCTCGCCATACTCAGGGTTCAAAATCAGCACTCGCAGCAAAAAACGACTTTCCTCTCTTGTTGCACAAATAACTATTATTTCCAAAATTAGAATGGTTTGTATACACAAATAGAATAGATTTCATGACATATAGTTAGATAACCGCATCCACTTCCGAACAAGGTTAAAAACCTGTGTTTCAGCATTTGGCACCAATCCCTGCAGTAACATAAGCTACGACTAACCTTCCTATCCTACACAAATGTCACAAATAAAAAGTAAAAAAAAGTAAGTTAAAAATAAAAAAATATGAAAATGAAAATACAGTGTCTTAAGTGAGTACAATGAAGCGTTAGTGTGTGTTAGTAAAGAGGATGTGTGAGTGATGAGATGCATCACAAAGAGAGGTCTCCTCTTAAAATAGCAGCACCAAATGTCGGAGGGCACAGATTGACCTCCGGCGTGTTCTATTTGATAATTAAAACATGCTTAAAATTAATTACGATTTAGTCTAGAGAAACATAGCTTGACATTCAAAAGGATTATAGAGAACAATCCAAACATTTTCAAACAAAAACTTTGATCTCGATTCAATTTGTTTTTTTTTTGTCAGGCTGACGTAGGTATCACGTGACTCGACAGAACGACTTGTTTTCTATATGTAACACTATACATTTCGTTTTATTCCGTCTATAGCTATATTTAATTTTACAAGTGATATGACGAACAAAATCGGTTCGGAAAACGGTTTACCATAGGAAACAAACCGCTTTACTTTTCAAAAAAGGAAGAGGAATCGAATCGAATCTGGATCAAAGTTTACGTATGAAAATGTTCCCAATGCTCGTTGTATAACCTTTTTAAATCTATTTGATTGCGCATTATAATTGTTTAAATGTATGTCGGATTAATTATAAATTTTAAACCGAAGATATACTATTGTTTTTCTGGATCCCAACACTACATGTACCTATTTGCCTCAGTGTTAGTGGTAGAGGTAGGTAGAATTACAATGTTATGCTCATAAATTGTCACGGTTAATGATTCTTAGCGTTAAGCTCTTATTATAATATTACGATCTAGACTACGTGATATTGTAAGAATTATAAAATATATTTTTAACCTTTTGAACGCCAGAGTATAAACGTATCGCCGTACCCCTGATGCCGGGCCACTTTTTCTGTCAAATTACACAAGGTAGTGAAAACACACTAAAGTAATGATTAAATTGTTTATTTCATAAAATGGGCGACGTATATTTTGTCATATATTTGTGAGGTTGGCGTTCAGGGTAAGATTTTGTTTGTCACATATATATGACAATGGCGTTCAAAAGGTTAAGACAAATCTTGCAGTTGGAAACACACCTTCTCGAGGGGACTACACGTTGTATCGTCCTGAAAAAAAGACGATAAAATATTTTTGGTACAATTTATTATAAATTATATTGTTATTATTAGAATGCCTCATTAATCTAGTGGTCCTGGGTTCGATCCCCAGGTCCAGCAGTGTCATTAGGTTATTCTATAAAATTCCCGGTAGCATCTCGGAGTCTGGATTTCTGCCCGGTTAATTGCAATGGGCTCGCCCCCTATAACATAGGATTTAAAAAATACCAGTGAAATGTGGGTGTATTTTTAGTACACCTCTGCCTAATCCTTCGGGGAATACAGGCGTGATGGTATGTTATGCAAGAAAAAATAATAGTCATCTGGTAACTTGCCCAGAAGACTGGCAGCATTGTCACGTTGAATGGCAATACTCATTCTGTGATCTTTGTATTATCTTTATAAACAGATTATTTCCTTTTCTATTATTTTACATATAAAAAATAAGCAAACAATTGAGGTGAAAATAAATATAAAACAATTTACAATGGTACTGTTGTAAATTTAAATTAATGTTAAATCGTTCGCATTAGTCTTCAAAGGAATTCTTATTACCAAACAGTCTTTAAACATAATACCTCAATATTTCTTAATATACTTTACGCTGTACGTTTTCGTGAAATATTCCATCAGTCATCACTTATGCTGACTCATACTCGTATAATAAACGTGCAAATATGAAAGTCTGATGGTTATAACCTTCGGGTAATACCTGACGTACGCAATAACAACTTAGAAATACTTAATTTATATTGTTTTGTTTGTTCTCGGTACTTTGTCGAATAGACGAAGTCTTTTTTTGAGTGATTGTCATTGAGGTAACAATGACAATCACGAGGTATTTGTTACTAAGTGGTGTTATTTTTTTTTATAATAAATAAATCAAGAGTAATAACATAAAACCTTTTTTATAGAAAGATAAATCTGCATCGTTAGTCTAGTGGTCCTAAGCGCGACTGCTGCGCTAGAAGTCCTGGGTTCGATCCCCAGGTCGGGCAAAGTGATATTGGGTTTTTTATGAAATTCTCAGTAGCAGCTCGGAGTTTGTATTTGTGCCCGGTTAATGGCAATAGGCTCGCCCCCTATTATATGGGACCTAAAACATACCGGCGAACTGTGGACATTAAGTACACCTCTGCCCAACCCTTCGGGGAATACAGGCGTGATGGTATGTTATATCCACGAAAACAAATGTAGGTACATACAATGGGCGGCCTTATCGTTTAAAGCGATTTCTTCCAGGCAACCAAAGTTGTTGTTTTTTTTTGTTATTATAAATAAGTCAAGGGTAAGTATAACCTTTTTTATAAGACGATAAATCTAGGGAAGTGGCAGGACAGGCAGATGTCGGCCTCGTCCCGACTAAAAATTGCTTCATTTATTTCATTTCATTCATTTGCGCAATTGCTTCCCTTTCCCTATAGTCATGGCCATGGTATTCGTGACTTTGGACTGCTAACTGAAAGGTCTCGAGTTCGAATCCGAAGGACACTGACTTTTCAGTCATGTGGTTATCACCCACTTACACGGCGAAGGAAAATATCGTGAGCAAACCTGCATGGTTGAGAGATTTCTTGAAGGCGTGTGAAGTCTACCAACCCGCCGTAGGCTCGCGTGGAGGACTATAGACTAATTTTTGTTTTTATTTATTGGTATGGTACTCCAACGACTTATTCACTAATACATAGGCATATTAAATAACATAGAGCACAGAGTGAATGTGTTAGTTACAGTTAACTTGGTACAAGCAATGACAACCTGCACAATCTAATTAAAAAATTAAAATATAAAACATTAGTTGGAATGATTTGTGAATTACATTACATTTATTGGAATAATTTGTAATTCTTAAAAAAGACCCTTGCCTAACAGTAGGACAATATAACGGGTGGATGGGTTGATGAAATGGGTTGATGATGATTATAAGTCTTCGATAGGGTATATGTTGGTCCCGATTTATAAATATTCTAGTGCTAAGAGCCTAAAAAAAAAACTGACTATGTGACTATCAATATTGCTAAGTAGGTTTTACTTGTAAGAATCGTCATGATTTTAACCTTAAGAGGTCCACCGAACAAATGCCTCCTCCAGTCTTCCACAAGGTTACAAAGGTTGCTAGCGACCTCCACCTGTTTTGTGGAACTGATGGCAGCTGGGCCAAAAGAGTCCAGGAACCAGGAAGTGGAGTCCAGGCACCGGAAAGCATATTGTCGGATGGCCGCCAACGAAATAGACGAATGACCTTTTGACAGTATAAAATACTAATTGATATCTATATTTAACACTTAATCATGACCAATATTATTTTTTAACATGTAAGTATAATGTACGAAAAGTATTTAATTAATGAGGTACATCAATTTGATTGAATCAGAGAATCCTAGAAGTGAATGAATGAATTATTTATTTTCATTAAAATCCACTCAAAGTATTTTTATTTTTAAATATTACTTATTTAGCTGCTGATATGACTGACGGTGTCCCGTCTTAGCTATGCACATTCAATTCGAACTGGAATAAATAATAAAAAAAACCCAAGAAGTTATCTGTCATTTTCCAATTTTCTGGCAATTTTCTTAATTTCTTAATTTTATTCGGGATAAACGAGATCCTATTCGGCTAATGGAGATATGGAAAAATTAAGTATTTTATTAAAATATTGATATTAAAAAAAATTTACATAAGTCAAACCTCTTTTAATAGAAACTAATAACCAACTTATTTGGTTTAAAATCACTGTTGGCTGTGTTAAAAAACAACCAAACATTACTCAGTGCGTACCGGAAAATTATAACAACATATTTTAAAATTTGTTCCGGCTTTATGTGTCAAAACATAATCAGTTTTAAAAATTCCACGAACTCGAATGCGCATGTTTACAAAACTAAGATAAATAACAATATGTTTCGTAATTTGTTAATATCAATCCACAAATATGGAGAAATATTAAAAACAAAATGTTGCGCTAAAACGCCGTGAACTGCTAAGAATATTATTTTTCAATAACAAATCAATTTAATTAGATTTGTATTACCTTACGTCAAAATCCCATGTCTAATAAGCAAATGAAAAGGTAGATTTGATAGTGATAGTGGCCGATATGAAGGATAGCGTTTCTTGTGAAGATTTTTCATTGCGCTATTAGCCAATGACATTTGGATGATGATGATGATGGAATTGATGGATGACCAATGAACCGGCAAGGAACAAGATATCAGCAACTCCTCTGATATTACTGGAGTCTCGCCTCGTCTTGTCTATCAGGTGGTTATTATTAAAAAAAAGTGTGGAAAATTTACTAACTAAGAACCAATAATGATATAATTTGTTTGTTTTGAGTTCTGGTTAGTATCCGACAAGAGAAAAACGGAGAAAATGCTGAGCTTAATTTTTTTTTTGGTTCATCATTCCGAAGGGTTCGGCAGAGGTGTAGTAATATACACCCACACTTCGCCGTTATGTTTAGGTACCGTGTTATAGGGGGCGAGCCTATTGCAATTAACCGGGCACAAATCCACTTTGCTCAACGTGGGAAACGTATCTCGGACCTCTAGCGTAGCAGTCGCGCTTGGGACCGCTAGACGAATGAGGTAGTGGATATTGGTTCATCATCTCGTTCATCCGCATTACCAGGTGCGGTTGAATTTTACGCGGAGCGACTGCAAATTGTAATCAGACCAAACAATGTCTGGGTAATACCGATATCCTGGGAATTTGCTTGTCAACAATGATATTTATTTATGGTACTATCGCAAGCGACTTGAAGATACGAAAGCATCGTAATCGTGTTATTTAGCTGAAAGCCGCCTTCCGCTTTAAGCAAAGCGCTGATGCTTGGAGAGCGCCGTGCTCTCCAAGGCATGAGGCAGAATATATCAGCGAATTCACGATGATAGCAAGGTTGACTAGGTACCCAGAGTACACTGATGATTATTTATTTTAAGATAAATTTATACTTTGATTAACGGTTTACCATTAGTACATGTCTATGAGTGCAGGGTTTTGCAATACCGCATAGATATGGATATGGGTCATTATAAGTTAAGAGGTACTTTCCATGGCCAGGACAAAAAAATACTTTTTTTTAATACTAACTTCCTAATGAGCCTATTTATTACCTAAAACGAAATATTTTCTTTATGCTCACTTAAATTTATAACAGAAATGTACGTAGTTTAGTCACAATAAGTTATAATATAAGAAAAAAGTCTCTCCCCTGGTCTGTCCCCAAACCGACTTTATTTGTAAACCAGTTATTATGAATGTATTAAAATTCAATAATTACTTTATCATCGTTGTTTTTATATAGAACAATAAATTACTCACAGTGTCTTAAACGTAAAATTATTTATGTTACAATTTTTCATAAATAATATCAACGACGAAGTTTGTCCTCCGTGTTTCGTGTCTCGTCCCCTGGCTTTTTGTTTTCGTTTAAAAATCAGTTTTGTTTTGCTAGTTTGTGGAAGTTGTGATCTTGATTGCATAGGATGAAACGTAAAGTTAGCAGCAAGCGGCGCATAAGCCGACTGCGCAGCCATTTTAACGGCCATTTTAGTCACGCCGCTCGCTGGGTGTAGAATTGTTGAGTGAATGCATTCTCTCCTCTGGTTAGTCTTATTTAGCAGTTATTTGTTAAAATACTAATATAGAATTAAATATTCACTATGAATAGTGCATACATTGTTACTATTGATTGTGAATTGCGTACGAGAAACACTTTTACGGCTATTTTAGATATCTATCGAAAATGTATCTCCCCTGGCGTATTTCCCCTGGCTCTTTTGATGGCAGGGGAGATACTTAATATCCAGGTGAGATACATTTGTATGCGTTTTCATGAATACTTCTACATTTTCTCTGAACCTTTACTTGGCATTATGTATACCTTAGCTTTACAATTTAATATGACTTTGTTTTACAAAAAAAATAGCACCTAGAAAACAAATGACGCGCGAAGAACGGCTTGAAAAGGATAGCGGAACGATTAAGATACTAAAGAATTAAAAATGACAAAGATAAGTACGCTCAACAAAAAATCAAGGAAAGGGAAAAATATGAAAAGAAGAAAGAAAAAGAAGTTATTAAGACAGTTCAGCAAATGACTCCAAGAGAGCAGCGGAAGGTTGGAAAAGTATGGAGAGAAAAAGCAAAAATTCGTAGACGTCGTTTCGCAGCAAAATTAGGTTCTTCTGAAGGTATAAAGACTTTTTCAGGCACACTAAAGGTTCACCAAGTTACCGGTTGCGTATTTATTAATACCTAATTGCCAGAATGAGATGGCGGGATGAGCTTGACTCTTACTGCGTGGGTTGGATGCTGAATGCTCTCAACCGGGACGAATGGAAGAAGGAAAGGAAGGCCTTTGCCCTGCAGTGGGACGATCACGGCTGATAATGATAATAATGATAATGAATTGCCTGACATTGTTATTATTATTATTAATAAGTTTATTTCAGACCCAATAGAATAGTCCATAATTTTGTTAGTATTTTTGTTAGTAACAATTGTGCTTAATACTAGGTTAGTATTGTTAGTATAATGTTCTTAATTTATAACATGCATGATTACATGTATCCACCCAGTGTTGCTGGAAGGGGCAGTCAAATCTAGCCGCAATCATTTTCAGAATACTGTTGTCACTACCATGCAAGCGCTGCAGTAAGGAGGCGCTTTCTTTCGCATGATGGCGTGGAAATCATCGGTACGAGCCTCTGCGAACATTCCTGACGCACTACAGCGCCATGGCAGTCCCAACAGCATTCTGAAAGAATTTTTAAATTGGACGCGCAGGTCATTGTAGGCTCGACGCGTATACGACACCCACAAGCCGCTCGTGTAAAAAAATTGACAGAACGACCTAAAAAGGGTTACTTTGACGTTATTAGTACAACGAGCGAACCTGCGGGCTAGCATATTGCCCCTCACACACAACGCCCTGCGTTCCCTCTCTATGTCGTCGTCGTCCCTTAAGTCACTTGTGACAATGTGGCCGAGGTACCTAAACCTATTTACAATATTTAGTACTACGCCGTTGAGACTTATGGGAGGAACACTGCGCGGCTGCTGCTTTGGCGCTTTAAATACAAGGAGCTCACTCTTCTTCGAGTTGTATATCAAGCCATGTTTCTCCACATAGGCCTCGCAGGTCGATAGCAACTTCTTCAACCCACCTATCGATGGACTATCGATGGACATTGAAAAGTTTGAGCTGCTTCTGTGACTCAGAGCTATGTTGTCATTTTCAGTTGGGTACTTTGGATTATCCACAAAAACATCGTAAATTTAATATACGGAGCTACCGATTCAGAAGATAAACCACTGATCAATTTCCTATCTCAAGAACACAGGAAGAAGCCTCAAAAAACACTACAGCATTCTGTACCTACCAGTATGAAAACCAAACTGCTCAAAGATGATTCAAAACTGGACATCTGGAAAGAAAACATTCTGCAACGGGGACTTTATGCTGGTTAAACTTCAAGATACAAAAACAGAATATCGTATCGTATATTAATGATGACGATTTTTTTGTAATATTTCTATCTCTCTTCCCTGTCTATAAAGTATCCTCCCCTGTGCATTTTGTCTCTACCCTGTACTGAGTATTTACCCTGGTCACTTATAAAACGAGATAAAACCGACAAATTGACTGGCCACTTTGTAAACGTTTTCAACTCAAAAGTTTCCATGATAAAAATGTATACTTAAGTAAAAATATTTAAAAAAATGCCATGCCGTCACTTCATACAACATATTACCTCTTAACTTAGAATGACCCATATATTAGAATTACTTAACATTATTACCATATCTTGTTTCAATCCTTGAAACAGCTGAGTATGGTCAGCCTAAATAACCATTATTGACTTACGCCGCGTCGATACATTGGGGCCAATGTTAAGGATTAAATTACAAGTTTGGCCAATTTTTTAGTGGTCGTTTTTGGCAACTGGAATTTTAGGTTGATTGGTTAATTAGTCTAGTGATCACAAGTGCCCAGTGCGAGGTGCTAGGTTCAATTTTAAGTCGAGCAATGTATATTGGATTTTTCTATATGGAAATTTAGAATTTGCATGGTAATTCCAAATGCATTTGCATCATTGTAACTTAGCACATATTATTATTAACAGTCTTATTCGTCTTGTGGTCCTTAGACCTTTAAATAGAACCTTATTTTGATCACCAAATCAAGCAAAGTGATAATTATGGGGTTGTTGCTCATAGTTTGAATTTGTGGCAATTGGATTGCCCCCTAATACATGAAATTTAAATGTGCCAGCGATCTGTAGGAGTACGCCTTGCCTAACCCTTCGGGGAATACAGGCGTGATGGCATGATATTAATTTCATTCACATAAGTTTAAAAGACAAACTATTTTTTCCCTGGATTCAATGTGTCTTTTGCCATCTTCGGCTATATCTATATAGTTTAGTCGTTTCATCTACCTAAATAAATGTTCATCATGGGCTTCATTCTTTAAAGTTTGTACAGAATTTTAGCAAATAGTATTTCGAGAATAAATAATATTGTACAAAAATACTATTGTACAATATATAAAATTGTACAAAATATGCATGCCTAATGGGCATGCATAGGTATTCAATAACAATCAATGTTTAATGTCATTCAAACATCCATTAGTTTTTTTTATGCATATTCATTGCGAAATATCAGCAAACAATTAAATTGTTTACTTTGCAATTTGACATTACCGACAATGACATAACGTTATAAAAACAATTTTAAAATTTAACTTTGGAACAGTTCCGTTTGCCAAACCTTGGCCCCAATGTGTGTGGCGTACCTTACATTGGCCGGTAAGTTGCAGTGTGAATTATGTTGTAACAGCTTACTTAATATCGTTAAGTATTGGTACATTTTTGAATCACCTGTCTGACTTAACGAAACTTGGCTTAAAATATTCATTAAGAAAATCGTGTGTTAATATATTTTGCTTAAGTTTACTGTCATCCTTTTTTGCCCCACATTGTTGGCTCTTCGGACAAAATAAGTGCGCAAGTCTGAAGTTGTACGCGAATGGTTGCGCAGTGGTATAATATTGTGTTTCACATTCGTATTATTGCTCATAATAATTTCGTTTTTTTTTGTCAAAAATGCTATTAGTGAATTTACTTGCGAGGCTTTCGGAACGACTCACTTCAGAAACTGCGTTCTTAGAGAATTCGGCTACACATCAAGCTATATATAATTCAAGTATAAGTTGATCTCTTGAAAGAAAGAATCAACATTTATTTAGCTCCTGCCATAGGAAACATAGTGCATAAATAAGATAATTTATAATACTGACTGCCTCATTAGTCCAGTGGTCCTAAGCGCGACTGCTACGCTGGAGGTCTTGAGTTCGATCCCCACGTCGAGCAAAGTGTTATTGGGTTTTTCTATGAAATTCTCAGTAGCAGCTCGGAGCCTGAATTTGTTCCCGGCTAATGGCAATAGGCTCGCCCTCTATTACACGGGACTTAAACATACCGGCGAAATTTGGGTGTAGATTAGTACACATCTGCCTAACCCATCGGGAAATGCAGGCGTTTGAATATCTCACAGTTGAACGAAAAAGGTGCCCAGATCAGCTTTCATATTCATCATCATCCCTTCTTGTTCAATGCGGGTTCAGCTTAAACTCTGCATTCACAGTTTAAGCCGAGCTACATGCTGTGTGTATCTACGTATTTTAAGAACAGTTTTTTTTTCAAGCCGGAAAAACGTGGTAGTTAGTAATAATTAATTTGAAGGATTACAAAAGATTAGCAGAAGTGAATTACATTTTTTCATGTACCACGAACCATAAATTGTTGTAGTCGAAACGGTGGGGTTTTTCCATGAAATTACTTCATAGATACAAAGATTAAGATAATTATTAAACCTGTATTGCATTTTTCTGTCGTCATCAGTCTCCATTTTATAATATTTTAGATTAGGTTAGGTTAGGTTTTGTTCCCAAAAAAAGGGATATTTGTGGAAATTAAGGGCTAGCGGACAAGTGACTGTATAAATTAGCTATGATATCAGTAATTGTTACATCCTTAGCTAACCATACATTATCTACTATAAAATTTATATCGATAATACTGACTGTATCAGTCTTTCTTTGAAAAAAATAATCTAAATTTTGCTGCTTCTGTTTATTCGAAAAGGAAATAATTGTTCATTAATCTGGTCACAGACCCACAGGGATGACGTAGATAGTGTGACGTCACCATTAAGGTAAATAATATGAGATTGACTAAGTATATATGTAGATATTTGAAGCGAGTAAAATTTTTATTTTTAATTAATTTACTGTCTCGTTAGTCTAGTGGTCCCAAGCGCGATTGCTAGGCGAAGAACTCTAGCATGTACACATCTGCTTAACCCTTCGGGGAATACAGGCGTGATGGTATATATGTATAAATAAAAATCTAGGGTAAACTATGGACTTCAGTGGAGGATAACACAATAACACTGCTCGATCTAGGAATAGAATCCACGAGCTCAACAGCCGCGATTACGGCGTCTAGAACATTAACCAGAATATTAACTAACAAAAACATTAATTACACTTATTACTTTTTATGTAACGTACAGTCGCGAGCAGGTCTACATATACAAAACTGTCAAATTTCTCCAAATGATTTTAAACCTTAAATTGTTGATCATAAAGTTCAAAATCAACTGAGAAAAATTGAAATTTTAGTGGTAACTTGATGTGCTGGCCCCCGTACAAATAACCTTGCTTAATTCACTGCAAAAAAAATATCGGAGTGACGTGAATTAATTATAATCTTATATTGTTCCATTACGGAATTGAGCACTAGACTAGATTGTCTGGAGCAAAACTTTCACAGTAAGCCACTGGGATCTGCAAACAGTACAAAGCGGGTTATCCCAACTAAGCCCCTCCCCCAACCAGCTCCCACTTGTGCCAGCTCAAGTGAATCCAATACCGATTTTGCGCCAGCTGAAATAGTGACTAATTCGCAAGCAACAGACTCCCAGGAATGGACGCAAGTAGCAAAGAAACCGAAATATCGTCGTCCAGTGTCAATTCAAGGGGCGGCTGGCCCTAGTGTAACATCACTAAGGGCCGTAGAAGCTCGTAAGTACCTACACTTGTGGAATATGGAGTCTACAGCCGATGAAATTAGAGAATACCTTCGTACTTTATGTGGCATTGATACTTGCACCATTGATGAACTCACTCCGAAAGGAAACTATAAGTCATTCAAAATTGGCATTCCTATTGCATGCTATGAGCGCTGCTATTCCGCAGATGTGTGGCCGGTAAATGCACGAATCAAGGCTTGGATCAACTATAGGAAACCATCCTCTGTCCCATCAAACAGCCAGCGCGTTACCCCGCATCCCTTTCGTGAACAGCTTACACAGAGGGACAAGACAGCATAGTGCTAGTATTGTGACCGGTCCTACGGCAGCATTCAAAGCAGGCATTAAAACTACAAAAATTAATTGTATATACCAGAATGTTCGTGGTATTAAATCAAAGCTCCGGATGTGGCGCAGCAATCTGCACATAGCCGAACAAGATCTAATAGCGGCCACAGAGACCTTTTTAGATGGCTCAGTTGAAGATACAGAACTCGTCTGTGGTGAGTGGAAAGTGTTAAGGCGCGACAGAGGTACACCCTGTGGAGGCGTGCTGCTTATGGCACGCACCCCCATAGTTCTGCGCCGTAGGCGGGAACTTGAGACAGACTGTGGTGAGGATCTTTGGTCTAGTTTCACTTTGCATGGTCGCCCTGCTTACGTGTGCGTTGTGTATATAAAACCAAGTGCCACTGACAGCGATTATATGACCTGGTTTACAAAAGTGGAAAGTTTTATAAATGACTTAAAAGGAACAGTTATTATTTTAGGTGACCTGAACTTAAATAGTGCTTCCTTAAATGTTCGAAATTATTATTGTTATTTTCTAACATTTTCTAATATGTCTGAAAGAAATATTGTTGAGAATATGCATGGGGGAATGTTGGACGTTGTTTTGGTTCAGGACAGTGCAAGCCTACTTGACGTTTCTGTAACGGCAGTTGAAGGTTTGGTACCCCCTGATGCGTACCATCCGCCGTTGGATATCCAGGTAATGTTGCAGTCATCTGATGAAAGTGAAAGACTTGAACCCAGTAATATTGATCGTAGTAGGGACTGGAATTTCAAAAAATGTAATCGTCATCTGCTATATGACCATCTTTCTGAGGTATCTTGGAATGCGGTTATATCATCCAATGACGTTTGCACCAGCACTCAAGCTTTCTATGATATTATTTACAGGTTATTTGACGCTTGTATCCCTAAAAAACGCCGAAACAGAAAAATAACTAGAAGGTATCCTACCTGGTTTACGTCAGATATTATTCTGGATATCCAGAAAAAACTTAAATTACATTCTGCATGGAAAAAGAGTAAATGTGAAGTAATATATAAGCAATTCTCTGACTATAGATCTAGCTTAAAATTTCGTATATCGACTGCTTACGAGACTTACATTAGGCGCATCGAAGGTAACATTAAGAAAAACCCCAAAGAATTCTGGCAGCACATTTCTAACCTAAGATCAAAAGGCGGCTTTGAGCCTAACGTAACCCACAAAGGTAAAATTCACAGTGGCGTGGCAGCTGCCGAAGCGTTCGCGGAATATTTCGCGAGCGTTTTTCAAAGTGAAATACCTAAGTTAGATCTCGAGAATATAGCCTATCCAATCAACTGTAATAATAGTAACTACATCAATATTATAAACTTCAGTGCAAGTGATATAAGTACCGGAATAAACAAACTAAAACTCAATAGTTCTATTGGTCCTGATAATATTCCTCCGTGGTTCTTAAAAGAGGGAAAGGAATTTCTCATTCGGCCCATAAACCACATTTTTAATTTAGCACTAAAATCTGGAATCTATCCACCACCATGGAAGATATCACGTGTGACTCCCATACCGAAGTCTTCAAACAGAACTTCAGTCGAGGAATATCGGCCAATAGCGATACTATCTTCTCCCGCGAAAGTCTTCGAGAATGTTCTACATCAAGGAATTTACAAGCTAGTCAAACAGTACCTGTGCAATGAGCAACACGGCTTTCGCGAAAAAAGATCTGTCAATACTAACTTACTTACTTTAGTTAACTATATATCTACTAGTCTTGATCGCAGACGCCAGGTAGACGTTCTTTACTTTGACTTTCAAAAGGCGTTTGACAGAATCAACAATGACGTTTTGCTATCAAAGCTCAGTGCTATAGGTGTTGCCCCAGGGCTCCTGCGGCTTCTTGCAGATTATTTGCGGGACCGACAACAATTTGTTAGATTAGGTTCTTACGAGTCACTCCCATACCACACTCGCTCGGGTGTGAGTCAAGGTTCGGTAGTCGGCCCGCTCCTTTTCATCTTGATGATTAATGACCTCCCTGATGTGGTTGAGACAGCCAGATCCCTCTTATATGCTGATGACTTAAAACTTTTTTATGAAATAAAATCTGAGCTCGATTGCCAAGCTCTGCAGTCAGACATTGATTCAGTGTATAAGTGGAGCTTAGAAAATAAAATGGAATTTAATAAATCAAAATGCTACGTGATGTCTTTCGGTCGTGTGCGACGCCCAGTCAACTTTCTATACCAACTGAATGGAGATATAATTACTAGAACTGATTCCATGAAAGACCTGGGTGTCACATTTGACCGAAAGCTCACTTTCCACGACCACATCACATCCACTGCTAAGGAGTCCTTCAGGCGCCTTGGCTTTGTTTTAAGGAATTGTCATGACTTCCACAACCCCCACGTTATAAAACTTGTTTTTGGAGCATTGGTCCGTAGCAAGCTTGAGTCTAGTGCGTGCGTATGGAATCCTTTTGAGAAGCAGTATGCGTTAGTTTTAGAGAAGGTTCAAAAAGCATTTCTTAGATACCTTTACAAGCACTTGTATGCGTTTTATCCTCTCTTGTATCCCACTAAATTCCTGTTGGGTTGCTTAGGTTTTAATTCTCTGGAAGTAAGACGGTCGCGCGATCAGATGACTGTAATATTTAAAATTCTTAGAGGGATCATTGATGCTCCTGACCTACATAATGAAATCTGCAATCTATTTGTCCCAGACAACTACTGTCGTTACAGGAAACATCGTTTACTGGCTGTTCCAACTTGCCGTACCGTTGCACACTCCATGTCACCTATTCCTCGGACGCTGGCCGCTATTAACGCTCTCCTGAACTCAAACACCGATATTGATATGTTTGCGAATGAATGGAAGATGATACTGTCAGAATGTTTGAATTTTTGTGAGAAGAATGCATGACTGTGTTATATAACATTATGTTTAAATAGTGTAATTGGCTTCGGCCGTTCTATTTAAATAAATAAATAAATAAATAAATAAATTGTAATATTTCAAACCGGTTTTTGGTTAGGTACTGACGTAAATTTCGACGCTTCAAATTATTACGCATGTCCCGCGTGCGACGGGTTGTTGAGCTCCCTAAATGATGGTCAAGCTATATAAGCTATATTTAAATAATTAAATAGCATTCGTTAGTTAGGACTGAGCTACTCAAATCTTTCTTCAAAAAGCCTTTTGTGACATTGACCTACATTGTGAGACTCACATATTTGATACAACTATGTCTGAACTTTAAAAGAGACCAACATTCTTTGAGATTTTTTTCGCTGTTTTGTTCTCATAGGTCGTCAATAATAGCGGTGGCGCCATCTAGTATTCAAAATTTGCAACATTAACATGTAAGTGTTTGACAGTCATGACAATATAACTTATCAAACCTTCGCGCTTGCATACTCGAAAGGATTGGGGTACCAGTGTACACCAACAGCTAGGGGGTCATACATATAAGTTTTTCTCTTCCATATAATAAACTCATTCAACACTCTTCCTTTTTCATAGTTGGGTAATAAGGGGCGAGTCTGATGTTATTTACGGCGCACAAATTAAAATTTATAAAGAATGAAGAATTTCATATAAAAAAAATATTTTGGCGAACCTGGGAATCAAAACCAACCTCATTCTCCGCAGTCCTGTTCGCAATCAATAGACCATTAGACCAATTTATACTACATATATGTTCTATTACCTCGGTATATCCACATTATTATTTCCAAACAAAAACAAAATAATCATAGCATCTTACTATTTCTTCGTAATAGTTGAGTAATAGTTGAATGTGGACATGCCCTGAATGGCAGCCGCTCGCAATATAACAAGTCGGTCACTGTTATAAAAGTGATGTGCATTTGGTAGTGAGTAGGCGATTAGTCGACTAATTCGGGCACAATTTCATTCGATTCATGCTGATTACGGATGTCAAGTCTGTTATTAGAGGTTGTTCTTTTTTTAATTAATTAGTAACTAGATCAAGAGTATTAATGTGAGGTGTTATTGCAAAATTGGTTAATTATTATTAATGATGATGCTCTCCATAGCTCATATACCCATTTTTAGCCATCAGGCCATATTTCTCTAAATTAATTTATAATAAGAATCCAAGTGACCATTTTGGTTTTCGTGTTTCATTCGTTAGTCAAATGTTTACGTACAAAACAATTAATGATAATAAATAATTACCTGTATGTAGTTAATTTGAATACAGGTGAGATAGAACGTAAATAATGGTAGTGGTGTATGCAAAATCAATCGCTAATCAATAAATATATTTAAATTGCAAGTCAATCAGTATTATTCAGTATTAATTTTATATTAACCAAACATCGAATAGTTGAAGGCTGATTGATATATTAATTACATACTTAGGTCAAGCTGTTTCAACACCGCATCGCCTCAAATCACACGGGTTAAGTGCTTATTTTTTACTCAAAAATACCTGCGTAAGTATTAACTCTTAGATTTAAAATAAGATTAGATTAGATAAGATTATATTTTATAATTCTAAACGTAAACGTACTATTTTCAAGTACCGTGTATCGTGTTTAAACACAAATTCTCACTGCATACAAAAAATACTTAGACAGGGAACAGCTGGGCAGGTACCTAGCTGTTCCCTGTCCCCTAGGCAATACAAAAGTATTTGTTCCATGGGAACCCACGATCCGTGACATATAATCCAATAAATTAGTCACTGTGCCAATCCAGTCACGCTAGAGATCCTGGGTTTGATGCCCTGGGTTATTGCATTTATCTGTTTACTGGGTTATTGGGGTTTTTTATAAAATTCTCAGTAGCAGCTTGGAGATCGATCGATCGATTTGTGTCCGGTTACGATATACTGGCGAAATGTAAGTGTACAAACTACAACTCTACTTGCAACCCTTCAGGGAATATAAGCGTGATGATATTGTAACTTATCAGAGTGGCACAGTTAATACGTCGGTTCTATACTACCGATTATTGAGTTCCGGTTTAGTCGATAAGTAGTAACTAATCGACTAAACCAACTGTTAATGAGCGCATCACTAGCTAATGTAATTTACGGTTGATATTAAACTAAGACATTATCTGAGCCGGCGTCACCCTATGTAACACGGAGCGGGTTACATATAAGCTTGAAACATTTATCATACAAATGACATTGTATTTCAAATGTGATAAATATATCTAAATTTAAAGGGTAAACTGCGTCTAGGATTTCCATTTTCATCATACTAATTTCAAGTTCAAATGTTTTTATTTAGGACTCGTGGACACGACAGACGTTGTCCTGCGAACTCAACCGCAACGCTGCCTATCGGGTCCAAATGTAAACTTAAACTACCCCTGTATAAGGGCAAATAAAACGAAATAAAAATTATTCAAATCGGTCTAGCCGTTTTCGAGTTTTTGTGAAAATAACGAACAGCAATTGATTTTTATATTTAAGAAGAAAAAGAGGAAGATTTTACAAGTATTCATGAAACGTTGAGTCTAGTTCCACAGTTCTAAAAGTTGATCCTATGCAGAAGAATGAAACTCCATGGACACTTTTTTTTTAATGAACGGTGAAACATTTCCTCTCTAGCGATAACAGGATGTGAGGATATTCATGGCCATGGGTAATGACGTAGTTAAGCTGTGGTGGATATAATTTATTTTCTTCGGTTGCAAGTACGAACGTACCTGACCTTTTTTTGTTGTGGTAGGGCCACGCTGTTCGCAGCATGAATGAGCCGGTTTGACCGGGGAAGTACCACACTCTCGCAGAAGACCGACGTCCGCGTAGTAGCGTTTCGCTACTGCGCTAGCACTGGGCCGGAGGCCTAATTCCTCCCTCAATACTTTTCCTTTTTTCCTTCCCCCCTTTTTCCTTAATAGGCTCGGCAACGCATCTGCAACTACTTTGGTTTTGCAGATGTCCATGGGCGGCGATGACTGTTTACCATCAGGTAGCTCGCCCGCTCGTTTGCCGAGTTACCCCATAAAAAAAAGACAGCCTGACAGCCAAAAATATAGCCAAAGATTATTAAATACGCATTTTAATCTAATTGGCTACATGATATATAGAAGTTATAATCCTTAATTCCCGGGAAATGAGCTTACAGCTTATAAAAAACATAAATAAGTATATAAGCGGTCGCAATTTGTGCGAAACGGTGAATGGAAATGATCTATCTCGTGCACCTGTGTCTAAACATTCTGCTGATATTGCTTCAATGATTGATAGTTCATTTTGTATGATAAAATTAATTTATTAATGTATACCAAGTCATGTTGGTTGAGAAGCAAAAAAACTTGCATTTCAACAGATGTCACCGACGTCCCTCAAAGACGTAAATTAAAAAATGTGAAGGCAAATTTCGACCTCATCCCGCGGATAGGACTCGCGGTTGCTTAGCGGTCATAACGTCTGGTGTACTTAACCAGAAGACGCAAGTTCGAGTCCTGCCCACCCACAGAATATCGACGTCAAGTAGCAGTATCCATACTGTTGCGTTTTGTACGGTGAGTGTGGAGCGCCGGAGGCCCAATTCCTCCCTCAGCCCCCTTCCTGCTTTTCTCTATGTATAAATGTATAACATAAAATAACATACCATCACGCCTGTATTCCCCGAAGGGTTAGGCAGGGGTGTACTTAATGTATCCCCACAGTTCACCGGTATGTTTAGGTCCCATGTAATAGGGGGCGAGCCTATTGCCATTTACCGGGCACCAATCCAGACTCCGAGCTGCTACTGAGAATTTCATAGAAAAACCCAAATAACACTTTGCTCGACCTGGGGATCGACCCAAGACCCCTAGACCCCTAGCGTAGCAGTCGCGATTGGAACCACTAGACTAACGAGGCAGTCAAGTATAAATGTATTTAGAATGTATTTTTGTGATTTTCATGTATTTTTGAATAACCATTGAATATTTGACCAAAAAATAAAAATATCTTTAACAAATTAGGGCTGTAATACTTACAAATTAAAATATTATTTTTTTATAATATAATATAATTAATAGTGTGCCCTTTCATCCATATAAGCAGGTGTTCCGTTTTCATGGACAACCTGTAGGTATATAAAAAAAAATAACCTACGCATACTTATGAAAGTATGAATCCGGTATTGTTTTAAATGCATGCACGGAAAAAACAGTTTATTTAATTAACCTTGGTCGTAAGAGAAAATAATTTCTTTCTTTCCTGTATATACATACATACATACATACATACCATCACGCCTGTATTCCCCGAAGGGTTAGGCAGAGGTGTACTTAATGTACACCCACAGTTCGCCGGTATGTTTGGGTCCCATGTAATAGGGGGCGAGCCTATTGCCATTCACCGGGCACAAACCAAGATTTCGAGCTGCTACTGAGAATTTCATAGAAAACTCAATAACACTTTGCTCGACCTGGGGATCGAACCCAAGACCTCTAGCGTAGCAGTCGCGATTGGGACCACTAGACCAACGAGGCAGTCCTGTATATGATTAGTATGTATATAGTGCAGTATATACTATATACTTATACAGGCTGATGTTCCATTCTTTACCAATACTTCATTGAAGAGTATTGATGTACAGTGTAGCGCATAATTGCACGTACTTGCAATTTATAGAATCACATTTGTAGATAAAGTTTAGCGATTTATTAAGATAATTATAATCTAGAAATATTTTTTTTTTTGTATCATTTACTTTTATATAAACCTTTTCCTGACAATAACGAACACAAAAAAATATTGAGAGGAGACCCCTGCCCAATGGAACAGTAAATGGATCGATGATGTTTTGATGTTGTCGTCCGATGTACCGTATGACCGTAACATAAAATATGATCAATAGTGCAATATAATTTGCATAAGGATCACCGTTTGTTTGACAAATCGACTGTGTCATGTATTTCTTGGTAAAATGAACAATGGTTTGACAAATACTTAAGTACCGTGTGATTCTCTGGAAAGAAATGAAATTACGTCCATTTCGCTCCTGCTCGTAACATGGTTATGCGTAGGTAGTGCCATTTGGGATGAATGACCTCAAATGTATATGTTAATATAGATATATACCGGAATTTTAAAATTTTAGTTGTTGTAAAATACAATACATTTTATTAAACAACAAAGGAACTAATCTAATCCATTAACTAAAAAAATAACTAATTAAGTTAAATTAGACTTACTAAACTATATTTATAAATAAAAAAAGGCATAAAAAAACTGCTCCGCATCAATAACAGCCGGGAGGGTACCCAGAAGGCTGGCTGCATTGCCACGGTGTATGGCAATGGTGATTCTTTGAGCAAAGTATAGGACAGCCTTTGGGTCACGCGAAACCTCGTTTAGTTGTTGTATTTTATTAACATCATTTTCTATTTTGTAATATTTAATTATATTATTATGTTGGTAATATTTGATAAAATGAGAATTTTTAAAAACCCAGGATGTGGGATAAGGAGATATGTCCACGTTATGCCAAGCATAAGTCCTTTGGTTTAGTACACCAGACGTTTTACCTTGCTGTACTTAACTAGAGGAACGCAGGTTCAAACTCTGCCTGAGGCGGAATTTTTCTTTCACTAGGAAATTTTCCTTTCCGTAAAAACCTTTTATAAAGGTAAAAAACGATGCAATGATGCGACATTCACAACTAAATATTAAAAATATCGTTTTTGTTGCAATTCTTACTGGCATGATCCTAGAATATGTTATGAAGATAGATTAAAGAAGACGAACGATTTGCGAGATTGTCCTCCGCAAATCGTCACTTCTTCTGAACAACAAGCGTTCCATTTTACATAGGTCATTGTTAGTCAATAAAATAAATCATTACAACTATGTTATAAATTATGTCTTACAACTTCCTCATTATTCAAACGTGATGCGTCACAAAAAATTAACTATTATTGTTCTGGGAAATGGCTGTGTATGTGGCGACATTATCTTTATGGATTTCTTCTTGTGTAGGTATGCTTATGCCGGAAGAGATTTGTAGTACCTAAGTAATTATAGATGCTGGCGCCATCTAGTGATAAGTAACGTAAAATATGAACTTGGAGATGGAATTCATTACGTACACTTCGTCTTGTAATTAATTACATATTAAAATTAACATGTTAAAAAATATTCTTATAAAAAAATATTCGGCTGATACACAAAAAAGTTACACGTGTGCATAAATTAAAAAATATATAAAACTAGCTTTGCCGCGGTTTCGTCCATGCGGATTCGAGTAATATGTATTGAAACACCGGATTTGGTCCCATTTTTGATGAAGCTCTGTTAAAACTACCTCGACTGGACCTTTATATCAACTCTACTATTTGGAAAAAGATGCTTCTGTCGCCACTAAAAGTTTAGAAATAATATAAATTTTACCAAAAATTAAAATCGCTTCCAAAAAATAATGTCATGTCTAAAACAGTTTTGGAAGTCGGTGGTGAAAACAAAAGATCCTCCAAAATTTGTTTTAGACATCGGTTCACAATTGACGGAGAAGTCGAAAGATTCATAAAAAAAATCAGTCAAGGAGTCTTACTGAATTTTGAGAGATTTTGAAGTCAGTAAGAAACCTGGCACCTTCTCTCACTAAAATTCTCATAAAAACTAAACTAACTATAGAACTGATAATAGGGATTACTAGGATTCATAGTATAAGCGATACTATGAATCCTAGTAATTAAAATTTGGTTACTAGGATTCATAGTGATGGAAGGTGCTAGGTTTTTTTACCGACTTCAAAATAGGTTGTACTTCCACCTATTTTGAAGTCGGTCTTTCTTTGACGGGTTTTTTATGTATGTTTACTGACTGCCTCGTTGGTCTAGTGGTCTCAATCGCTACTGCTAGAGATCGCTATAGGTCTTCGGTTCGATCCCCAGGTCGAGCAAAGTGTTATTGAGTTTTTCTATGAAATTCTTAGTAGCAGCTCGGAGTCTGGATTTGTGCCCGGTGAATAGCAATAGGCTCGCCCCCAATTACGTGGGACCCAAAAATACCGGTGAACTGTGGGTGTACATTAAGTACACGTCTGCCTAACCCTTCTGGAAATACAGGCGTGATGGTATGTTATGTTTACAGACTTCTCCGTCAATCGATTTCGGAGGATCCTAGTAATCAATATAAGATTACTAGGATTCATAGTATTTACTACTAGGATAATTTAATGTCGTTGTTTTTATAACCATCTCGAGAATTTCAACAGGTAGATTTATGATTTATTGCGGCTCAAGGGTTAATATTAATATCACAGAGCATAAACATTTCCGCTAGACTGAGCGCACCAAGGCCAGTTAATCATGTTTACGCATGTCAATTAATAATTACACGTCATAGGTATATCGACGGCCCCCACGAATACTATCGAAATTGAAAAAATGACATTTTCGTTTTATTGCACTAATGGCAAGTAGATATAAAGATTTATAATTCTACATAAGAATTATGTACCTATGTTTATACCTTCAACTGTTTTTCAATTGAACAGAATCGAAATTGCATAAAGTGGACACATTAAAACATCGAACTTGCCGCTTTCGATGTTATTAGTGGTCAGCGGTACGAGTGCACGACACGAAACTACCTGTTTCGTTAGTGTTACTCGAAAATTTGAAATGTGAGCAAGAACACACGCGTGTTTTTTTACTTTAGGTTTAGGTTAGTTTTTCTTTAATATTTAGCTCAAAATGAATAGAAGAAGGAAACAATTGGTAATTATGATAAAAAAACACAGTGAAAGTTCAACAGAACCTGTTACTTACAAAACAAATGATGATCAACCCGGTAAGTTTTGCCTGTTTAAAAAGCAAAAATGTAAAAAAAATACAAATTTGCTATGGATCCTACGTAGGCAAAGGCGGCTAGGGCAACTACAACGTCTTTTTATGACAAAAATTGGAATATATTTAGATATTTTAGAATAATTCATTTTAAACTATCGAAAGTGGTAGATTCGATACAATACTAGTACAAAGAGCAAATTTGTTCTATCGAATCTACCACTTTCGATAGTGTTCTCTGGTATTGGTTTTGAGAAATTCATTGAAAGTGGTACATTCGATAGTTTTCTCTGCTAAAAACATATCAAATGTACCACTTTCGATACTTTACTACGTCAAAGTATTGCATTTTCGATGGATATTGCAATTTTTTTTTCTTTTTTTTTTTGTATTTTCAGCATCTCCTGTGCAATGTCAATGCACTGACGAAGTGTGGAGATATTTGCATTATATTTACGATGAAAATGATGCGATTAATGAGGCTTTTGTACAAAATGATTCCGAAATCGATATTTATAGCAGAAACAGCTTAAAGAAATTCATATAAAAAAATATGACACTAATGTGTCTTTATAAATATGACTTGGATTCAGAATACATGATAATTATTAAATACCTTAGTTCAGACCCGTCGAAATAAAAAGAAATTGATTAGAAATCAGGAAAGTGGGTTGATACCATTGTATTCTAGCAGTTTGCCGATATCGGAAGCAAAATATAAAGATTTGTTTTCATTTTGTAATGCTGGACATGCTTCAAAGCAATATCATAAGTATTACGTAATCTAATACGTATTGACAATTAGTTAAATAATGTATTGTATTATTGCTTTTCTGTGACATATTAAAATATTAATCCTGTTGTAAAATTTCATTTTTGTTATAAAAATACAATGACGGCTATATTTGTACGCCTTACAGCAAAATATAGAGGCACCTTATTATGTAACCAAATGAAATACCATTGTAACACCTATATTTCACAAATAAATAATTGATTGATTGATTGATTACAAAACACTTAAAAATTTCTCAAAAAATTTATGAAGACATTATGATGAGGACCAACTAGTTTTTTCTATCATTATTGTAGAGTTTAATGGAAACTTATAGTAATTGACATTTAGAACATAAATAATTATTATGTAAAAAATTATAGCCATATTAAGTAGCTTGATATCTAAATTGTCTTACAACTCTAAATATTATCTTTATAAGGAAGAAACATAGTGTGATTTTATTCGTTATTGTTTATGCATCTAATACTGTGAAACTACAATCTCTTTTATGTGTTAGTATTTCTTTCTAGTTCAAACTTGAAACCAAAGGGTCCAGGACTTAAATATATGTAGTACTTAGTATATATATCTATACTATCTATTTACAGTGATTGTTGGGTCATATGATAGAATCTTAAGTAACTTAAGCAAGTTTAATAGCTACCTGTATAAAGAAGATATTGTAGTGTATGATATGATTAATAGGTGTGTTAAGTTTCATTACGTTTCCTTCTGTTTTAGTTAGAAATGATTATGGATTTAACGTCAAGAGCATAAGACTTATGTAGATTTATATAACATAGGTGGGTGGGTAGGTACTCATATCTATACCTAGTATAGATTACTGTGTTCTCTAATAATATTATTTTATACATTATACAATTTTATATATTATATAATACAATTATACAGGGCGGAAGGGACATCGACGCACAACCGCATGTGAATTAAGAACATGATCCTGGATCCCCCTGTTACGAAATTTATGGTTGCTTGTTTGAAAATAAAACTGGTTTCCGTAGATTTTGAACGTGTAGGTATTGAACTTTTGTTGAAAAGTGCAGTTATTTTTATAAACTGACGAAAAATATTAGCGCAATTGGGTCCAGAATCATGAACTGAATTCATGGTAGGCGTTTGTGTGTCGATGTCCCTTTCACCCTGTATAATTGAATGTTGTTACTTTTAGATAAAGAGTTATTTCTTAAGTATTTTAATAGAACATTTGTAATGTCATTTGCATACAAACTAAGGGCTGTTTTATTATTACTTGTATCTCTTAATTCTTTATTTTTTAATACTATATTTCTTGATTAGCAATGTCTGATTATGTTTTTCTTTATTTGTCATAAATTCCTTAGAAAATATAGCATTACAAGCTTGGCATAATTAACTAGTAGGGAGGTTTCGCATATCGAAACTAGTTTAATGTTACCTTGATCTAATCAAGGTAACAAATAATACAATCGAAAGTACCACATTCAATAGTTCACTAGAAATTCTTGTCGTGGAAAAGTATCGAAACGGGCACAATCGATAAAAAACTAACCAGTGGTTACCAGGTAAAGTATCGAATGTGATATATTAAAAAAAGTATAATAATTATTAAAAACTTTAGTAGATAGTATAAAACAGTAAAATTATCTACTTATAACATAGTTGTAATATTGAATATTCGAATTTAATGTTTAACTGAAATCGAAATCTAAACTTAAAATCGCTCTCCTGTAAAGTAGAGGATTTGCAGTTTCGATAGTTTACGTGGGGACCGTCGATATGATGATGATGAATTCGATTAGATAAGGGAAGCCAAAGTTTATGGTTTATATGGAGAGGCCTACGACCTGCAGTGGACTATATGGATGGGCTGATGATGATGCTGTTCCAATTTCCTTTTTCAAAATCAAGCACTTAATTCAAGAAAATTTCTGGTTTTACATAAAATTATTTTTATGAAACAACGCCTGTATTCCCCGAAGGGTTAAGGGTATGATTAGGTTAAAGGGACACCAGACTCCAAACTGCTACTTGGGATTCCAATCCAAGACCTCTAGCGTAGCAGTCGCGCTAAGGACCATTGGACTAGTGAGGCGGTCGAGTGTCGAGTCGAACGAGGCATTTTCATGAAAATCATTGATGTATACTGCAATACATAAGTGTTTGTTTTTTTTTATTATTTAAGAAAATAGTGTTTCTTCGAATGCTTGATGTCTGAGCAATCGGGTCTATTGTCTTATTTTGCTTTGTCGTTTTTTTTTTCTAAATGATTTATTAAGCTTTAATATTTATTTTTAAGCTTATAACTCGTTTTTCTTGGATAGTAATTTTGATCATTCATGAGTTCGTCGAATGTTACCCCATCCATGTGGTCGGACGTTTCTGGTGACGTAAAACCAGACCACTAGTTAACCTTCGTGGTTTTGATATTGAGAAAGCTTATATTACGTAAGCCAAGGATTATAAAGCACTAGCTTTCCGCTCACGGCTTCAACCGTGTTTTTTTTTTTCGGACTTTTTTGTGCTATAAACCTCACGGAGCCCGAGACCTTTCCAACGAATGCAAAACCGTGGAAATCGGTTCGTGCGTTCTGGAGTTAAAGCGTCAGGAAGGAAAACCCGACTTATTTTTATATAGTACATAGATCATCATAATTGTTTTTTTTTTTTCTTAAAAAGCTTACTAGCAATGTGGGTCACACATTACTAGTATTCTTGTTAACCCCTCGTACTAAGCTAAAATGCTTGTATTACGAGTGGGTTCACATGGGTAGTGCAATGGGTGGGTTTCGAACCGGCAACCACATGATCGCAAGTCCAACGCCCTAGCCATTAGGCTACCGCCGCTTTATCAGGTCAATTATCAGGTCTGGGAATACAAAAAAGGAATAGGCTGTCTAAAATACCATTACGCCTGTATTCCCTGAAGGGGTAGGCAGAGGTTTTTTAATTTACTTACAACAACAGTTCGCCGGTATTTTTAGGTACGATGTAATAGAGGGCAATTACTGCAATGAAATATAGTTTATATATCATTGAATTACTGTTATTAACTGAGAATAAATCCAAACTCCGAGCTGCTACTGAGAATTTCATAGGAAAACCCAATAACACGCTAACGACCACTTGATTAATGAGGTAGTCATCAATTTGTCAAAATAAAAACAAAGTCAAATTATTTTATTTCAAATAGCTGTGCCCGTGGTATCACTCCTTTACGTACCATCACGTCCGTATTCCCCGGAGGGTAAGGCAGAGGTGTACTTAATGTACACCCACAGATCGCCGGTGCGGGGGCGAGCCTATTGCCATTCACCGGGCACAAATCTAGACTCCGAGCTGCTACTAAGAATTTCATAGAAAATCCCAATAACAATTTGCTCGACCTGGGGATCGAACCCAAGACCTCTCGCGTAGCAGTCGCGATTGGGACCACTAGACTAACGAGGTAATCCTTTACCTCATCTCTAAAGTGATTTACAATAGCATATAAACATTTAGAAGAATTGGGCTATCACCTGCAAAAATAATTTTCCAAATCTGACCGTAAGTTCCACAGATAGGCGCATCTAAACACGCACATTGATGTTTTTTTATAAAATGAATGAGTTAAGAATTACTACCAATTATTTTTTTTATTACTTAGTGTTTTTTTTAAAAAAAAAATTTTATGTTTTCTAATACTTTGTAGGGGGTGATTCCGGAATTACATATTAAGAAAATTGCGGAGAAAGTTGGAAAATGTCAGAAAACTTAACGACTATTTTTAACTTCGCGTGTTATTTTTATTTATTCCAGTTCGAATTGAATACTCATAGCTAGAACAGGAAAATTATTGTCTGATCAGTTTGTATTGGTGTACATTATAATACATTAAATGGCAAAATGTTATTATGCACAAAAACCGGCAAAAATCTCCATAATGGTGATATAACAATTTTAGTTATATGTAACCTTTGCTTTTCTAATATGTTTTTTATTTTCTATTTCAGATAACAGACGTAGATCCAGTAAATGTAAGTAATATATTTTTTAATATTCTAGCCTTCCTTGTGATAGAAATAGGCATAACAGAATGATGAGTCCACGTAAGAAAAATACCAAATACAAGTATACTGTATACATCTAAGGCCGTAAACATGACGAGTCCTTGCGATCTGTTTGCGATTGAGAAAGAGTGATATCGCTATACACGCCAAATAGCGCCATCCCTTTCTCTCAAACAAAAAATAACACGTTATGGTATCTATTTTCATCTTCGTTATCCTAGCATTTTCTAAATTTAGTGGGGTCGACTTTTAATGTAACCACATGTAGGTAGTTATCAGTATTTTACATCTGCTTCTTTCTAGACATTACTATCTAGTAGTGCCTATCCGAAACTGATTTCTGGCGTTACTATTCAGTCCGCTACCTACTAGCCACATTCTTCAAATTGTCGGTCCATCGTGGATCGAGCTGCCCAAGACCGAGATGGTTGGGGTTTTGGGGGAGGCCTATGTTCAGTAGTGGACGGCAATAGGTTGATATAATTATGATGATGATATTATATCCATTACTAATTTGCTATCCAGTATTGGCTAGCAATAATATTACTCAGTTATCGCCATCCGCAACTAAATTTCTAGGCAATCCAGCATTGGACAGAAATTAAGTCGTGGAAGTCTAATGGTTTCGCTTCGTCTAAAATAATGATATTCAGCTGCTGCATGTGATTAGCTTCATGTGGTTATATTAAAAGCCACCTTTCGTCGCAAAGCCCCAAAGACATCGAAACCGTTTTCTAAACTAATAAAATAAAGAGGAAAGATTTGATTTTTGCTCTGACAGTCCTGGACCGATTTGAAACATTCTTTCACCAATAGAAAGCTCAATACTCAATACTTTATTGCATTCCATAATGTAAATATTAAGCTACATTATTCCTGAGTGACATAGGCCATATATTATCCTGTAAAATGAAACATACAAAAACGTTTACTCCACGCGGGCGAAGCCGCGAGCGGCAACATCAACCCATTACATTGTCCCACTGCTGGGCACGGGTCTCCTCTCAGAACGAGAGGGATTAGGCTATAGTCCGCCACGCTAGCCTACTGCGGGTTGGCAGACTTCACATGCCGTCAAGAAAATCTCTTAGGCATGCAGGTTTCCTCACGATGTTTTCCTTCACCGTTTAAGCGCGTGATAATTAATTATTAATACGCACATAACTTTGAAAAGTCAGAGGTGCGTGCCTTGGATTCGAACTCGAGACCTTTGACTTGGCAGTCCAATGGTCATATCACTAGGCTATCACCATGAATAATATTACGAGTAATTATCTTTTTTCCTTATAAACTTGATATTCATTGCCAACTCATCTTCAGAGCCTACCCATCTGGCGTGTTGCGATCAGTTGCATAAATTTAACCATAACCAATTGATGTCAAGGGGAAGTTATATCGCTTATGACCATAAAGTTCAATGCCATGCTTTAATCATCTTCCTTATAAGTTCAGTGGCTACTAGCTGGTTTAAAATTTATGTTTTTATTGATGAAGATGGCATTCATTTTGTGACTTCACTTTAAGTAAAAACATACTTTTCATTCAAATTCGTTTTCTTTTTTTCTTTCGTTAGTCGAGTCGTAAGCACGACTGCTACGACAGAGGTCTTTGGTTCAGTTCTCAGACATACATACGTACCATCACGCCTGTATTCCCCGAAGGGTTAGGCAGAGGTGTACTTCATGTACACCCACAGAACGCCGGTATGTTTGGGTCCCATGTAATAGGGGGCGAGCCTATTGCCATTCACCGGGCACAAATCCAGACTCCGAGCTGCTACTGAGAATTTCATAGGAAAACCAAATAACACTTTGCTCGACCTGGGGATCGAACCCAAGACCCCTAGCGTAGCAGTCGCGATTGGGACCACTAGACCAACGAGGCAGTCTCAGACAGTGACAGATAAATGTGACTATTCTTATGTCACATTACTCAATTTTAAATGTTACTTGTTACTAAAATAGCGCATCAAGTAATAATATATCATCGATCTAGTACGACTCCTATTAGAGTTTCTAATATTAATGACAATTTCATAGAAAAACTAGTTTTTTTTATTTTATTAAATTAGCATGTCAGTTTTTAGTTGTGTTTAAGTGAGTATACCTATATATACCTATATATATATGTTAGGTAACTTTATAGCTGATAGTTACACGGGTTAGACACATTTTAATGGCCTGTAAAGATGGAATACTTAGTCAATAAACCTTTAATTCTTCATAACACTTATTTCAAGATTGAATAATCGTATGTGTAAAAAATATTTTCCTTAAAACAACGTAAAAATAAAAAATTTTCGAATCGGATACACACACTTTGAAACTTTCTGAAGTTCCCCCGGAAGAAAGCTACTAACTGAAAACATTTAAGAACGTTAAAAAGCGATAAATTTCTTTGAAAATTACAGTTTAATGGAGACTATGTTGGTTTAAGTAACTTAGTCTCAATTTCTTTATGAAACGAATATTATGTTTAGGATGTTTTTATCTATCGACACGAGTTACAGTATTAAATTAAATAACGTACCATCAAGCCTTTATCGTATTTTGTTGTGGTAGGGCCACGCTGGTTGCAGCATGAATGGGCCGGCTTGACCGGAGAAATACCACACTCTCGAAGAAGACTGACGAATCCCCTGCCTTCTCCTTTTCTCCTTCCCCTCCCTTTCCCTAAATAGGCTAGGCAACGCCTTTGCAACTCATTTGATACTTGTCTTATGTTATCTTATAAAAAAAAGTATTAAGTAGAGGAGTAATGTATGTTGATGTAAATCAACAGTTCGCCGGTATGCATTTTTAAGACGCATTATCGAAAACCTGGGGACGGAACCCAGGACCTCTAGAGTAGCAGTCGCGCTTAGGACCACTAAACTAATGAGGCAGTCCGAATCCAATGATTGTGACGATAGGGTAAGGGATTTCCAGTTTGATTTTAATCGGTACGAGTCCGACCCGGCTGCCTCCCTGGTGGCAGACGACCCATATGGTCTTGCTGTACCACAAAAAAGGTTACACAGACTGATGAACGATACTTTTCATAGTCTCCAGGTCACATGTTATTTATTACATCCTCATATCAACCTTAATTTATGATTATACTACTCAAGTTCTCGGTGCATTGACGTCACAACCACGCTTCAACAAGAATAAGTAATGTAGATAAATTCCACACACTTATTAAATATCGTACGCAATTTTCTTGTTATAGAAAGACATTCCGTGATTCTGCATTTTGCAGTGTTCTTGTAACGTGCGCATGGAAATAACCGCCTTCAAAGGTCACTGCGGCGGGAAGCCCGGCGCGGGCGCAGCTTCACGCAAACATTGACGTGTAAATAATAGACTTGTGTTTATAATCAGTGCTTTGTGTCTGTGTTTGTCACAGTAATATCGGTTGTACTGCTTTATTAGTCTAGTGTAGGGTTGCCATCTCTAAAATCAGGCAACCAGCACAAGAAGCCTGAAAAACCCGGATTGTGTGGCGCTTAGAAACCGGACATGTGAACAGTGATTTTGTTAAAAACAGTTTAAAAAAAAATACATTGTTATATCACTCAGCAGCAACCGGTGACTTGACAACTTTTAAACCCGGACTACAAAATAAATAAGACCCCGCCTGGATGCTCTCTAAACTAGGACGAATCCGGGGAAACCCGGACGGATGGCAGCCCTAGTCTAGTGGTCCTAAGCGCGACTTCTAAGGTCTTGGGTTCTATTCCCAGGTTGGGCAAAGTGTTATTCGGAATTCGCAGTAGCAACTCGGAATTTGGATATGTGCCCGGTAAATGGCAATAGAGTCGCCCCCTATTACATGGGACATCAGCATGCTGCCGTTATATTGTGTGTGTACATTAGTACACTTCTGCCTAACCGTTCGGGGAATACACGTGTGACGGTATGTAATATCGTTTGTATGATGTCAATGGTCACTTTGATTAAAGATATTTTTGTATCATTCATGCGGTTACAATTAAAAATAAATATGTACCTAACCAGTTCTTTGGAATTCAAAACGTAAAAAATAATACTACTTATATTTTTAGATGACATTTATTTCCGTAAGTTGATCTTTACAGATACCTACTTTTAAAAGACAATGATTGTACTATATAAATATAAGCCAATTATGATCATTTAAACCATGCATAGTAATTTGGCGCGATTTAGTGATGAAATATTTCCTGAAAAACATATCTTGGAATTTTTGTTTTAAGTTTATATTATAGTATGATATTGCTAAAAGCTTTTAAAAACACGGTCCAAAAGTCGACTCCTTCTGTGTTTTTTTTAGTAAGTAGGTTTTTTTTTAATCCGTCAGAATTATTAGATATAAAAAGCGTGTTTTTTTTGCAAATTTTAAAACTAAAAGTACTGCCTGCCTATTTATCCGTACGTCATTACCGGTAATCGCTGGAATACACAGCAACAATATTAAAACTAGAAGCAAAAACTATGCATAGGTACTTCGTTTTTTGTTTGCACTTATTTAACCTTAGTTTTTTTTTCACTTGAGTCTATAGATGAGTGTTCATTAATAACAGGTTTGCGGACCGGTATGTAAAGCCGTGTCTGCACTTACGAATACGAACATCGTGAACACGAACATCGTGAACACGAACATGTAGTTCAGACGGCATGAACACATTGGCAAAGCGAACATGGTTCAATTCAAGTTCGCGCTCACGTTACTTTACACACGTTTTTATAGCTTGATGTGTAGCTGTGAGTACGTACTGACAAAAACGCTACAACTAATTCGTCGTCAATTTTATTTGCGTAACAGTTCTCCGAACACCATCCAACAAAGTATAATTTTGATCGTCACGCAAATGTTTGAAGAACGCAGTAGGTATAGAAGTTTCTTATTAATACGCACATGCAAACAAGGTGTGTATCATGCGACGCAATAATTTGAAGAATTGATATTTTTAATTCTTCCTTGCCAGAATTTGTGAAGGCCTATTGACATTACCAGTTTTGACTTGCAATATAGTTGAATAATATGTTATTTTTGTTTATTATTCTATTACTATATTTAAATTATATTTAATTTTAAAAGTCTATTCCTAATACTGAGTTAATTTTTGTTTATATTTTAATAATATTCAATTTTAAAATTATATTCAAATAATAAGCAAATTTTGTATTTATTTTGTTTTGATTATTATTGCTGTAAGTAGTTATTATTTGACAATTTTTTAACATTTATGATTATAGAACTGTTTTGTGTGACAACATTATCGCATTGGGTGAAAACCTGTTAGGATGATGGTGTTATTGAAATAAATAAATAAATTTATTCGCATGTGCGTACGCGGCTTATTTGCTTAAGTTCACGAACCGCATGTCATACATACGTGGAGCGTCAGAGGTCGCAGTATCGAATAACAAAGTCAATAGATAATCTATTTTAACCTGATAGCGACTTTGTGTTCTATGGCATTGAATATTAATTCACCATATCTACTGAAGTATTCATCAACCCATTACATTGTCCCACTGCTGGGCACGGGTCTCCTTTCATTACATAATAATATTTATTTTACAATATAGTTTTTTTTAATTTATAATACATACTACAAAAGTAACGACCAAGTCAACCTTGACTTAAAAATAAAATGAATTATAATTATATTATAATTTATGTTAATTAAATAATGTTGCCTAAGACAATAGTTTCTCTCGTATAGGATGCATCTACACATTCAAAACACACACACTAAGTATTTCAGAAAAAAACATTTACGGTATAAGACATTATATTAAGTATTATAAAAACTTTACAGGTTGAAAGGGACATCGACGCACCACCGTTTATTATATATTATTATATTAATTGTTTGCCTGGTAGAGATCGTCACATAATCAAAAACCGTTATGACTCCATTCGAGACGTTTGGTTCGGCGTAGATACTTTGGATATTATCGCATGCATATTTGTTTTTTTAACTTCGTTCCTCATGGGGTTCCCCTAACCGCACACTCTTTTAATAGCTTCACTACATAAAATCTTAAAAGTCAATTTTAACCAACTTCTAGTTTTTGTATCAAAATGAAACTTTGTATGTATATGTAGCTCAGATGACAATAATATAATTTGGTATCTTGGAGTTGATCTGATGATGGAACCAAGAGATGGATAGTGGAACCCTTTAGAGGCTACTAGTAAACTACGCGAGTTAGGGCTCATATCATTTGTTTTGATGAGTTCAATAGATTGGGCTTGGTATATTGTGTGTGACGATGAGGCCAGTAATATTTAAAAAATATTTCGTTCATTATGAAAGCGTGCTTTTTATCAACACATTTTTTATTATTTTAAGACAGGGCAGGATTTTGTGGTGTGGTAGGGCCACGCTGTTTGCAGCACGAATGGGCCAGCTTGACTGGGGAAGTATCACACTCTCGCAGAAGACCGACGTCGGTGAGCAAGAGGGCCGGAGGCCCATATCCTCCCTCAATCCCTTCCTTCTCCTTTTCTTCTTCCCCTCCCTTTCCCTAAATAGGCTCGGCAACGCATCTGCAACTCCTTTGGTTTTACAGATGTCCATGGGCGGCGATGACTACTTTCTATCAGGTAGCTCGCCTGCTCGTTTGCCGAGTTATCCCATAAAAAAAGTGTAAAAGTTGTAGGTAATTGTTGGTGGTTTAACAACATTATACTATTATTTACGACACCGTTAAAACACAATAGGACTACAATATAAACACGACATAAAAGTTTTACGGTTTTTCAGCTTGACCCCGTACTTCGTTAAAAACTATTCTTTTTCGTACATTGTGTAATTTTATTGTGAGATGAACAGGTATTTTTCATGTTCTGTGACTGTAACTGTGGGTAGAGTTACTTAATCATTTGATGGCACGTTTGATGTAGTGGCTTAGCGTTTTGAGTGAGCTATTGGTCGTGGGTTTGATCCCCGCACAAATTTAATATTTAATATGGACGATGAAGAAGAATGGTGGGACAGGAAAACAAATGAGGAAGTATTATTAATTGTTTACGAGAAATGACAGTTGTGGAGACACAGCAACTTTTTTAAGTCAATTTTAGTAGTTAAAGTTGAGGAAGGGGAAGATCTAGAAACTTCACTTGAACAAGTGAAGGAAAAAGTGGAAGTAGACTCGTATAGAGAGGTCAAACAGAAGGTAGAGAATAGAGAACAGTGGCGATTGCTACACCGACAAGAGCTGAGCTCTTTAATAGAAAAGAGATAATTATGTCTGGCTCTTGGTGTGTTAAAATTGATCTGGGTATATTAGCGGTTCAGAGGATACATTTTGAAATTGAAATAAGAAAAATCAAGGAATCGTGACTTTGAAAAAGTTGGTAATTATAATTAGTACCATTTATATAATATGATTTAGTATTTTACACTAAATCAACATACTATAATATTATTTAAACACGTTATTATATATCTATACATGACGCCGTCTATCACAGGAGATAAACTGTTATTGTAATTTCTTGGGTATTTCTGATGACGTCACAAAACCGGTGTAAGGTCAAGGACTTCAATATTAAGCCTAAGAAAGAGTAGTTTCTTTATTAATCAGTCGAAGAGGAAAGGTTATTATACATAGTACAAACAATATTGTTGAATATAATAATAATTGTAGCTGACTAGTGTTGCTTTAATAAAACATATTTCTTAATAATTTTCTTGATTTGATAAAAAAATCTTACGAGTAAAAAATGTTTTGAGAATTGGTTTTTGATTTGTTTTATATGAACATAACATACCATCACGCCCGTATTCCCCGAAGGGTTAGGCAGAGGTGTACTAATATACACCCACACTTCGCCGGTATGTTAAGGTCCCATGTAATAGGGGGCGAGCCTATTGCCATTCACCGGGCACAAATCCAGACTCGCAAGCTGCTACTGAGAATTTCATAGAAAAACCCAGTAACACTTTGCTCGACCTGGGGATCGAACTCAGGACCTCGAGCGCATCAGTCGCGCTTCGGACCATTGGACTAATGAGGCAGTCTGTTTTATATGATTTGGTTTTTTCCATGTACCAAATAAATGTACATTCTTTAATGTATTTAGTTCTTCACTCAGGGATCACTAGGGTAGCTATCGAACTGCTTCCCAAATGGAAGTATGGATTTAGCTAAATCAGAGGGCGCAGTTCGTAAAGCAAACATTCTGGAATCATTTCTCCTGGTTATATTTCTTTTGCTGGTGATTAATATAATATATGTCTGTAATAATGAATACGCCTATAGTCCATGGGCCCGTTCATGAGATTTGTGATCATATTTCATACACAACCTTGTCAAAATTAGGTCCAACAGAACTTGAAACTAATTTGAAAACCCAGCTCTTAGAGGTCAGCGCCCTTAATAGCGCCGCTCCTCTCTTCCGTCCCGTCATCTCCTTAGCGTCCATACAAAAGGACAAGCGCAAAGGACACTGAACTTCATTTAAGTTGCATTAGTTTTTTTCTGATTGTAGCCGGAAATATTCCGTACCTCACTTCTATTCTTAGAAAATGCATGATTTATTTAATATGGTTGATAGCCTTTAAATAAACCTTCGCAACGGAAGAATCTCGTAGTAATTTTCCATACTCGTACCTTGTACCCGACATAATTGAGGTTGTGATGTTCAAAACAACTTTTTTTGCCAACAAATCGTTCAAGAAGTGTATTCACTGATTGGATTAACATGTCGTTTTTTGAGTTTTGGAATGTTTGGGATCCTTGCTAGGAATATTTTTGAATTATTATTTTTATTTATCTTTTGTCGATCATTGGTTAGTCTACGCGCTAATTTGAGTTGCGAAAAGTAATTGTATTTCGTATAAGTGACAATTGCTGACAATAACACTTTACCACTTTATTACTTTATCCAGTAACATGAATGGATAATAGGCCCCTAAATAGCAGCTGTGCTCGCATGTACTAGACAGTCAAGTTTAATATTAGGTATTATAGGCCTTCTCATCCATATATCCGAAACGTCTCTATAGAAATAAGGATTTCTAAAATTGGTTATTATTGAAACTATAACTGACATAATTCTATAAGATCTTCGTCCGTGGCGTTATTAGCTTCAGAGGCCATTTTTAAGTTGTCGTTTTTTGGTTGTGTGAGAGGAACAGCACTATTTGACACGTAGATTGGCATCTTTCTCACACAACCTAAAAAATATCGCTTTAACGCGTTTTACTCTGGCCTAAGGGCTTGCGTTATCTCTCAATTATTTACTTCATTAATCCTAAAGTACAGGAATAACAATTATGCTTTCGAGTACTTGGCAGAAAGAATATACAGTGGCCATTTAGCAAAGTGTCTCCTTGGACAGTTAACGGCCCTCGTCAACTTTCTGCAGACCACAGCTCTATGTGGCCGATTTGTTGCTCATGAAGAGAGAGAGTTAGATACGTCTCTCTCTCGTTTCCGCGCGTAGGAGGTCTTGATTTTAAACACTCTCTCCCGTCCGTGAATTCAATTACGGTCGAAATATAAAGGTTTACTTCCTCTTCCTACTTGGAATTAGTTATTATAGTAATAAACTGTATTTTTATCTGTAATTGCTGTTTGTTTTAAATCTATTATCACCATTTTTCCGTGTTCATTAATGTCATCGTTGACATTCATGGCTAACCAAGTAATTGACTTATCTATACCAATATGCCCGTGCAATGATTGTGAGTAAAACGTGTTATATTATCGTAACAACTCATTTAGTTGTCTGAGTATAAATTGATTGTTGTTGTAATATATGCCATTAAACAACATTATTACGGACACAGTAGGAAAGCTAGTTTAAAGTTCTTTAAGGCAGTCATATTATGTACATTTATATGGAAAGGAACAACATGAAACCCTGTAAGTTGTTATTGTTTGTGATGTTAGTAAGGTTACTAGAGGGGTTCGTGCTGATCAACAGATCTGTAAGGTTAAGCTGCACATACCGCGGTCAGTGTGTGGATGGGTCGAGACCCTTCCGTACCTCAGAGAGCTCGTAAATCCGTCGGTGCCTCCTGTCATACGATATCAGAAGCTCAAAAAGCCTTTCAACCAGTCTATACTTCGAATATCGGTGTTGCTCATATATTGGGTTGCGAAGGTTTGATGGCAGTCACTTCATGTTAAAATACTGAAATTCAGGCGCAACTGCGCCTGAGTGATAGCCTAGTGATATGACCATTGGACTGCCAAGTCAAAGGTCTCGAGTTCGAATCCAAGGCACGCACCTCTGACTTTTCAAAGTTATGTGCGTATTAATAATTAATTATGACGCGCTTAAAGAAAACATCGTAAGGAAACCTGCATGCCTGAGAGATTTTCTTGACGGCATGTGAAGTCTGCCAACCCGCAGTAGGCTAGCGTGGCAGACTAAAGCCTAATCCCTCTCGTACTTACTGAGAGGAGACCCGTGCCCAGCAGTGGGACAATGTAATGGGTTGTTGACGAGGCGCAACTGGTTTGACTGGAAGCCGACTCTATCATAGTTGGTATGGTAAACCAATAACCAATAAGAATAACCTTGTATATGCAGTGCCGGATCAAGCAAGCGTGGGTCCCGTAGCATATTCTATTGAGGGGTCCTTGATCTACTGTAGATTCTCAAGTATTAAGTAGTAAAAAAATTTATTTTGTATATGTATTTCACATGGTATAATCCACTTTGACGACTGTTTAGTGACTTCATAATCTTTTATTGACTCAATAAGTTTCATCAAAAAATTAAGCTCGGGCGGAGGTTGCCGGATTTGGATCCGGGGGCCCATTTTGATCCGGATCATTTGGATCCGGGGGCCCATTTTGATCCGGATCATTTGGATCCGGGGGTCCATTTTGCGCGGCGCCCGTAGAATTTGCTACTCACGCTATATGGTTATTCCACTACTGTGTATATGTATAGAAATGTTTATTAAGGGTCTACGAGGTGTACATCCACAAACTGACCTCAGTAAGCATCCGTTCGTTGTTAGCCATGATCACCTGCCTTCTAGCCTCAGCAAACCTTGTACCTTAACCTTACCAATGCCGGAAAATATCTAGCTACAAATTAATAAATACATTTTCATAGAGATTAATTGTCAGAATAAATTACGTAATGTATATTAATTATGTTTTCGAAGCAATGTTTTTTTATTTAAGCTGTTTTTTTAGGGTTAAATAGAGGTCAGAGAGCAGTTCTTTTATTAATACCGATCATCTCGTTAAATTGAAACAAAAAAAAACACATCAAGCTAAAATACCAGTTTAGACTGACCTCCCATTGTAAAGGTTTTCCGCACATTTCAAGGCCAGCCTATACTGGTTTTGTGTAGCTTGATGTGTAGCCGTGCGTACCTGTCTACATAAATAATTTTGGTTGCTTTAGAATGTAATTTTTTAATTTACATAACATACCATCACGCCTGTATTCCCCGAAGGGTAAGGCAGAGGTGCACTTAATGTACACCCACAGTTCGCCGGTATGTTTGGGTCCCATGTAATAGGGGGCGAGCCTATTGCCATTCACCGGGCACAAATCCAGACTCCGAGCTGCTACTGAGAATTTCATAGAAAAACTCAATAACACTTTGCTCGACCTGGGGATTGAACCCGAGACCTCTAGCGTAGCAGTCGCGATTGGGACCACTAGACCAACGAGGCAGTCATTTTTTAATTTAATGTTGTCTAATAAGAAAAAGAATGACATAATTACAGTAACATGTAAATATTCTTACAATGTCGAGAAGTTTGGACAAAAAGTACAATAATTTACGGTTATTTTATATGAATATGCAATTATCATTGCAAAAATGAATTTTATTCAAGAAAATACATTGTTGAATTTAGTCAGTATTATGTTTATGAGTTATTTATATTCAGTTATTTAAAATGTTCACTTTGCTTAATTATTTACATGTAAGATCGTAATGATTCTAAATCAGTTTAAATAAGTAATAAGATATGTAACAATTTTATCAGAAATAATATGACATACGTAATAGGTATAGGTAATTATATCTAAAATAACAAAGCAGAGTATTCTGCCAAGATAGCTCCTTTTAGTCTTCGTCACACATTCTAGGTTCATGGCAGTCGAAATCGCGACTTCCTCGTGAACGAATCGTCTATTGGTGAAAACCGCATAAAAATTCGTACAGCAGTTTTTGAATTTATCGCGAATAGATAGATAACTGCGGCGCGGGGCGGCGGACTTTGTTTTTTAATAAGTAGTGATTTCAAGTATCGAGTAGGTCTCAGCTCTTCCAGTAGAAGAAATAAAATATAACTAACCCATTTTATTCGCCCATTGTATATGTCATGGCCAATTTTAACCCCCGTGCGTTCTTCCTTTTGATAAACTCAAGTTTTTTGTTTTCGTTATTTTATCAGAGAATCTAATTTTCAATTGCGTGCTATGTATGGCGTGATCAGATTCCTTTCGTGCTGCGAGTACCTTGAAACTTGAAGGCTGCCAACCCTGTACGTTGACATTCATTCGTTCAAGCTGAATTGACGTATATCTACGTTCTTTTAAATGTACTGTTACGCCGAGTAACTAATAGAAAAACGTGGATAGGCCACGAAGGTTCTAGATCCGTCATAGAAGCACGTCGAAACATAAAAGAATGTACCCGACTGCACCGCGCGCAAATAATAACCGTTCAAGGCCAAGGTCACGGGTCAACGCCCGGAAACAATAGGCGGTTAGGTACGTACACGATTTTTATCGACTAATCGCGACCATTCGACTCTGGAATCTTCATTGCGCGTATAAATACCGGTCGTGAGGGCTAGGCAGAGTAGTCTTGTGTTGGAAGCGAACAAGTGAAGATCGAAGTGAGTTAACAAGTGATTAATTGTGCGATATTATTGAGTGTAGTGTATAACTATAGTGACGTTGTGGTGATTATTGTTGTGTTTTAGTGAATTTAATTAAAGTGTTTGTTTGTTTATTGGTAAATTGGTTTAGTTAATTTATCCCGAACCCCAGCTCGTAACAATTTGGTGTCAGAAGTAGTGGGATAAATTATGCCAGTTTTACCTAAGGAAGACACTGACGGTATTCGTACCAGAAGTCAGCGGCAGCAGGAGATGGACCAGAGACGTTTTGAAGAGTCTCCACCACAACCTTTGGTCCGTCAGCAACCGCTGGAAGAACCAGCTGCTGGACCATCTGGAGCTGCTCCTGCACCAGCACCTGATATGGCGGCCTTGATGGTAATCCTGCAAGAGCAGGCACGCCGTCAGGAGGAGCAGGCACGCCGTCAGGAGGAGCAGGCACTCCGTCAGGAGGAGCAGGCACGCCAACTACAAGAGCAACTGCAGCAGGACAAAGAGGAGCAGGCACGCCGCCAAGAGGAACAGATGCTCCTCATAAAAGATTTGCATGGCAATCTTGGGAAACAGCTTGGGGTGATGAAGGAGCAGGTGGAACAGCATGAAAGTCGTATCTCCAAAGCCGAAGAACAGATTGCCAACGTTACAAAGGCGTTAGGCGATATAAAGGCAGGAAACGGAATTGTGGCTCCGGTGGTTGCTGCTCCCATGACCACCTCACTACATGGGTTTAAAGTGCCACCTTTTGATGGAACCTCCTCATGGTCGGCTTACAGGATCCAGTTTGAAGCCTTCATGAAGACGAATGGGTGGGACAAAAGTCAAGCCATGACTGCACTCACCTTGTCCCTCCGCGACCAGGCTTTATCAGTGCTGGAAGCCCTCGGTAAAGACATGACCTACGACCAGCTACTTGAAGCGTTGGATTCGAGATATGGCGACGCACACCTGGAATACGTGTTTCGTGCTCAGCTGAAGGACCGGGTACAGCGTAGTGCCGAGACTCTACAGCAGTGGGCTGTAGAAGTTGAAAAGTTGGTTCGGAAAGCCTGTCAGTCCAAACCTGCGCAAATCGATGGAAATCTGGTCCAGGCGTTCGTCGATGGAATTCGCGACCTGGAAGTCAGAGCCGCTGTGAGACTTGGGCACCACAATACTCTAAAAGACGCCTTGGCCCATGCCTTAGAAGTGGAGGCAGTCAGACAGGACCATCGGGCTCACCGTATCCGGGAGGTTGTGTTGCCTACATGTCATCTCTGCGGGGAAAAGGGTCACTTCCAGGTGGGATGCGCGAAACGCAGCGAGGGTCGAAGAGATGGTGGTTCGCCTAGATGCTACATTTGCGGGGAAAAGGGCCATCTCCGAGCAAATTGCCCAAAGGGAACCTCCTGGCGTGAAAAGAGTCAGAGCGATAGAGTAAGGGTGGTGGATACCACCAACGATGAGCAGCAGGGAAACTAGAGAAAGCCAGGACTGCGGGGCGGGTGCTGGCTGGTGGGAAAAGAGCCCCAAGGATTTCGATCTCGCAAGCCCATGATGGGAATAGCCTGATCATCAAAGGCGAAGTCAACAGAACACCCTGTAGGCTAACACTAGATACTGGAGCTTCTCGCACGGTCGTGAATTCTCAGGTGGCACGTCGGGTTCTTGGGGACTCTATCTATGACCGTGATAGCATACAACTTGTAACAGCTACTGGTCAGCACATACTCGTCCGAGGCGAGAAGGAGATGAAACTGAAACTTGGAAACAGATTATATCGGCATAATGTCATCATAGCCGACATAGTAGATGATTGCATCCTGGGTTTGGACTTTATGCGAAAGCATTGTTGTGAGATCGATTTGAATCAAGGAGTATTGAAGTGCGGTTCAGAAGAAGTGTTTATGGAAGGTGCAACTGCTGGGAATGTGTTCTGCCTAAAGAAAATTGTCCTTGCCCCTAAAACGGAAACAATCGTCCCTGTGACTTTACCGAAGAATGCTGGGCAGATAAATAGATGCGTTCTTATAGAAAGGTTGGACGGTGACTTCCCATGGAAGATGGCACGAACGTTGGTTAGGACTACCAATGTATCAGCAGTTTGAACCCAAGTGATAAGGAGCAAGTGATTAAGAAGGGCACATTAATGGGTACTTGTGAAGAAGTAGCCTGGATGCGACGGTGCAATGATCAGTGTACTGGCAATATCGTTCAAAATCCAAAGTTTAACGTGGCAACGCTCTTGGAAGACTGTCGGAATGATTTATCTGAAGAAGAAACAAACAAGGCCAAGAAGATGTTGTTCCAGTACGCTGACATTTTCTCTTCAAATGACGCGGACATAGGTAAGACTGGATTGGTTCAGCACAAGATTAATACTGGCAATGAGTTACCAATTCGTCAGCGACCCAGGAGGCTACCAGTTGCACGAGAGAAGGAAGTGGAGACCATGATTGAGGGAATGGTGAAGGATGGCGTAATAGAGCCTTCGTCTAGCCCGTGGTGTTCTCCTGTGGTCTTGGTGAAAAAGAAAGATGGCAGTATGCGCTTCTGTGTTGACTATCGACGGCTGAATGATGTCACGAAGAAGGACAGCTACCCATTGCCAAGGATCGATGACACGCTGGATACATTAACCGGAATGAAATGGTTTACAACCCTGGACCTAAAAAGTGGCTACTGGCAAGTGGAAATAGACCCCAAGGACAAAGAGAAGACTGCATTTTCTACGGGAAAGGGTCTGTGGCAGTTTAAAGTCATGCCATTTGGACTGTGCAATGCTCCTGCCACGTTCGAGAGACTCATGGAACTAGTGCTTACTGGCCTAATTGGAGATGCCTGCTTGGTCTATTTGGATGACATCATCATTGTGGGCCGTACGTTTGATGAACACCTTCAAAACCTTGAACGTGTGCTATCAAAAATTCAAGGAGCCAATTTAAAGTTAAGTCCGAAGAAGTGCTCATTTTTCAAACACCAAGTAAGTTTTTTGGGACATGTAGTTTCTGAGAAGGGTGTCGAAACCGATCCAGAGAAGGTAGCTGCTGTCAAAGACTGGCCAGTTCCAAAAGATAAGACGCAAGTTAGAGCATTCTTGGGATTGTGCTCCTACTATCGTCGGTTTGTAAAGAATTTTTCGGACATTGCGAAACCTCTACACAAACTGACTGAGGAAAAGTCGCAGTTCCGCTGGGATGCAAACTGTGAACGTGCTTTCCAAGAGTTAAAGGAACGTTTGTGTAATACACCCATACTGGGCTACCCTGACACGGAGAACGAGTTCATCGTGGACACAGACGCAAGTAATACAGGAATCGGTGGCGTTTTGTCACAGCGAAAAGGAGATCAGGAGGTTGTGATAGCCTACTTCAGCAAATCGTTGTCAAAACCAGAAAGGAACTATTGCGTCACAAGGAGAGAACTGCTGGCAATAGTTAAGACGTTACAACATTTTAGCAAGTACTTATTGGGACGGAAATTTCATTTGCGAACTGACCATGCTGCACTGAAGTGGCTATTACAGTTTAAAAACCCGGAAGGACAAGTAGCAAGGTGGATTGAGCTACTACAGGAATTCGACTTCGTAATTGAACATCGCAGTGGCAGATCTCACGGTAACGCAGATGCGTTGTCACGAAGACCATGTCCGAGAATGTTAAGCACAGATATGAGTGATATAGAAAAAGGAAGCTCTGGGCATGTCAGACAATCAGACCAACAAACGTCCGAGAGAATGAAGACCCGCTACGACCGCAAAATGAACAACAAGGGCTTCGACCAAGGTTCACTAGTGTGGCTGCATAACCCGGTGCGCAGCAAAGGAAAGTCACCTAAGTTACAGGCAAAATGGGACGGTCCCTACAGAGTCGTGACTAAGATTAACGATGTCACCTACCGTATACAAAAAGGACCAAGAGGTGCCCCGAAGATCGTTCATGTGGATCGTTTAGCGCGGTATCATGGATCTAATGATGCTCGGGACGAGCATGTCTTAGGAGGGGGCAGTGTTACGCCGAGTAACTAATAGAAAAACGTGGATAGGCCACGAAGGTTCTAGATCCGTCATAGAAGCACGTCGAAACATAAAAGAATGTACCCGACTGCACCGCGCGCAAATAATAACCGTTCAAGGCCAAGGTCACGGGTCAACGCCCGGAAACAATAGGCGGTTAGGTACGTACACGATTTTTATCGACTAATCGCGACCATTCGACTCTGGAATCTTCATTGCGCGTATAAATACCGGTCGTGAGGGCTAGGCAGAGTAGTCTTGTGTTGGAAGCGAACAAGTGAAGATCGAAGTGAGTTAACAAGTGATTAATTGTGCGATATTATTGAGTGTAGTGTATAACTATAGTGACGTTGTGGTGATTATTGTTGTGTTTTAGTGAATTTAATTAAAGTGTTTGTTTGTTTATTGGTAAATTGGTTTAGTTAATTTATCCCGAACCCCAGCTCGTAACAGTACTTTAGAAGTGAATATTTGTGTAGTCCGTCAAATACTCGGCGCATAGTGATTGACGGGGGGTTAAGTTTGACTTCTACCGATTTAAATGTAACAGTGGTATTTCATTTACTTTTTAATATGGTCGTATTCGTGGTCGCTTGCGCATTCCCGGAAAGGGGCACAAAGTTTTTAAATTGACTTTAAAATAGGAGCAGTAATCAATTCGATGGTACTTTTTTGTGTGTGTATGGTAATGAAAGAAAGATTGGGTCGCTAAAACATTAAACGGGGCGGCTGGGAAAGAGTGAAGGGAGCACTCTGCCCAGTAGTGGAACGCAATTAGATTATATAAAAATAATATGTAATTGTAATAATAATATCCACTAATGGAGGAAATTGGTTCATGCAAATTCCACCTTTCTTTTATATAGGATAGAATATATTATTGAAAGCTATTGTTTCGTACAATGCGCTGAAATTATCACAGGACGAAAAACTGAACTTGTCCCTAGTTACAAGGCATCATGTTTTTTTGTCAGAATTATAAATAATTATGTTTTATTTTGTTTCAGTAAAAAATGCCGGCGTACGACAATGAGGGCGCGACGATATCCATGGAGGATGTCCGAGCCCCGGAGCCGCCCATCACCATCAGCACCATTGAGGAGGAACTGATCGCCAGGAGACACAAGATGTTCAAGACACAGAAGTCTACTGTAGCTTCAAGGTGATTACTTCCATCATCATCCGAAGTCTGACTTCATCTAATGTCGGGTATAGCCTGTTTCAGTTTCAGCTGTTTAATGCGGTCTCGTGATAGATTTTCGCCGAAAGGTTGGGCAGAGGTGCATTATGAACTCACAGTTCACCCAATCTGTCCCATGTAATAGGGGGCGAGCCTATTCCTATTAACCAGCCTGAAAATCTCACAGAAAAACCCAATAACGCTGCTCGACATGGCAATCGAACCCAGGACAGCGTAGCAGCTGCGATTAGTCCATAGTTTCATCCACGTTCAACTAAAGAGATGAATTTGATTGGTTAGGTGTAGAGATGGGTTTATGCCGAGGTGTTTTGGGCAAAAAAAACTAAGTGAACCCATCTTATAGATGGGAAAATAAATGTCCGGGCATAAACCCATCTCTGGTTAGGTCGGAATGATTCACCTTAAACTGAAACCGATTTTTTTTTCACAGAAAACAACAGGCCGTTTGCGTAAGGCGAGCACACAAAAAATATGGCTCCACCAAGAATCCCAACATAATTTTGGATGGACTGAACATGACAGTCCCCAAAGGAGCCATGTAAGTGGAATAATACGCTAATAACCGTAGCTGGAAGCGGATGGATGCGAGATGCCCAAGACAGGGATGGTTGGCGCTCTTTTGGGGAGGCCTACGTTCAGCAGTGGATGGCGAAAGGCTGATGTTAACCGTACCTATTTATCACTATCTGTGATGGATTGTAGTGCTGAGACGTGGACTTACAGTGCGGCTAGTCCACCAATTTAAAGTCACTCAGCGTGTTATGGAGCGTACTATGTTCGAAGCAGCTATTTTAGTAGTAGTTTGTAGTAGTAATGCTGGCATGTCTATATGCAGCATAAATTGGTCGGCATGACCGGGAAAGTACAACCCTCCCACAGAATATCGATGTATAGTATAGCAGTATGCATACCTACTGTTGCGTTTCGTACGGCGAGTGTGGAGCGCTGGAGGCCCAATTAATCCCTCATTCCCCCCTTCCTTCTCTCCTTTCTCCTTCCTTTTCCTTAAATAGGCTCGGTAACGCATCTGCAACCTCTTTGGTATTGCAGATGTCCATGGGCGGCGACGACTACGTACCATCTTACTCTCGTTTACCAAGTTATCCCATAAAAAAAAACTGTGATCCTAACTCCAAGTTGATTTTAAGAGTGAGAATTTGCTCGACTTGGAAATCGAATCCAAGCGTAGCAGTCGCGCTTAGAACCACTAGACTAATGAGGCAGATCTTTTAAAACATCTATTACTTCCAGTATACGGAGTATTTCGTATTCTCAGCCATGTTCCCGGAGGCAAAAAGCTTTCACTTATGTAAAATAAATTCCCTGTCTGTTACATTTCAGTCCGCAAATTGAAAATATTATCATTCTTTCTCCCGCCATTTGGTCCAAATTATTTAAAAAGCCTCCGTGGCTATTTCCCCGAATGATCTTCGCCCTTTGTGGAATTGTAAAGGCTCTATCGACATTATTTTCCTGGAACAACTGCCGGCGTTTCTTGAAAATGAGACATTTTCGGGAAAATTATGACTGTATAATTTTAGCTGAATAGGATAAAGTTTTTTGGTATTTTTTAATACGGATGTAGAATTGGAAACTTGATTGTATTAAGTGCAGGGATTGCCTATTGATATGACTATGGACTGCAAAGTGCCAACTTGATAAAAATTGTCTTTACTGTGTATGTAGATTGGTTTATGTATTGTAGATTAGCTCACCTGACAGACTTTGTCCTGTCTTAGCTACGAATATTCAATTTGAACTGAAATGAATAATAGAAAAAGTTATTATAGTAGTAAGTTTTTTGATATTTTCCAACTTTCTGCGCATTTCTACAAGTTTTTCTTTCCAAAACACACTTCTACAAAGCATTAGAAAACTTAATTATTTTTTCAAGTTTTATTTATTATTATTTAATATTATTATTAGGTAGTTATATACCTCTTTAAAGTTACCAAGGGAAATAGGGATTCATTTCTAGATATATAGTTAGTCTTTTATTTAATTTAGTTTTTTGACTCGTACCACCAAACAACAAATAATGCTTAATTATAATTAAATATCCCTCACCAAGATGCTGCCCAAGACCGGGATGGTTGGCGCTCTTTGGGGGAGTCCTACGTTCAGCAGTGGACGGTGATAGGCTGCTATGATGATGATGATGATGATCCCTCACCAATATTCTATCTCCTTTCTAGATACGGTCTTCTAGGAGCGTCAGGCTGTGGGAAGACAACCCTCCTGTCATGTATTGTTGGCAGACGAAGACTGAATTCTGGAGAGATATGGGTGCTGGGCGGCAAGCCTGGAAGCCCAGGTAGTGGAGTGCCTGGACCCAGGATAGGATATATGCCTCAGGTTTGTAGACAGAGATTTATTTCACAAAGCTATGAATTTTCTAATTAAAGAAAATTTCTAGTGAAAGGAAAATTCGATCTAAGGAAGGGTTTGAAACTGCGTCTTTCTGGCCAAGTACACCAGGCGCTTTACCAACTAAGCTACCGAGACCTGACTGCCTGTAATGTCAAATTTCTCTTCCACATTTTACGTCTTCAGGCGACGTCAGCACCATCTATTGAAGACATCACTATGTCTTTCAACCAACACGACTGCCTTTACAGGTAGTCCAATGTCGAACGATGTTGCCTTTCCGTATTATGCTTATTTTTTGCATTAAATTTCTTTTACTAGTTTTCTTTAATTAGAAAATTCATATCTTTGTGAACATTTCACAATATTTAATGCTAAAAAATAATAAAAGATATTTATTTGGTACTTGGCAGACTTTAAAAGTTAAAGGCGCTCAACCCGTATTGAATAGTACCTCACTGCCATTCAGTAGGCATCTCTTTAGAGGTGAGAAAACATCTCACCTACCGGTGGTAGGATCTCCAGAGATCTGTCTGGCTGGCGACCATTCCTTTCGGTCAGAGTCTGTCGTAAGGTCCCTATGGGCGCGTTGTGTTTAGGCATTGATGGGTGTTTTTCGACTTTTTAACTAATAAAATTTTGGGTTATAACGCCCATAAACATGTATGTATAGTTATGTATATTTCTATTCACCAAACGTTGTTCAAAATAAACAAAATAATAATAGTAATAAAATGTAATTAATAAAACAAAATATCTAAAGTGCTCCTCTCCTCTCTCCTACTTAAAAAATTCATAATTGTGTCTATTTAATATAATAACCACCTGTATGTGTACATTATGGAATGCAATATATACATACATATTGTCACGCCTGTCTCCCATGGGGGTAGGCAGAGACTATAGATTTCCACTTGCTACGATCCTGGCAATATATGATTATGAATAATCACTGAAAAAATAGCCAGTCGAATAGAATCGCTACTAAACAAGTTTACAGCTAAACCCTTGACCATCACAATGTAAACTGAGTAATAAAAGTATTAAGGTAATCGCGTGACTTATTTTACTATTACCTACACAATGGATAATAGATTTACAAATAACTCAGGAAATCTTATAAGTACATCTAAAGACAAGATTAATGTGATTCTTCTTACTTATTTATGGTATACAGGGTGGAAGGGACATCGACGCACATCAGCTTACCACGAATTCAGTACATAATTCTGGAACCACTTGCGTTGATATTTTTCGTCGGTTATGTTTTAAAAAATCAGCTGTTCCTTACATTTTGACGGTGTAGGTATTGCATTTTTGTCCAGAATCATGTACTGAATTCGTGGTAAGCGGATGTGCGTTGATGTCCCTTTCACCCTGTATAGGATTTATCTATATTACCATGTTTTCGTGGGCTCTTTGCTAAATAGGTTTTCAAGATTAAGCTGCGTCTGCCGCGGTTAGTTTGAGGATGGGTAACCATTATTAACACATCATCACAACCCTATTTTTTATGGGATAACTCAGCAAACGAGCAGCCGAGCTACCAGATGGTAAATAGTCATCGCAACCCATGGAAATCTGCAAAACCAAAGGACTTGCAGATGCGTTGTCGAGCCTATTTAAGGAAAAAGGAAAGGAAAGAGAAAAGGAGAAGAAGGGGACTGAGGGAGGAATTTGTGCCTCCGGCGCTCCACACTCACCGTACCAAAACGCAAAAGTATGCATACTGCTACCTGACGTCGATTTCTGTGGGAGGGTAGTACTTACCCGGTCGTGCGGACCCATTCATGCTGGTATGTGGACATGCCAGCAGGAACTACTCCTACAATTTAACTACCTATGCATCCTAAAACCACACACTCAATAAAGGTAGATTTCGGTTTTGTTTATGTTATTCGTACCCACGACGCCGGCACCCGATCCACTTGACATGGTAATACATATACTTCACGAACGAGCCTGAGGTGAGGTTCCGATGATATTGTAGGTACTTCGGTTCATTATCATGCAAATTTATACATCTTTACTTTTAGAGTTCCGTATCCTAAAAGGAAATAATAAACACGCATAAGGTCACTTCGTTATTCGTCTGTTAAAAACCATTTTTCTCAGGAATGCATGGAGGTATTAAAAAAAAAACTAAATAATATTTTTTTGAAAAATAATGCAATTCATCTTTTTATGCATAATTTGGTCCAAACATATAAAATGTATTGTTTGTTACAGGAAATAGCATTGTTCGGCGAGTTTTCTATAAGAGAAACACTGATTTACTTCGGTTGGATCGCCAACATGCCAACCAAACAGGTTGAAGAGCGCATAGACTTCTTGATCCAGCTGCTGCAACTACCAAATCCTACCAGGTAGGCGTTAGGTCAACCATTATTCAGCTTCCTTAATATTACTGAATGTTGCTTAAAAAATGCGAAAGTAACTCGAAAGTATCAATCCATTGTCAGTGCGTTTGGTTCTTTGTCAAGACCTTTTTGCACGTATTATATAAACATATATACCATCACGCCTGTATTCCCCGAAGGGTTAGGCAGCGGTGTTAAATGTACAGCTACATTTCGCTGGTATGTTTATGTCCCATGTAAAATGGGGCGAGCATATTGCCATTAACCGGGCACAAATCCAGACTCAGAGCTGCTACTGAGGATTTCATAGACAAACCCAATAAACTCTGCTCGACCTGGGAATCAACACTAGGACTTCTAGCGTAGCAGCCGCACTTAGGGCCACTAGCCTAATGAGGTAGTCACATCTTATTAGTCATAAAACCATAGTCCTGTTGGTATTTTTGGCAGCACTATCGGGATCGATCCATCTATAGAAAGTATGAGGTTAATTGCTTGACGGATTCAATCGACATGTACGCACGGCTACACATCAAACTATACAAAACCAGTTTACGCTGGCCTCTACTGTATGGGAAGCTTACACAATACGAGATAATTGTATTGGTTCGCCTGTAGCCGTGTGTACTTAAGCAGAGTGCAAAAATTTGCTTAGCTTCAGACACACTGCTCATAGAAGCATGACTCTTTCAAGTCCTTTAGTTGACAGTGAGCCTAATAATTAAGTACTGTTTTTTTATGCATTACAGACAAGTCAAGAACTTATCAGGTGGTCAACAAAGGAGGACATCGCTGGCAGCAGCTCTGATCCATGACCCTGAGTTGCTGATCCTTGATGAGCCAACTGTTGGGGTTGATCCTGTATTGCGACAGAGGTATGCAACATTGTATTTGTTAGTTACTCTACAGAATACTTCTTGTATAAGTACTTCTTTTGCTTCTTTCGTAGTCAAACATTTTGTCACACAAACCTAATTCTCGCAACTGCGCGCGTGTTTTAGCGCTCTTGTCTTTTTGAAGTTCTTGGCTAATGAGATTGGTGTATGTTCTTTTAAGACTGACATGAATTATCTTTGTTAATCGTGTTTTGTTCATTCTTCAACATACCGAAATCAAAGTATATTCTTTTTAATTGTCTTTACATCTGCTTCCAGTTCGCAACGATTATTACATCTGATAATACTTATATGATTTTAAAAAGACCCAAGATTATCTGATCTGGATTTTGGGAATTTCCCACGGTAATATAAAAATGAACACAGCAATAAAAATAGCTTAATTATTTTATGCCTTACAAAGATCAACGCGCTCCAAAGTTCTTTTCAGTAAAATGTTTCCAGTATTAAATTTAATTGCCTTAAAATACAAAAGGATCTTAAAACTGTTCAGAAAATTTTAACAAGGTTCCAATTTAAAAGTAAATTGACGATATAAATCATAATTAACGATGGCAAGAGTTAAAATTAATTACTTCGTCTGAAAACTATTTCATTGTGAAAAATTCGAAAAATGTTTTATCTTTAAGTGCAGTTTTATGAGGATTTTAATTATAAATTTGTTTGCTTCCAGCATTTGGGACCATTTGGTCGAGATTACCAAAGGTGGACGAACTACAGTCATCATCACGACTCATTATATAGATGAGACTAAGCAGGCTGATTTAGTGAGTACTGATTTTAATTTTATTTATGAAGGCTTACCACTTCATTCAAATTGGCATGACAGCAGATTTGAGATCTTTTGTTCGTATAACTAACACTTTCTTATTGCCACAAAAAAAAAAAAAAAAAAAAAAAAGACAAAACTTAGATAAGAAGAATTTGGCCATTATTAAGTTTTAGCCTGTATGTAGCTGTTTAGATTTATCATAAGCGTTGTGTTTTAGTCACGATGGTAAAGCTTAAACGGTGAAGGAAAACATTGTGATATTCTGCGAACCTGCAACACTGAGAGGAGACTTGTGCCAAGCAGTGGGAAAATATAATAGGTTGATGATAAAAAGAGTGCAGTCTTTCACAATTGATTGATGGAAAATGTGACATGAAGCACACCATTATATCCTTCATATCTTCACTACATATTATAAAACAAAGTCCTCCGACGCGTCTGTCTGTCTGTCTGTCTGTTCGCGATAAACTGAAAAACTACTGCACCGATTTTCATGCTGTTTTCACCAATGGATAGCGTGGTTCTCGAGGAAGGTTTATATTTATAAATATTTATAATTTATATATATTATAGCACAGAAAAAAACCGAGAAACCACGCGGGCGAAGCCGTGGGCGGAAAACTAGTCTAAAATAAAATTTACAGCACAAAGAATGAGAAATATAGCGGTTTACCTATAATTTTTGTTTAAAAACTCCCCTTACTTACATTTTACTTACATTTTTAAAAGAAAAAAGTACCTAGTAGAGTACTAGTAATCTTGTTAACCCCTCGTACTAAACTAAATGCTTGTATTACGAGTGGGTTCACGTCGGTAGTGCATGGGTGGGTTTCGAACCGGCAACCACAATGATCACAAATCTGACGCCCTAGCCATTAGGCTACCGCCGCTTTATTACATTAGTGTATACAAAGAGTGCCTCGTTAGTCTATTGGTCCCAAGCGCGACTGCTACGCTAGAGGTCCTGGGTTCGATTCCCAGGTCGAGCAAAGTGTCATTGGGTTTATCTATGAAATTTCCAGTAGCAGCTCGGAGTCTTGTTTTGTGCCCGGTTAATGGCAATAGGCTCGCCCCCTATTACATCTGACCTAAACATACCGGCGAAATGCGGGTGTACATTAGTACACCCCTGCCTAACACTACGGGGAATACAGGCGTCATGATATGTTATGTATACAAAGATTAATTTATTGTATTTTTCAGATTGGTTTGATGCGTGGTGGGAGGTTTCTAGCCGAAGAGTCACCAACAGAGCTGATGCGCCGCTACCAAGGCGACAGCTTAGAAGATGTATTCTTGAAGCTGTCTGTCCTTCAGAACTTGGGGAAGAGGAGAAGATCTAGTATCCTGGCTGATGTTGTCGAGAGAGTGGAATTGCCTGCTATACCAGTAAGTTCCCATTAGCTATACTTAGCTATGGTATATGTGGTGAGTACCTTGAAAAAGTTGGAACATTAATATGGCAAAATTGAAATCAAATTAATTAATTAATAGTACCATGAAATCACGATCGTCTATGCAGCTTGTACGTACGGCAACACATCAAGTTGCATATTCCAGTTTAAGATGACTTACAATTATACGAAAAAACATACAATGTGAGCTCAGCTTATAATGGGTATTATTAATTTGATCCAGTTATCCTTGCTCCATTGGAGGGGGAGTTACAGAAGATGGTAACAATTATGGACGGTGCTTTTAGGAGTAAGAGAATGAAAGTGAATGTAAGCAAGACAAAAGTGATGGTCTTTGAAAGGGATGAAGTTATGACAGCGTGCAATATTTTGATAGGTGGCGTAAGAGTAGAACAAGTGAAAGAGTTTGTATATCTGGGCTCTATGTTTACTAGAGATGGTAAACATGAGAGTGACATTGAAAGGAGAGTGAGTGCTGGTAACCAGGTGAATGGGGCGCTACACACCTTCATGAATAGTCGGAAAGTGTCCGAAAAGGCACGGCTGGCTGTGATTGGGGGAGTGTTGGCGCCGACACTAATGTATGGTAGTGAAAGTTGGGTATGGCAGAAGAAACATGAAAGCAGAATAAATGCTGTAGAGATGAGAGCTTTGAGAAGTATGTGTGGTGTTACGCTAAAAGATAGAGTGAGAAACAGTGTGATAAGCGAGCGTCGTGGAATGAAAGAAGATGTAGTAACAAGGATTGAGAAAGGTATGTTAAGATGGTTTGGTCATGTAGAGAGAATGGATGAACGGAGATTGACGAAACAAGTATATATGGTGAGTATGGATGGACGAGTTGGAAGGGGAAGACCTCGGCGAACGTACCGCAAACAAATTGCGGATGTTCTTAAAAAAGGCCAGGTTCCGAGCACCCTAAACCGACGGTCATGCATGAAGAGATTAATGAAAGCAGTGTGCCAGGATCGTAGCAAGTGGAAATCTATAGTCTCTGCCTACTCCAATGGGAGACAGGCGTGACAATATGTATGTATTATTAATTTGACCAGTAGCTGTGTGTAGTTTGTATTCATCTAAGTACCGTCTATTTTGCAGTCTTGTTTACAATATATTTTTGAAAAACAACACAATTTTTTTGCTTCCCATTTTCTGAAGGTCATCCTGCATAATCAGACGACTTAAAATTATTTTTTTGTTATAGCCATGGTTTTGAGTGAAGAACCTAAGTAGGTCAATATAATGTTAAGATCCTCAATGAAATTAATACCAAATAATATTTGCCTTTAGAACCCCGCAGCCGTAGATCTAGAAGAAGCTGAAATCGGTGAAATTTCTGGAGAATTTGGTGACAATGTTTCCATGAGTAGCAAAGGTCGCGTGGTAGTGACTCCCGAGTTGATAATGCCCGTAGAAGCTATGCCTCCGGAGGAGAAGCCAAGGAGAAATATGGAGATGTACATGCCTATGAAGTGGCATCACATGAAAGCGCTAATTTGGAAGAACTTTTTAAGTTTGTTTAGGAATTTTGGGTAAGTTTCGAAACAAATATCCTTGGAATTATATTTTTTTTTAGATTTCCTTTAAGAAAATAATAAAGAGCTAGTATATGGATGAATAGATGGATTAAACGAGATGAAAATACATTTAATTGTAGTTCGTCGTCTGAAGGTCTGATAGTGCCCATTTATTTTTCCCAAGTTGCTGTATCAGAACAAGGATAATTATATTATTTATAACATTGACGACTACTTGATGATCTTAGTAGCTCATGGCCCCTAGACAATGTCACATCTTCATTATCGACAACGAAGTCAGATATCACAAATCTATGGATTTGACATAATTTCATCACGTGACATATCGAAAGGTTATGCCAATTCCACACATGATATCTAACTTCGTTATTGATGATAACGATGTGATATTGTCTAGGCCCCCAGGTCAAATCTTTAAGTGGACCTATTGTACTTTTGTAAAAGACCTGTTTTCTGGCTCAAAACAATTTCTATGAAAGAGATCTTCTATTTCATGCATATTCTATCGTTAGATGTAAAAATAAAAATAGGGTAAAAGGCCTTGCTTTTGGCCTTTCATTAATTAATTAGGCCTTAATTTATTTTGATGAGATATTTAATTAAATTGTTTTCCTTCTAGTGCGTTAGCATTCCTCCTCGGCCTTCCAGTCTCTCAAATGATCTTCTTTTGTCTTGCCATCGGTCACTACCCAGTTGGCCTTCCAATTGCTGTTGTGAACTACGAAGTTAACACCACGAATCCACTGTGCGACTACGACAAGAATCACTGTCCTCAAGACCCTAGCACGTATGAATGGAATTTGACAAGGTTCAGCTGTGAATATCTGGACTTTTTATCGAAACGACAAAATAATTTGGTGAGTTCTGTCATGCACACATGTATCCAATTCCCATGGTATAAGTTAGTAAAAAACTACTAGGTACGGTATCCAGCACGTCTGATTACCACAAAATGTCAACTTTTCTCAGTAGATTTTGAACTTAATCGTCAATATTTTACGGTTTAAAAAAATTTGGAGCTGGCGACTGTATGTATGTACATGACAAAAAGATAAAAATATCGATCGAGACAAAATCGTCTTTATTATCCTGATAATAAAATTATTATTTGTGTTGGACTCTTAAGAGCTAAATTGCTATTACTGGATAATAAATCTGTTGGCCTGACCAACGAAAGCCTCATGTTCCAAGTTCAAGACCAGTTGTATCAAGAGCCAATAATACAAGTAAATTAATCAACTTCCCGATGTTTAACAGATATACTACCCATCAAAAGAATTGGCAATGTCGGAAGCCGAGCACGGTAAAGCACGAGCAGTTCTGGTGTTCCACTCCAACTTCTCAGAGTCCTTGCAATTGAGGATCACAGACCCAAGACACGCCAACTTCTGGACTGTGAAGAATTCCGATATGGAAGCCCATATGGACGAAACTGGTAAGTGTTGGTGATAGACTTTTTGTGTGTGTGGATGCTTTAAGAACAGAGGTGAATGAATGATCTAGGGTAGGGCAGACTAGGGATAAGGAGGTTCTGGTTGGGTCGCAAAGGAATGACCACTCGCTCCCGTGGCTCTAGCAAAAAGTGGTGTGCCGAAACAGGTAGGTCACCCACTATGGGTGGTCTGACACGCCGCGTCGCTTTCCGCGGGCCGCGGAAGTCCGTGAGAATTCCCACACGAAAATAAGGGACTAAGAGGTTGGTATAAATTGCATGTTTTCCTCTTTAAGGGAATTTCAGTAGTTTGTCTCATCGCGATATACTGCGGGGAGAGCACAAAAAGCGTTCTTATCTTAGGATACAGGATACACTTGTATTAAATAATTATCTTAGGAGAACATTGAACTGAAGGATCGATCTTTATATTATATAATACCCATGCATAATGGCTGTAAAAGATGACATAATCAGATGGTTAAGGCTTTACCGTTAATCCACCTCGGAAAATTTGGAGAAATTTTACTTTTTTCCAAGGCTATTAACAACCTCAGTCTTCAAAAATTGCTAGTTTTTCTTCATCTGACTGATTCTTGTGTCTGGATTTTGCCTAGAATTGAAACATTTTGATCCGGAATATTGATATTTGTACGCAAATAAATGAGGCATGTTAGTATCAACGTTCGACATACTGATGCCTTTGGGATCACGAAGATCCTAAGCAAATAAAATTTGTCGAACTTATTTTTTTTTATATCCATACTACATAATAGAATGAAGCTGTAGAGTTTGTTTGTTTGAACGCATGTCGGTCATCAGCGTAATTTTGACCTAGCCACGTGCCCCTCTCCCGTCTCAATAAACAAATTAATTAGAAGTAGTGTCTCGCCGGCATATCTACATGCCAGCATAAATTGAAGCGTCGGTAGCCTAATGGCTAGGGCGTCGGACTTGCGATCATATGGTTGCCAGTTCGAACCCCACCCATTGCACTACCGACGTGAACCCACTCGTAACACAAGCATTTAGCTTAGCACGAGGGGTTAACAAGAATACTAGCAATGTGTGACCCACATCGCTAGTAAGCTTTTTTTTAAAAAAAAAAAAAAAAAAAAAAAATGCCTGGCACAACAGGGGAAGTGCTACGCTTCCACAGAATATCGACCTTAAGTAGCAGTATGCATGCTGTTGCGTTCCGTACGGTGAGTGTGGAGTGACGTAGGCTCAATTCCCCTCTCAGTCCCCTACTTCTCCTTTATTTCCTTAATAGCTTCGACAACGCATCTAAAACTCCTTTGGTACTGCAGATGTTCATGGGCAGCGATGACTACTTACCATCAAGTGGTTCGCCTGCTCGTTATCCCATAAAAATTAAGCATTGGCATTAAAATTTATGCAAAAATAGCCGCAAAAAATACCCCTGTCTTATTGTCTCCATGATGTTGTGTGGGTTCCTTAATTAAAAGTATGTCGGACCTCAGCCCTTTAAACTGAACGTCCCATGTAATACTTGTATAATTTGCATTTAAATTAGATTTTCAAGTCCCCAATCAACGTGATTTGGATAATGATTTTTTATTAAAATAGGTCGCATAACATAATGAACTGGATTTATTGAGCGTTAAAGTTGAATTTTGAATTGCAATGGACGTGCTTATCATGCTAATATACCACGTAGAATCAATATTTGCAATGTATTTATTGTGTTATAATAGATTTCTAGTTATCATATGACTGCCTCGTTGGTCTGGTGGTCCCAATCAGCACCAGCCCACCAGGCAGCCAGGGACCAACCAGTCCCACCAGCGAAATGTGGGTGTACATTAGTACACCTCTGCCTAACCCTTCGGGGAATACAGGCGTGATGGTATGTTATGTTATCATATGAAATCCTACCTAAGATAGGTACTCAGTAATTACGAGTTTACCTACAAAAAGTCAGATATATATTATATACACACCATCGAAAAGCGATAATCAATAACAGAAAGTGCTTGGGAAAAGGCTTAAGCAAATGGTCAACTTAACTTAAATTTTATTATAACTGAATATTGAACGCAATATATATTTAATTTCTGCACTCCATGTAACCAAAGGGACCAATATGAGACGCAAAAATAACCTGTTTAATTCACGTATTAATTATGTTAGTAAAAAAACAAACGCAAACGCACTTATTAGAGAACTCATTAATTCCGGGAGCTACTTACGCTAACTGGGGCATTTCCTCTTTCAGCCCCATTTTACGCGCCCTATTTGTTAAATTAAGTGCCAGTTGTCTTAATTTTCGTTGGGGTTCACAAATTTACCGGAAAAAATATAGGTGGAAAATTGCAATAGATACGCAATTTCCCGGGAAGTTTTCCTCTTGTACCTACCGAAAAATATAAATATTGGGATATAATCTGATTTTGGCGCAGATATACGAGGTCTATAACTATTTGAAAGGACGTTATAGCTAAGTGGTGTGACCATGGACTCTGCCAAGTCAGAAGTCGAATTCGAACCTCATTTCTATGAAATTCTCATTAGCAGCTCGGAGTTTGTAAATGTGTCCTGTGAATGGCAATAGGCTCACCCCCTATTACATCGGATCTAAACATGTTAGTGGACATGAAGTACACCTCTGCCTGACTCTTTGGGGAATACAGGCGTGATGGTATGTATGTAAGTAGTTAGCTAAACATCTATTTAACCTTTTGAACGCCACTGTCACATATATGTGACAAACGAAATCTTACCCTGAACGCCATCGTCACAAATATATGACAAAATATACGTCGCACCATATTATGAAATAAACAATTTAATCATTACTTTAGTGTGTTTTCACTACCTTGTGTAATTTGACAAAAAAAATGGCCTGGCGTCAGGGGTACGGCGATACGTTTATACTCTGGCGTTCAAAAGGTTAAAGAATAACTTGACCTCATACAGGACTCCAACAAGCCGTCTTCAGTCAACTGACTAACCGAGATCACAGCTTGTGATGTCAAAATTCTCGTCTGAATTGTCTGTCTACTTGACATTATTTATTCGTAAGTCTACTTATTAATAGTTAAAACGGTGAAGAAAAACATCGTTAGGAAACCAGCATTCTTGAAATCTCGATGGGCGGCGCTTGTAGTCTACCAACTCGCAGGTCAGCGTAGTGGAGTAAACTTTGAACAAAAATATCGAGTGAGTTGCTAAAAAATCCCATTCTAATTGTGAAAGAAATTGAAGAGATATGAAGCTGCTATCTCATCTAGATCGTTCGCTTGTAATATAATATTTCAGATTCAATTTTGAGCATTAAATTATAATACTGCCTCCCCTACTTGGCAAGCATTTGCGTGTAATGTAACATTTCACAATATTGACGAAGATGAAGACGAAGCGGTCGTTGTCTATTCCCTCACCAATGTAATGCTCGAATCTGTAACATTACAGTACAAAGAAGGCCTTAGGCTTGCAGTGAGATAGTAAGATAGAAAGTTTACCTACATAACAATACCCAAAGGACGTAATCCCCAATCGTATAAGCTATCCTTTAAACCATGAGTTGCTGACATATCTAATATGTCAATCAAAGAACATTCCATAGAATTTTTTATGCACCAAGAAACGCTGAAAGAGATTTTGCCTATAGGGATTGGTCGGCACTGAATTTATCAGTCCCGGACTATGTCGCCCATGGGGCACCCTATTTTAACGCATTGAGTTATTATAACTGGAGCACTTTCTCTAGTTTACAATCACTCAATGCGGCTTCTCTATAAAATTGTTTTTTACTTGCATCAATTTAAAGAACATACGGCAGGTACACAATAAATACCTGTCTTTCTACATATTATATAGAAATTCAGCTCACTTCATTTACACAAAAACTCTACGGTGGGAAAGAGATGAACTATTGTGAGTATGCAGAATGAATATGCATTTGAGAATATCTCTCAGGCAAGGATACTGTTTTTCTTATGATTTATTTTTCACCATGCAAGCAAGTCAGTCACAATTAATTAAATTGTTAATATGCGGATGATTCTGAAAATTACATCGTGACTTATATCTCAATGACTCATGTTTACACTAAGTTATCATGCCACTGCTACCAAAACACTCCAAATCAAAAGGTATAAAAAAGCTACACTCTAGTACGCGATACTTATATTTCAATTCTCTTTTGTAGATGTGGTTGCATGAAATACAAGTAGGTAATAAATTATTCACAGCCTTCCAAATCTCATCGGGTTACATGTAACTTTTCTTTTGGCATGCAAACTTACCTAGAACAACTAAAGTATTTTCTTTACGCATTTCCCTTTGAGATTTGCCCTTATTTATAGTTTTCTACGTTCTGAAAGAGTTCTACAAGCGTAAAAAAAGCAAAAAAAAACATATTAAATATTAACATATTATTTTCTTGTTTCCTGAAAACTTTTATGATTCTCAAAATATGACTCTTAGTAATAAGAATTTTGTTGAACCTTCTTATGCTTGAAGTTTTTTCATAACTATTAACAGTTAGCATCAAGCGTTCAACATACTAAATATATTCTGCGTGAACATTTAATAAGAAAAGGTTCTCGAGTAGAAATAAACGCGCCAACATAGCATAAGTAGTTCCCTAAGGCAATAACACCGTCACTTCAAAAAAGAAAGAGGTATGAGTGAAAGAAAAATAACATTTCAGGCAGGAGTCGAAATTTCGTCCCTCCAGTTAAAGTACGACGAATAAGCACTAAGCAACCGAAATCATTACCATCGAAATTTTCTACTCTCTTACCTCTGGTACCTACTATTGTACAGCCACACGCACGAATATGTATACAATCAATGAAATGCAAAAGAAAATTTCTTTTATAGTGTCTATTCAAATGTCGAATCACTATCACTACATAATTTAAAAAACAAATCGCTTCCCGCTGTCTGTAGTAGTACCTTTGCAACTATAGATAGAGTAATTCAAGAGGCAGGTTTATACCTATGTTTAATACATGAATAATAGTACAGAAAAGCCGAGAAATCACGCGGGCGAAGCCGTGGGCGGAAAACTAGTATAATACAAATCATAGTACCCAGTATTGTGTATATAACAAAGATTCTGTCAGAACAAAATGTTAAATTTTAAATAAATTGTTTCAGAGAAATTCGTTGAATTTCACTGAATGTGTACATATAGTTATGCTCCTGTCTGTACATCGGTCGGTTTACTTTTCCTCAAACTTATTTAAATGACATTGCAAAGTGACGGATATGTATTTTAACCTGGGCTGAAACTTAGCCGAAATAATGTTTTGTTAAGTTAAATCATGCTTGTATTAAGCATTGCCAAGTTAATTCTACCAAGTTAACTAATTAGAGTCAACATAACTTGGTGATCTAAGGCACGGTTCAGTAAGATATCGTTATAATCTCTTTAGTAAACTCGCTTTAACTGGGACATGCCAGTGAACCTTTATCAGCAGCCAAAGTAATCAAAAGTGCCAACATTTTAACAGAAATTACATTTAAATGTGAAATCATAATATTTTAAAGCCGGATTTGTCACAAATGCGGGCTTACAAATCTGTTGCCAAGAGACAAAACGTCATAAGTCCGTATTTTTTTTAAATTCGTTTCTTTTTTTACGTATTTAAGAAAATTGGACTTGGGGTTAATTTTTAGTGATAGCCTAGTGATATGACTATTGGACTGCCAAGTCAAAGGTCTTGGTCACGTACTTCTCTCTGTCTTTTAGAAGTCATCGTATTAATAAATTATTATTATCACACGCTTAAATGGTGAAGGAAAACATCGTGAGGAAATCTGCATGCCTGAGAGATTTTCTTGACGGCATGTGAAGTCTGCCAACCCGCAGTAGGCTAGCGTGGTGGACTATAGCCTATGCCCAACAGTGGGACAATGTAATGGGTTGATGATGATGATGGACTTCGAGCGATAGAAAGTTTGGATTCCAATCTTCAGCAATTATTCCACTATAACATGGTACACTTCTACCTATGCCTTACGCCTGTATTTCTTGAAGTGGTTCAAGGAATGATGATAACCTCCTTCTTTTTGCCTTATTTTTCGGCCCCTAATACAGCTACGTGCTAAACATACGGGCAAACAGTGGGTGTTCATTGAGTAGTCCCCCGCTAAACCCTTCGAGGAATAAAGGCGTGATGGTATGTTATGTTAATGTACAGTCGCAAGCACATCAGGATATACAAAACTACCAAATTTCTCCAAATGATTTTAAACCTTAATGTGAATCATTAAGTTCAAAATCGACTGAGAAAATTTGACATTTTGCGGTAATCTGGGGGTCTAGACAATGTCACATCATCATTCATTATCGATGACGAAGTTAGATATCCAAAATATATGGATTTGACATAATTTAATCACGTGACATATCGAAAGATTATGCCAATTTCATACACTTCTGGGGGCCTAGACAATGTCACATCGTTATCATCAATAACGAAGTTAGATATATCAGGGGGTCTAGGCAATGTCACTTCTTCATTATCGATAAAGAAGTTAGATATCAGAAATGTGTGGATTTGACATAATTTCATCACGTGACATACATACATTTCTGATATCTAACTTCGTTATTGATAATAACGATGTGACATCGTCTAGGGGCCCAGAAATGTGTGGAATTGGCATAACCTTTCGATATGCCACGTGATGAAATTATGTCAAATCCATAGCTTTCTGATATCTAACTTCGTTGTCGATAATGAAGATGTGACATTGTCTAGGGGCCTCATCTAACTTCGTTTTCGATATAGAAATGTAACATTGTCTAGGCCCCCTGATGTGCTGGCGACCGTACCTACTTTAAAGCTTTTGTATGCGTCTGTTCTTGAGCGGCCATTTTAACTTCACGAGTGATCAGTAAACACAGGACACAGTTTCCGAGATACCTTTAATTAAACAGTCAATCACGGGGAATCCCCTACCGAAGTTTGGGTTTTCTTAAAATTAATGTACCATTAGCTTCCAGTATCCGGTCGAGGTGGCTTTTATTGTATGGAGTAACAAATACCCCTTGTTTCCTTGTTTACTATAACCAAAAGGGTTGGGACTTAGTTAAATAGGAATTACTGTAAGGGATGTGTGAATAGTGGTAATTTTTGGCATTGGTGTGAACAATTGTACATTTAATAAATTATTGACTGACTCCAAAGGCCAAGGTCTCGAAGGATGAAATTAGATCTCTAGCTATGAGCTCATGTCCTAACTAACATGTTGGTATGTCTATATGCACACTTGCAAGTAAAGGATCGGCAGAGACTAAAGATAATATTGATAGCATCCATCCATCTTCTTTATTAAGTTGCCGAGGCCTTCAGGGTCCATAATATACTTTTTGTTGAACTTACAAGTAAACTTGTCACAGCGACATCTAGCGCGCTACATGGAACTATGTAGAAACAAATCCTGAATCGCGCAAGCAACATTTACGGCGTGACTAGCATATAATATAATGAATATCCTTTAACAAAATAATAATTTACGTAATAACTATATTAAAAGAGCAAAAGTGAGAAAGCGAGTATAGTAAAAGAGGCAGTGCGGAAGGCTAACTTCGGACGCATAAAGACAAAAAGCTAATGTTTCTGTTCTCTTTGCTCACAGACAAACAAGTTGAATGGATGTTGAGCAGAGATCTGCAGCTCGCCTTCATGGAAGCTTCTGAACATCTGGCTGATGTGTGCGATCTACCGCATAGAATCATGTCCATTCCTGTCCATGTAAGTATTTAAATCTATTAACTTTTTAACGGGGTTGCTGACACAAAGATTTCTTTATCAAGAGAATAGCCAGCCAGCTAGATGGCTGGCCGACCAAGGGACTACTTAGTGGAGATAATTATTACACTCGGAACACAAATATACACATTTATTGAGACTAGGGTCGATATTAAAAAAATAAGTACAATGAGATAAGAGTTAGGTGAGTTAAGCTCAGGGTGGGTTCGGCGAAGGCGAGGTCCGACCGGTAGAGGGCGGCACTTAACTTGTGAGCTGCAGCAGGAAGAAGAAGAAGACGAATAGATAAGTTGTGATTGAGATATCACATAATAAATACATAATACGATATTGATTCTATGTTCCTTAATTATAATGATGATTATGATGATGAAGACGAAAACGACAATGATGTTAATGATGACGATTATGATTATAACTGTGATGATTGTATGATTACGGCATTGAGCATGACAATTTGTAGGTGATGATGACGTCAAATATGATGATGATAATAATGATTGTGGTGAGGAAAACCCTTTTGGGTTGAATCCTGCAAGGAATGTAGACGTAAATAATCATGTAAACTTTCCTATTCTTTGCACATGTTGTAAGCAACATGAAGAAATTGATAGCCTGTTTGTGATAAATGACATGAAGTGAAAATACGAGGAAAAGCTCTCACGTTTTTAATAAATCCGATCAAACGTGCACATGACGACAGCAATCTATCAAACTAAAAACAGATTATTTATTTCCTTTAAAGGGTGAATGAAATCAAATTCATTCAGGAGTTTTTAATTATTTCGAGTTTTTTAATTCGCCTTCTGTCTGTCTTTTGGATATTTAAGTAATTACTATTCCATCCATTAAATGTTTAATATAAATATAAAAACATTTAAAAATTTGTCCTAGCTACTGGCGGTCATGTTCAGAGCTCCAAAAGAAAGCAACATCTTGACAATACGCGCCGTATCTGGAAGTATTGCTTTCTGTATCAAGTAGATACTTATTGTTAAAACCTTTTCGTTCCATTGCAAGGGCTCTCTTCTTTCTTTCTATTCCTCACAGATTAAGGACTTTAGGCTAATTCCAAAGAAGTCAAGCTCATCCCGTTATATTCGTCTAGGCCTATCGCGCTGTCCTCTGCCATTTGCCTCATTTTGTTTAGCTCACAGGTCGTTTGACATGCAGCAGACATGCCTATCTCTGCGATCTGGGTTTTGTGAAATCTATTTTTGACCCCTTCCCTGTTAAATTAATTCAAGTTCTTACTAAATTAAAAAACTCAACTAATTTAAGCTAGTACCTACTGCTCTGAAGGTTCGTTAACAATTTACTGTATTAAGTTATTTTCCTAGATTCGAAGTTAAACAGATTTACTCTGAAGTATGTCTAGCCGCAACTAAATTGAATTTTCTAGCATCATAATTGAGTTCGGTCTAGTCATATCTGGGTCATTTACACAGCCAATGTACGTACCTACCGGCTTATAATATAAGATTGGTAACATTACATTTATCCATACTATGTATGATTGATCTGTGATTGATTTAATAAGGTAAAATACTTAGACTGACTCATTAGTCTAGTCGCGACTGATACGCTAGAGGTCCTGGGTACGATCCCCAGGTCGAGCAAAGTGTGATTGGGTTTTTCTATGAAATTCTGAGAAGCAGCTTGGAGTTTGGATTTGTGTCCGGTTAATGGCAATAGGCTCACTCCCTATTACATGGGACCTAAACATACCGGCGAAGTGTGTTATCGGCGCCATCTAGTTAAAAAAATTTTTAAAAAATCGACTTGTAAAAGTGTCTTTAAAAGATCTATTTACAGAAATAAATATCATTTTATTTCATCATTTCATATGTTGTTGTTATGCTATAATTTTCGAAACTGGCCCCTTTGCTCCGTATGTGATCTGATCTCTAACTAATTTCAATGTTTTAATTTGTATCTGTTAATAGACTGAGTTGCTGTTAATGCTGATGATGATAATGAATTCGCACTTATATCTTTCTGTATTAATAGTATTTTTCTCTAATGTTTAGTTAAGTATGCAAGATGTTTTTGATTTTCTTTTTATTTTTTTTGTTTTTACCCCTTAAATTAAGTGCACGAGGTGCCCATCTGTAAGTGATTGTGACACTGGGCTCTTAGATTCTGTTGTTGTTTTTTTATATATAATTTAATGTGTCAACAATTGTTGCTGAGCCAAAATAAATAAATGAAGTTTTATGTAAGTGATTGTGACTCTGGGCTCTTAGATTCTGTTGTTGTTTTTTTATATATAATTTAATGTGTGTGAGCCAAAATAAATAAATGAGGTTTTAAAAAAATCGCGATACACAGTCTGTGAGTCAAGAGTGCCGTCACAGTATATTATTATAATAACTACTTAAGTATTATCTTTTTTTTTACAGTTCAACAAACCAGTCTACGGCTTAGATATTCCGAACTTCACCGACTTTGCTGGACCTGGTGTAATTTTGACGTAAGTGTTTATAATTATTTTTGTGTTGAGTTTTTGCGACCCACGGTTAGGCAAATGCCTCCTCTCAGTATGGGATTGCCTCTTTATATAGAAATATAAACATAATATAAACACAACACAAGCTAGTCAAATAATAATTTATTTTGTACACACTTTTTACGTTTCGCTATATGCAATCAATGCGTAAGACATTTTCTCTTCTTATTCTATTAAGATTTCTTCTTCAATGAGAAGAGAAAATCTCTTACGCTTGACCAATAATGGGACAGTAACCAGTGTGAGTATCTTAAAGGGGCAATTACAATGTTTTATTCAAATTAGACTGTTGTATCTATTTAAACGATTTCTTCGCCGAATGTGCATCGATATCTAATTTCCTTTTAGTATTTACTTTCAAGATGGTTTATATAAATTTGGTTCCTGCCTGATAATGTTCTGAAGAGACAGCACATAATGTTTGAAGTTGGTTCTCAATTATTTTTTTACTGTCGATAGGATCGTCTTCTTCTTGGCCGTGGCTCTAACATCAGGCTCCATGTTAGCTGAGAGGAACGAGGGTATTTTGGAAAGGTCACTAGTTTCAGGAATTACTGGTAAGTATTATAACATACCATCATGTCTATATTCCCCGAAGGGTTAGGTAAAGGTGTACTAAGAGTCTAAGACTCACAGCCCGTGACGTCATAGAGGGCAAACCAGTTGTTAATAACCGGGCACAAATTTAAACTGAAAATTTCATAGTTAACCTAAAAACACTGCTCGACCTGCGAAACAAATCTAGGACCTGTAACGTAGGAGTTGCGATTACGACCACAAGATTAATGAAGCAGTTACTAATAAGTAAAGTAAGCAATGATAGGTTAGTGATAAGACCATTGAACTGCCAAGTCAAAGGTGCTTAGGTCTCGAATTCGAATCTAAGCACAATCTCTGTTTAAAACAAATAAGGAAAACATCGTGAGGAAACCCTGTTACCAGTATACCCACATTCGCCAGAAGAGTGGGCAAACCTAAATAAGCCTGCCCACTAGCAGCTACTACGGAGATTTTCTAATGGAAAACCTATTAACTTTAAACTTTGCCTGATCCCAAGAACTCAGCAACCAGTGCAGTAAAAGTTGAAAAAACTGCATTTACATTTTTTTTCTTCCCACCAGGTACTGAGATCCTGTTCTCCCACGTGATAGTCCAGATGCTGGTGATGTGGGTGCAATCGGCTATGGTGCTGATCCTCGGGTTCCTACTCTTCGGCCTGACCATGAAGGGACCGATCGGTTGGGTGATCTGCTTAACAGTGATGACGGGACTTTGTGGAATGACTTTTGGTAAGAAATAATGCTGTTGTTCTTTAAGAGAGACGCTTGGAAATACAAAATTTCATTTCCACATACTGAAAAGGCTAAAAGACAATGATAGACGAGGAGGCCTTGGTCCAAGCAACCCTCCCTAACTTTGTTCCGGAATTTTTATTCTGGGCTTCTTTATACCATGGTGGCAGAAAGCGATCGAGATCATCCCCCCAACGTCTCCTCGGCCGACCTCTTCTATGAATAATATTCCTTGGTTCCCAGTAGGTAGCTAGCTTTTAATAATAAAAAACGTTTCAACATTTTTTTTTGCTTTTCCATGTCTTTGTATGTATCATCATCATCATCATCATCAGCCTATACTAGTCCACTGCTGGACGCAGGCCTCCCCTAGCGTGCGCCATTTCACCCTGTCCTCCGCTTTGTATGTTTAATAACCAAAAATTTTGATTCTCCCCACAAACCAGAAAATAAAATGATAATACGCAATGGAGTTATGTAAGGTTGATTTATATTTTGGGTTTTGGTAATGGATCGCTGTTGCCTGTGATAGTAGAAAAACCTATTTATACAGGTCACCAGGTCCTCAGCTCTTGCAATTTATAAATTCAATTAGTCTAGTTGTTAAATTTTAATAATGTATGTATATGGTGACGTCGCTATATAAATGGCTTTACGTATACTGAGAGTTCAGCTTATAGTGGAAATGTATAGCCTTATTCGTAGCTGTGTGTACCTTTATACCTTGTACATGTTACAACGCAAGAGTATAATGGTAATGTGTGACAGAAAAATATTAATAATTTTAATATCTATTCTAGGTTTCGTCGTGTCCACAATTTGTGATACAGACAGAACAGCTACTTATTTGGCTCTCGGTTCTTTCTTACCAATGGTCCTGCTGTGCGGAATCATCTGGCCAGTCGAAGGTATGAACTTTTTAGAGATAGGTATTGTTGATCAAGATTTTGCGTTTTAGGTCCAGGTTTATATATTTTAATTTTATGTCTCATTTTTTTTAAATTTCGTTGACTAATAGTAGTAGTAGTAGTAAGTAACATTGATATAAATATTAATGTTAATGAAATAAATAGCAATGCCACGTTAAATGTAAAAGCTGATTCTCTGACTAACGTCACTTGAAGCGTCGATGAAGCCTTTCGTAATACTCTTAAGAAGGGAAAGCGCTTATTTAATTAATCTTATTTATTATTTAGTTTTGATGAACATGAGACAAATTTTATTGTACTCATTTTACCCTAATGTAAGATTGAAGTAATAGTATTAAGGTATGTTCTAAGAACTAGCGTTGATCAATGCAGTAGTTATCACAATGCACATGGATACAGATTGTGCTGAGTTGACTTCTTTTGGCAGACGGCACATCTCTGTCTGTTTTTAATGTGTGTTTTTTGTGGCAATAAACATTTTTTCTTTCTTCTTTTCAAATGTCTCAACTGCCTACCAAATTAGTCTGAGTGTTTAGTGATCCTGGGTTTGGTTTCCATGTTAAGCTATATTATTAAGACACTAGATCATGAGCAGAATTCTGAGGTAATAGTAATGAATTTATGATTAGTAGGTTAAGTCAAAAACTGACTTAACCAGTCCACCGCTGGTGCTACTATTAGTATCTAATTAATATTGAAATTATTCCTTTCCCAGGTATGCACTTCATCCTCCAATGGATAAGCTACTTCCTCCCCTTGACCTTATCCACTGAGGGTCTGAGATCCATGCTCCAAAGAGGCTGGAGTATCAGTACCCCTACTGTCTCCGCTGGCTTCATCTCCGTCGCCACCTGGATCGCCGTCTACCTAACTACAAGCATCCTTCTCCTAAAGTTTAAGAAGGGCTGATTTTTTTAATACCTTAGTATTTAAGCTATGTGTTGTTGCTCAAATTTCGTTTTTATCGATGATTTGCCATTGTTGAAAATTCCCGGGAAATACTATATATAGCGTATCATAATTTTATTATGTTAGACTAGGTACAAATGATCGTAGATATTAAGTGGGGTATGTTTAAGTATGTCAGTATTGTTGGCAAAATTCAAAGAAAAAACAGCATAAGAAATCAATAAAGTTTTTAACAAATAAAATATTATATGTCATAACAAAATATGTAGTAAGTATGTAGATTTTAAAATTTATAACGTTTATGCATAGACCTGAACTATTGCTCAAATTGTCATTTTAGTATCGATATTCGATAAATAGTGATTAGTGATACAACTCTATTTTGTATTGCTAATCTCATTTTGGTGAAGGTTCGTTGCACTGGCGTGGGTTGGTTTTTACATCATTTGACATTTCTGTTACGAGGTATTATAATAAGGAAAGACAATGTTAAAATATATAGACTGTGACGTAGGGTATGATTCGGTAATATTTACTCGTCACAATAATTATCTCTTATTCATATTCTTCTGTAGTTGTATGACCAGTAGAAGTGCCTCGTTGGCATGCCCACATGCCAGCATGAATGGGTCACAGAATCTCGACGACAAGTAGCAGTATGCATACTGTTGCGTGTCATACGGTGAGCATGGAGCGCCGGACGACCAATTCCTTCAACCCTTCCTTCTCCTTTTCTCCTTCCCCTTCCATTTTCCTTAAATGGGCTCGGTAAAGCATCTATAACTCCTTTGGTATTGCAAAGGTCCATGGACGGTGTGACTTGGTTTTTTTTTTTAAAAAAAAAAAAGCTTACTAGCAATGTGGGTCACACATTACTAGTATTCTTATTAACCCCTCGTGCTAAGCTAAATGCTTGTGTTACGAGTGGGTTCACGTCGGTAGTGCAATGGGTGGGGTTCGAACCGGCAACCATATGATCGCAAGTCCGACGCCCTAGCCATTAGGCTACCGACGCTTCAAATTTTATGCATATTAGGGAAGCCTGATGCATAAAAATATTACCATCATGCCACATGTATATTGTACGACAGATATTTATTTTTCCTTTGTGACATTAATTAATTTAAATATAAATTAAATCATTGTTAACTTAATATACTTGACAAGGTATTTGTTTTCGATTTGTTTTGCACGATTGGGTGTTTGGTGTTAGCGTAATTTGTTTTTGTTTTGTATTTTTAAAAACTTATTGTATTTCAAAATAAGTTTCTGCAAATTCATATATTTTCTTAACACTGCTGTGCGGTAGGCATTTTGTTGATTTAGCTTCTGTGTGCCCTATCATGAGCTTACGTGTTCGGAAGTCGCTAGCGTTTACCGAAAAACGTATGATTTCAGTTCCTAATGTTAACACTACAGGCCTTACCAGATTATTTATGAAAATACTTGCGCCTGCGATTATCGAGAGTAAACTCCTGGTGTAGCTCTAAAACGACTGCTTATCTATTTATTTAGATGCGTAGGTAATGGTAAATCATACATGATGCTGTTTGTAACACCTCCATTGTAAATATACATATTTACCTTAGGTTAATTTATTTAAGGCACAAGTCTTTTTATGAAGAGCTGAACAAATTTAATACGTAATTTGATTAGAAATAAACACCCAACCTACTTTTAAGAATAGGCTTGTGTTTAGATGTCATGCCAACCGATCAATCTATCAGCGAGGTTAAGTTATACTTGCTAAGGTTTTATGATGAATTGGTAGCACTTTTAAGCTTATCAGTGCGTCGGAAGGTACTGTAACCATTATTTGTCCGGGCCAATTTATCTAGGTAACAAATATGTATGATACTCGCTTTGGGTAGTCGGAAGTCCGAAAACCTGACAACTGGTTCAAACTTTGGATTTTGAGCCAGGAATTAGATGGCAGAGGTTCTTGAACCACACAAGGGTATCAATGTCAAATAAATTCATCATATTTTTTTAATACACACGGGTGCACACGAAGTTGTAACTCTGGTATAAGCTGATCTGTCGTGTTATAAACAGTCTATACAGCACAAGGTCAGCCTACACTGGACGGTAATAGCTTGATGTGTAATCGTGTGTATCACATAAAATGGTTAAGGATAATTAATAGTCAGCTCCAAATTTGTTAGTTAATTCTGCAATGACATTGTGATAGTATATTCTAAGTGATGAATAAATGAAATAAAATTGGCATTTCTTTGTATCATTTTGTATATTTTTAAGACTTAACCTATTTAAAACATAACAACTTTTTACCTTACAGAAAAACCACGTGGGAATACCTATTTAAAAAAAAGTATTTTTCTCTTGCAAATAATCACAATCTCCTGATACCTATCTTCACAATTTATGCTTAAATTTACTTGTAAATATATTTCATTTGCAGGGTTAAAAGATATGAACGTATTTGTGGGACTGGGAATAACTACATAGATGAACGTGGATAATCAAAGGGACGTAGCTGGATATAAATAACAATAAACAATAAAACACGAAACATCTCGCCCATCTTTTGCAATATTTTCATGACAAGAATGGATGAAACTGACACTGGAACAATATCCTTGCACACGATTACACATCAAGCTATATTATTTGTTTCTTTTTTTTATAAATTTCTAACATTATGTAAGTAATGTATTATTTGTATCGATTTATTTGTACCTAATCAATGTGTCATTGCGCATCGGGAGATGTCAGCCGTCATTCGCGCATTATTTTTATTAGGTTGGCACTGAAAATCAGTACTAAAGCTTTTTAAAACGGAGAACAGCATAAAGCTGAGCGCCACTACTTTTACTTGCGGAAATGAGACGCACTTTTTGTATATATTTTTTTAAATCTTTTATACTGTAAAATTTTAAAATCCGAATTCCAAAACCAATTGTTTGGTCGACTCATCTTGTCTTTCTGGAAATACATTGTTTTTCTTTCTTTTACATTACCAGTGTAAGCTGACCTTGTATTGACCGGCTTTCCATACAATGGGAGGTCAGCTTATACTGAAAATTATATACAGGGTGCTGATTTATTCACCCGCACCCATCAAAGGGGTGATTCTACCCGTCGTACACACGGCTACACATCAAGCTTTACAAAATCAGTACAGGGTGGGCTTGAATTCTGCGGAAATCCTTTACACTGAGAGGTCAGTTAAAACCGGTTTTGTATAGCTTGATGTGTAGCCGTGTGTACCTTATCACTTTTCTTATGAAACCCATACCCGATTCGTGAAAAATAAATAGGTACATATTTTAATACAAAAGTAAACAGACCACATTTCGGCATGTATGAAAAGTCGTTTTTCTGCGCGTATCTTTAATGGGTTTAATAGGGAATGTTGGTCAGTATGATGAGTAGAATCACCCCTTCAAAGGGTGTAGGTGACTGAAACGACACCCTGTATAGTTTGATGTGTAACCGTGTGTACTGAAAACAGCTGTTTCTATAACTCATGGTCTTTCGTGTTTGCAACCAAATACCACGGCATAAGATTCCGAAATCTGCAGGTGACATGATGCAGCATTGTTGTGGAAGCTCTGCTCAGCAACCCTGGCATGAGGATTCACTGCAACCTATAAAAAAACATTTCTTCTATTTTAACAGTTCACGACTATAAAAATAGACAATTTGCTGTACGTTTAGGTGTCACGTAATTGGGGGCTATTGCCAATAACAGCTGTTTTTATACCCAAACCCATGAGTTTACTCGCTTCAGAGACTAGAAAAGAGCTGATAATCAAAGGGCTAAATAGACTTTCTTGAGTAGAAGCCGAAAATAACCGTTTGTCACATTTCAAATAAAAGAAACTGATTCAAAATTGGTCCATCCGTTTGGGAGCTATGATATCATTTTAAAGTCATGGCTACAGATATACACTAGTAATACCCTTCTGTTTTGGTCGGAGGGAAAATGGAAGGACCTCTATCGTGCAAAGGGTCACTGATATAATTTTTTAACGGATTTTATGGCAATTTATTCTATTTTTAATCCTATATTACATACATCCATTACGGCTTCAAAGGATTCGAAACATCATAATTGAATACATAAACATTACCACCACGCTTTCCCTGAAGAGTTAGGCAGAGATGTACTAATGTACACCCACACTTCCCTTCCCCCGTCTCACGTCGGTATTCCGTTTACGCCTACCTACCTAACCTATGAGGTATCATGCGACTTTTTAACCTTTTGCACGCCAGAGTATAAATGTATCGCCGTACCCCTGACGCCGGGCCACTTTTTCTGTCAAATTACACAAGGTAGTGAAAACACACTAAAGTAATGATTAAATTGTTTATTTCATAAAATGGGCGACGTATATTTTGTCATATATTTGTGACGTTGGCGTTCAGGGTAAGATTTCGTTTGTCACATATATGTGATAATGGCGTTCAAAAGGTTAAGGTTTCATCGTGGGCGAGCCCATTCATATTATTAGATATTATTATCAGCCGTGATCATCCCACTGAAGAGCGAAGGCCTCCCTTTCCTTCTTCCACTCTTCCCGGTTGAGAGCATCCAACCCTTGCAGTAAGAGTTAAGCTCATCCCGCCATCTCATAGCCAGCCAATGCATAATTCTAATGTAATTTATAATTGAATAATCTTCCGAAATACCACTTGATGGAACTACAGTCACCAACACATCAAGTTATACTAAAATGTCAAATTTATCAAATGATTTTAAACCATAAACTATTGAGGATTAAGTTCAAAATCAATTGAGAAAATTTGACATTTTGTAGTAACTTGATGTGCTCGCCACCGTACTTGATGGCTGGGTTATTACCTTAAATTGATAGTCTCCGAGCTTCACATCAGTGACATCCACCCATTGGCAGTCGATGTTGTACATGTAGACGTCAGAACAGTTCACCGATATACCTGAAATAAGACCCGATAATGGAACTTAAATATAGTTGGGCTGGACATACTTATGATACAATCGCCAGAACATCAGGTTATACAAAACTGTCAAAGTGGATAGAACCGTTCTGGCATATCGACCCGCCGCCATATTGTTTTTTTTTAATATCGTGGATGACAGTGGCATCTAAAGCGGCGGTAGACTAATGGCCAGGGCGTCGGACTTGCGATCATTTGGTTGTCGGTTCGAACCCCACCCATTGCACTACCGACGTGAACCCACTCGTAACACAAGCATTTAGCTTAGTACGAGGGGTTAACAAGAATACTAGTAATGTGTAACCCACATTGCTAGTAAGCTTTTTATAAAAAAAATAATGTATGGGTAGAGGACATAATTATAAGCGAACAAAAAGTGTTCCTTAACATGGCACCCTAAAGCGTCACGTTACTGAGATATTTGGACGTAAAGATGGACATATTAGTATGAGCAACGACAATCGTTAAAAATATACCTACTTATTACGTGTCTATATGCGTCAAATTGTATCCAAACAATCGTTCCCAGGTTGATTATTAATATTACTGTATATTGGAAGGGAGTATGTATATCACCTACTTGGAGCACGAGAAATTGAGCCTACGGTGCTCCACACTCACCGTACGCAACACAACAGTATGCATACTGCTACTCGACGTCGATATTCTGTGGGAGGGTAGTACTTCCCCGGTTGTGCGGATCCATTAGAAGGCAATACTACTACTAAAACTGTGTTGCAGGAGCCAATATCTTCCCCCTTTTAAAGACACATTTTATTTATCAAAGACACGTTTAGTAATATTTTCATAGGTACCTTGGTCTCCATAATTCTTGCAGGAGTACTTCTTCTGTACGCCTGGTAAACAGGTGTTGTCTTCCAAACAGAAGGAAGCCTTATGACCTTCGGCGACTCTTCGACCGCTGGAGTCCAGGACATCAAATGTAGCAAACACTTCCATGCTATGATAATGCCTGGAATAACACACTTAAGTATAACACACCATCACGCCAGTATTCCTCGAAGGGTTAGGCAGAGGTGTGCTAATGTACTCCTACACTTCGCCGGTATTAGGACCGATGTAATAGGAGGCGAGCGTATTTCCATTAACCGACACTAACTCCAAGCTGCTACTGAGAATTTCTTAAAAACGCAATAACACATTGTTCACCCTGAGATCCTGGGAATCGAACCCAGGACCTTTCGCGTAGCAGTCGCACTAAAGACCACTAGACTAGTGAGGCAGTCAAGATAAGATGAGATAATAACATAACATACCATCACGCCTGTATTCCCCGAAGTGTTAGGCGGAGGTGTACTTAATGTACACCCACAGTTCGCCGGTATGTTTTTGTCCCATGTAATAGGGGGCGAGCCTATTGCCATTCACCGGGCACAAATCCAGACTCCGACCTGCTACTGAGAATTTCATAGAAAAACTCAATAACCCTTTGCTCGACCTGGGGATCGAACCCAAGACCTCTAGCGTAGCAGTCGCGATTGGGACCACTAGACCAATAATATAAATTATATTTATTTATAATAATAAATTACATTTATTTATGTCAATACAGCTTTTAAAGACAATTTCACAAGTCGATGTGTTACTGTATTTTTTACTAGATGGATAGATTTACTAGATTTTTTACTAGATGAAGAAATTTTCCATCTCAAAACTTCTAAGCAGAAACGCCGAAACAAACTCAGAGACTTACATAACATAACATACCATCACGCCTGTATTCCCCGAAGGGTTAGGCAGAGGTGTACTTAATGTACACCCACAGTTCGCCGGTATGTTTGGGTCCCATGTCATAGGGGGCGAGACTTATTTTATTATAAGCACTTACATGTGACAGAGATGCCATTGCCAGAGGTGTTTAGGAAGGTAAGGCCTGAACTCAGCGTTGCCCATGTTCAGAGAAGATGCTGTGAAGCGGAGTAACCTTCGGGTCTCATACTGCCAGTCCGGGATTAATTTCTGGACCTAATAATAAGAGGACGTTTCAATCTTCATCCTCTTAGCCTTTTCATTATATTTTTTTACAATGCACTGTGGCAGACTGACAAACACCGCCCATAGACCAAACATAGACATAGTTTTAATTTGAGTGGATCTTATGTTTCCGCCACCGACTCGCCACCGACTTCCGAAACTGTTTTACACATACCTAACATTATTTTAATTATTATTTAAAGGCGGTTTTACTTTTTTATTAAACAATATTTTATTTCAACATTTTTAGTGATCACATCTTCAACAAATTTGAATGAGACCACCTCAGGAGCATACATTTTCAAATAAATAAAATGCCTTATATGTTTTCTCGTTTTCCAGTGGGTTGGTTTTTAATTTACCTCAGTCACAATAACCTAATGTCAACCACTAATTGCCATCTACAAAATATAGCTTTTCCCAATGCAGGGACGTTGCTTATTGAGGAGTTCTCCTGGTTCTTTACCATATGCATTGTGACGAGCATAAAATGCAACTATGTTAAAGTAATCAAATTAAAATCCCTAAAATACCTATCACTGAGGAGTAGCGGTGCAGTGGTTGTCTTCATCATCAGTTTCACTTCACCAAATGAAACTTCCCAAGAGCAAATTCACGAGACTCCTAGTGCGAATACAACATTTAAAGATTTCCCTGGATTTATCCAGGATCCCATCATCAGCTCCTGACCTGATGAACCTTAAGGTTTAAAGTAATTTGGAGAAATTTCATCAGTGAAATCGCGGGTAACTCGGCTAGTCATAGATATAAAGATTCAAATCGCCTGACCTCATAAGCAGATCTGCTCAGGCAGTTCTCCTCCATGGCGCAGGTCAGCTGGTACATCATCACGTCTTGCAGGTGAGCCGACCGCTCTATGACCGAGGTGTCGAGGACTAGGTCTGCCAGGAAGTGGGTGCAGACCACCGCAGCTGCGTGTCCTGAATTTGAGAATTTATACTGTTAAAAATTTATAAAGAGATAATGCACGAGTCGTAGCAAATGGTGGCTTATAGTTTCTGTTTACCGCTGTGGGTAAAAGGCTTGAGTGTATATGTATAATACATATTATTATATTTTTTAGTACAGAAAAGAGATACACGCGGGCATAGCCGTGAAAAAAAAATTGGTAACATTTGATCTTCTTCTCGTATCTTGTCTTTTTTTGTGATAGATATACATATTATACATACTTGTTTTTGATAGATATAGATACATATGTGACTGTACATAACTAGAAGAGCTGCATATTGGATATAATATTATTTATTTAAGGTAACTTTAAATTACATGGTACCTAAACATATCGGGGAACTGTGGGTATATATTTATTAGTATGTACACTTGCCTACACCATTGGGGAATATGGTCGTGACGGTATGTTTGTTTTATTACCAGAAGCCCATTTGAATGCAAATGTTAGTAATTGGCAGCACTCTAAATCCTTTTTAACACACAATCTTAGGCCAAAGTACAATTATATATTTTTTTCTTCCACAATGACGTAGTACACGATCATATTTACGACCAAAAAATAATGTATTCGGAATGCTTGAACAAACTTATTTGTTCAAAATCAACCAAGCAGAAGTGCAAGCTACATACCATAGTTCCGTATCTACTTATTAAACTACATGGGACTTGAAATAAAACTACTTTTTACGGATTTTATCGCGTTATATTGATATTTTTTAATTCCCGACGTTTCGGATCCTTTACAGCATCCATGGTCACGGGTGGACTGAGGTGTTGGTCGTCCTAATGTCAAAATTATCAACAGCTCTTAAAAAGTAGTTTTATTTCAATGTCTAATATTCGCGTAAGTGTTAAAAACCAGTATACAAGGGACTTGGTTAATATCTACATTTCAGATAGAGTAAACAACTCTATCCCACCAAGAAGAACGTACTTAACTACTTTTTTCATAAAAACACAATAAATTTAAAACATAACATAAGTATCATCACGCCTGTATTCCCCGAAGGGTTAGGCAGATGTGTAATAATGTACACCCACAATTCGCCGGTATTTAAGGTCCCATGTAATCGGGAGCGAGCCTATTGCTATTAACCGGGCATAAATCCAGACTCCAAGCTGCTCTTGAGAATTTCATACAAAAACAAAATAATACTGCTCGACCTGGGAATGAAACCCAAGACTTCTAGGCGTAGTAGTCGCGTTAGGGACCACTAGACTGACAAGGCAGTCAAATAAATTAATGTTAATTATCAGTTTCTTCCTCCACCATTGTTTCAATAGATATAAGTTGAGCACCTTGTAGGTACCAGTTTGTACATTATGGAACGCAATAAAATTGAACTGAATATCAAAGATTCATCGTTTTATTTATTTATTTATTTTATTTGGATATCCAACGAGAAGTACACCTTACATACTTTATATTTACATAGGCAAGACAGGTTGCCTTGTGTCGTCTCAATTAAAGGAGACCACACCATGCAAATTAAAAGAAGAATATTGAAAACTTAATAACTTCACTACGGAACCCCAATCAAATTTTCTCTTTGTGGGTTTTACTATTGATCATAGTACGAAACACTTTTGTGTGACAATCTTCTGTAGGAGTTTGCAAAGGCTTAAAGGCATGGAATATTATAATATTCTTGAGAAGTTATTTATTTGCAAGGAATATCAAGTAGTCTGGGGTGAATGGACGTGTTTCAGTTCGGCTGTTAATATTTATTTTGGTTGCCACTCAGGAATTTGAAAAGCTAAAGCATCGTGACTGAAATTTGAATCGGAATAGGTAAACACGGCAGATAAGTAATTTAAAAAAACAAATTGGATTTAAAAACATTACAAATCATCATGCCTGAATCCCCAAGGGAGACGGGTAGAGGTTTATTTCAGCACATTTACAGTTTCCTTTTCTTTTTTAAACGCATCATTGGTAGTAGGAAATACGCCTAGTACTAAAGATGCGCTTTTAATAAGCAGAGCATAATCGGCCTATAATGTTCCCACTGCTGGGATATAGGCCTCCTCTCGATGAGAGGGAGTGGGCCATAATCCACCACGCGGGCCCAGTGCGGGTCGGTAGTTTTTTTTAAAAAAAACTTACTAGCAATGTGGGTCGTGCATTACTAGTATTCTTGTTAACCCCTCGTACTAAGCTAAATGCTTGTGTTACGAGTGGGTTCACGTCGGTTGTGCAATGGTGGGTTTCGAACCGGCAACCATATGATCGCAAGTCCGACGCCCTATCCATTAGGCTACCGCAGCGCGCCGCTTAGATGTCACATGACTTCGAATTTTTTGGTTCTAAGACATGCTGGTTTCCTCACGATGTTTTCCTTCACCGTTTTCACTATTAGTGGTGATGAAATAATTTACACAAAGTAAAGTGCCTGTATTGGTTCGAACCTACTACCTACAAATCGTAAGTCGCAGCCGTTACCATTGGGCTACCACGGCTACGTCGAAGAGTAATTCACAAACACAGAACAGATACAAAGTAAACTAAGACTCTAAATAAATTTTTGTTGAACAAACAAATATTTGCGTCTGGTGGGAATCGAATCCATGACACGTGTTTGATGTTGTTAGATACCAAGGGGTAAGGGGGGGGGGGAGAACCTCAAACACAGCAGTTACTTTTGTCCAGTTAGCACCTTTCAAATGTTGTCACTACTCAATTTAATATAAACAATGAAAGATCTATATCAAACTGCCTGCCTAACTGCCTGATCAGACTGCTTCTTTAGTCTAGTGATCCCAAGTGCGGGTTCGATTTCCAGGTATAGCAGTTGAGTTTATCTATAAATTCTCAGTAGCAGCTCGTAGACTGGATTTGTGCCCGGTTGGTTGGCCAAAGGCTCGTCCCTATTACATGAGAACATACTTAAACATACCTGCGAAGTGTGGGTGTATAGCAGTAGACCTCTGCCTAGCCCTTCCGGGGAATATAGGCATGATAGTATGTTAATATTTACATAATTTATTGGTTTATAATTTACAGAAACTCGGGTAAACAAGTGTAACTGACAAATTACGGTTGTAACTAATGTTAATCTTTGGGTTTACGTGATTCAATTTGCATGCTAACTATGAATTCGTAATTTCAGTTTACGGTTCACGTACTACAGCGGCGGTTAATTATAATATCATGTGAACAATTATGTTTGAAGGTATAATATATCGATATAATAGAGCCATATATTGTTTTCGAACGCCTGATCAATTAGTCATAGCAGCGAGTATGTTTTGAATTTGGATTTGTTCCTAAATCATCCGCACATATTTCTTTACCCGTTATCTTTTTATTACAGTACTTTTAATGGTTTTTGATTTTTCCCTATTATTCCCTTAATTTAGTATTGACACAATAGAATAAAAATTTTGTTGTTACGATTCTGTCTTAATGTATATTGTACCTATGTAACGCCTTAGTAAAATGAACAGATAGAAATGTGTTGCTAGGAAGTTTGTTACGTCGCTTCTTCTTCCCAGCCAAATGCACAAGTGCACAAATGCACAAGTTATGTATGTGCATAAATTCGTCTTTTTTGGTAAATTTGAGATAATTGTCGTCGGATTTCGTGTTATTATTACTAAATAATAGCGACCCATTCGGCATGCCACTGGTATATTATTAAATTACAGCTTATTAACCTTCCTAGATAAAACTTCTTATTATTGGTGAAAACCATTAATGACAATCCGTTCAGTAGTTCCTGGAGATTATCCTGAGATTTTAGATTTGCCATAGGTAATGTATGTGTTCCACCCTGTGTTTCTTACAAGTCCATCCAAAGGTTCTCTGTAAGAGATTGCTGTCAGCGATAAGACCGCCCATTGTACACCACTTTGATTAATAAAATTGCTCTTGGTATAAGTTTTAGATGAACAATAAAGAATATTCTATTCTATTCTATACACGTACTCACCAATATCGCCAGGACAAGTGACGTCCCCATAGTCGCGGTGCCTGCATTCAAACAGATTGGTTTCATTACCCTCGCAATGGACACCACTCAGAACAATATTGGAGAAGCCATAGTAGTAAGTCTGGAGAGCCTGCTCGGCATATCCCAGGCCCAGGTGCCGGCAGACGGCAGAGGCTTCGTATAAAGTCCAGCCATCAGGGCAAATGCTACCCCATACATTGTTGTGGAAGAGCTGAAAGCAGGTGTAAATTAAATAAAAGGAGGTCCTAACATTTTTTTTTAAACCGGACGTCTCGCCTGGTGCGCCAAATTTCTTTTGTTTTTAACAGAAAACGTTCACAATAATATATTCACAACTGAATGCTTTATGCTAAACAACATGTGCTATTATAGTAATTGACAATTTCAGCATTCGGTTGACTCTAGTCGATACGACTGATTCAGCCCTAGTTTGCTTTTTGTTGGACTTAAGTGTTGTACAATTTTTATTGATTAAGAATACTGATTGAGCAGGAAAATTCTAAATACAGATATCGATATATTTAATAGGATCTTTGATAAAAAAATTACCTCAACTCTTCCTTCTCTGGTATTCTTCCCACCAACCAGCCTCAAACTTACAGTTTTCATATCTAAAAACTCCTGAAGCTTTTTCCCTTTATTTGTTCTATTGGAAAATTTCTTTGGGATTTCAGATTCGTCTATACAGACTACGCCAGCCGCTTCATCGGCTTCACAGTCTGCTGCACCCCAACGATTGAAAACGCATTTCGATAGAGATATTTCATCACCCTGGCATATTACGTCATCCAACCAGTATTTTTCTGGAGAAAATAATACATGCAAATTAAAGTAACAAATTATGAACCAGACGTAACAAGTTAACAACTGTTTTAAATGATCCTAACTACTTGAATGATATAAAGGATAGTTGATTGAACACAGTTCACAGCAATAATCATTCTGGCATGAACAATTTTAGTCCGATTTGATATAAATTGTGATGAAGTTCATTATACTTTGTATTTTATCTACAGTCTGTTCGTCCCCATATGTGGTTCGTCCGGATATTTTATGTTTCCATATATTCTAGATTTATGTATATTAAAAATTTATATAATCATGAAAATAATTTTGATAAAGAGTCAGAAATGTCAAAATGTATTAAAAAAAACATAATAGGTAACTGACCAGTGGCTTCTCCATACCGTGACCCTAAAGTGGCAATTCCAGATTTGTTAAAAGATTTGCAGACCACAGTGGCTGCCTCATCATCCCAAGAGTCATCGCACACTGCGCCCCAACGACCGGCGTGGTAAATATATACGTTTCCTGAAAAGTAGCTATCAAATCATTCTGTGAACGCAAAAGATTTGCAGATAGGAACATGAAATTTCACATCAAACGATTTTAGATTTTCAGTTGACCTGTTTCCCGTATAAGATTTTAAAGCCGTGACACGTGGAAGATAGAAAAAACATAAAATTATTATTTTATGTTTACTATTACTTACTCTGTTAGTTATTTGTGAAAATAAATTTTGAACATATTTTTAGTTTATGTTAAAAAGTACTCGTAGATTCAGCGTTTTCAGAATAGCCTGATATGCCAAGAAAGGAAGGCTACTTTTGTGACAAATTATAGCCACAACGGAGATGAAAATATGGATGAATGGATGATCTGTTTATTATTTTTTACTAACCACAATGGTAACTTTTTATTATATTTGGCAATAACGCAAGCAAACAATTTTGACTTTTACAATGTCTCCTTTATTTTTACTGGTTTAAACTTACTCTTACCTTCATATTTACTAGGTCCTCCCATTAACTTAATTCTTCCTTCAAATTTCTTTTGTTTATTCAATAGTTTTTGTATAAACTCTGCCCTCAATGCTCTTTCGTTTTCATTCAGGTCCCTACATAACACTCTCACTGTCCGTAGTAACAAGAATATCAACACTATCGAATTTAAAATGTATTTTATTTGCACCATTTTCTAGTAATTAGCTTCGTAAACGAATTCAGAATTTATTTTAATCATCCACTGTTAGAAAACATGAAAATATGCAATTTTAATTTTTAAGTATTGGCACCAATATATGTCCCTGTGGGACCCAACACAAAACAGCTTATAATTCTGCAGTTTCCAAATTTTTTATGTGCATGAAGCTTGACCCACAGTCTTTTTATGTATCAATTACAATGGAAAATACGGTTAATTACACATATTTCAGTTAAATATGATGAAAAAGGTCGATATAATCTACGCCAAATAAGATCGAATGGCGTCTTACAAACAACTGACGCTGTTGTACGTATGTTCTTCTATTATGAATTCCATGGAATTATTAGTTCAATGTCATATCATATGGTGAATAGATCGCCACATGCGCGTAATTTTATTTACTTAAGGGGGATACATAGTCATCACAGTTCAAATATAAAAGTACCACAAGTAATTGCTGTTTAAGAACTGTCGAGGTAATACACTTACACACGCACACACTTTCATCGAAAAAATAAACAATATAAAAAGTAAATTGGAAATATTTCCTCTCGTTTCTTTTATTATAATCCACCATTACGTTAAGGTTTAGGAAACTGACAAGTAATAAAGTTTTTTTTTTATTAAACAATACTCTTATTTTTGATAATTAGATTTTTTCTTTATCTTTGGAACTATATTTTATGGCATAACACTGAGTTAGTTTTTAGAGGCATCCTCTCTCTTGAGACACACTACGATTTCTAAAAATATTTTCAATCCTAGAAGTACTTGTAATTACAATCGAAATAAAACAACAAGTATTCTTTCGTACCACAAGTATTGCCTCAGAAGATGTTTACTAAACAATTCTTACACACAAAATATATTGCATAATTTATTGTGCTCTGGTAAATTATTAAATCATCCAAACAATGAACGCGTACGATTTAGAAATAGATTATTCAATTTGATATGAAATCATAATAAAATCGACAATAGATCACGCGTGAGATCATGAAATTGTATTTTTTTAATATATCTACTTACTTATAAGGTTGTGAAGTTTTAATTGAATCCTTAATGAATTTTATTACTGATATTGCTAGGTGTGTACACGAAAAAAAAATTCTTAGGGCCTTGCTGAATAAAAGATAATCTGAAGATTATGATTCGATTATTGTTGGTAACCATTGTAAGTAGGGAAACATAATATTTGAAGCTCAGATTATATAAAGCTTATTTCTAAGCAAGTCCTGCAGTTTGAAGTTTATAATTTTATTGTCGCAGGGCTTAGCAGTGAACTTTAACTATTCGAGTTTTGTTCAACTTTACTGAATAAGTATGTGTGATTACAGTAAATACATTTAAAAGATTACACCGCCAAAATTTTGCAATGTAGCTAGTGACTTTTTAATAAAAGCTTAAAGTGTCTAGATATCGATATCTATTTGAATTTTTATGTAACTTGTGGTGGAGTGGGATCAATGAGTTTTAGAAGTTATACTACAATTAAGGTCGAGTAAAAAATGAGATAAGCTATTTTGGCACGAATTTTGACAAATACTTATACTCCATTTGGTTAGGTACTTAACTAAAGGTAAACAATAAAAATGGCGGCGTTCAGGGCTCTTCAACCTTTATTACAATGGTATCTCATGAATTGGGAGTGAAATTAATAACAACACATCTAACAATCAATAAAAACAACGAACAAACAAAACTATAACTAAATAATACAATTTACGGCAAAAGAAACACAAAAACGAACGAAAGTACAAACTGTTACGAATGGCGTCTGGTTACCCGACTAAGTATAATATCGGTTAATTATTTTGCCGCGCTTCCTCGCGCTACTACTTCTTAATTTTTTCGAGTTATCAAAAGTCTATTAAGTAGAAAAAGGTTTTGATTTCCTGTCTTTTTAGATTCTTTCTAGTAGGCACATTGCAATACTTTATGACATAATTATCAGATTTTATTTATTTATTGGTCGCAAGCTTAAGAATTTATAATTACCATTTAATATTAAACAAAGTAGTAAAATATGCTAGTATAGTACCTAAAGGAAAATTATGTTGAATGATTAAATAATTTATTTTGGTTACGTTTTGTTTCAAGATGAAAAATGGCCCTATAAAAGAACCTTTTTTATGATTTGTTTACCTTTAGTTAAGTACCTAACCAAATGGAGTATAGATGGTAATGTTTCGTTAATAAACGAAGCCAACCACCTTAACACGTAGAATGTGTAGTAAAAATTCACGTAAAAATTCGACATCACAGGTCTCGGTACCGGTACCTACTTGGCTTAAGCCGGTGTACTTAACCGTAGGGACGCAGATTCGAACCCTGCCCGAGGGCGAATTTTCGTTTAGTTATCTTTAAATACTTACATGTGACACATAAAGATCACAGTAAGACGGCAAGATACAAGACCTTTTTGCCTCCTTGAACTGTGATGTATACATTTCTTCCCCGTATAAGATGACCTCGCATTTTAAAGGCTTTTACGACACTTAGAGATCAGCTTATACTGGAAACTTATAGCCCTGTTTTGTAGCTTGTATCCCTGAATCTTGTTGTGAATTATCAAAACTGGCGCTTTAGGGCTCTGATCTGCCCGCAGGCCATAACGCTTAAGAAAGACCACGTTCTTCCAGTTTGTTTCGGTGTTTCTACTCATTCGTAACACCCATATATTATGTATTATAATTGAAACCAGATCGAAAAATAGGATACCTACCTATATTTTTCTTTCCCGACTTTGAAGTTCGACAGACGTAAGTGCCAAATTTTGTCACTTATACGGTTGAACGGTGATAATGCCTTTGATTTCTTGAAAAATGTCGTATTTGCCAATAACATTCGACGTATCATGATAATTATTCCTATCATGCTTTTAAAACCAAAGTTTAGTGATTTCAAAGTAATATCCCTTGGTAAAGATTTTGATATCATTCCACTGTATAACTAACGTCAACTCACGTTTTTGTATTTTTTTCTCAGACATTAAATCACTCCTATCCCTTTTAGTGCATCTACCGTGATCGTCTCTGCACCACCCAAAGGTCGTCTGGTAGAAAATGCCTAAGGCATTAAGACCGCCTTGTACAGTTTTGTACTTAAGTATAAATAAATAAATAAATTAAACAATAAAAAATATGTGGGGCTCAGGATTGGAAAATAATGAAACAGTATTTTTGTTTTATGGATTTAAAGATTTTTAAATGTTGTAATTTAGCAGAAAAAATAATCTAAAGTCATTCAGACTGAAAGAGTCTCTAAAGAAATACGTACGCTGATAGCTTCCTCTTAACAGAAGCAATGCTTTTAAATACGGAACACTTTAAAACGTATCATTCCATTTGACCTAAATATCGTTTAGTCGCAAACAACTCCATATATTGAATTGTTTGTTTGCATAACACCGCAATCAAATATGCATCGTATTACTTAGTATATTGAGTTTAATATTGGAATTGATGGTACTGTCATAGAAAATATGATGGGATCAACAAACATTTTTGGTAGGAAAAAAACTGGTTGCAAAGAATCTGATGACATCAGTGCAGTTTGTGATGATTTGTCAGAATTAAGATAAATTGGAGATTCATTTTTATCATTGATTAACAAAGAAATATCTTGCACTGAATAAATTGAATAAGGTATTGTTAAAACGCATGCAGCTTTGGCATGACGGATTCTTTGGTAAGTTATTATTATTACAAGTCTTTGGGAGTAAAATTCAATATTTTTTTAGTTTTTCCTCTTTAACCCATTCTTGTGTCATGGTATTACTACCATGATATAATTCTTACGAATCAACTTAATAATCTGACTACTACTGAGTACTAAAACTTTTACTCAAAAATCGTTATCGTTATATATATATATATATATACATATATATATATATACATATATATATATATATATATATAACGATAACGATTTTTGAGATATATATATATATATATATGTATATATAATTTTTTTTTATTTCTCAATGTTGGCCACATAAAAGTTTTTTCTTTCTTTCTTTCTTATCCGTAAAAAAGCATCTTGAACCTGTAAAGTAAAACATTTTTCATGGAACATGAACAGGCAGAAACTATGGACTGCCACTTGCTACGACTCTTGCATATCTCTTTCGCTTCTTCCACATTCATACATATTTTCATACACACGCGCCGGTTGCGAGTACTACGCACCTGACCTTTTTGGAGAACCTCACCGACGCTGCCACTAACATTCGCCTTATAAATTCCACTCGTTAATCGTCTTTCATTCATTCTCTCGACATGCCCAAACCATCTTAGCATATTCCTTTCAATACGTATATATATATATATTATATTATATACCTATATTTATATATATATATATATATATATTACTTATTATTACCGTTTTTACAATATAAAAATACATAACTACTTACATACAAGCTATTAGAATGCATCTTATTAAATTATGTATTTGTCACCGTACAATTTTAAAGCAAGTTAGATTATAATATGCCTCGCGAGATTGTGAACTGTCAAATGGCGAAGATGCGAAAGTTTTGTTCAAATTCATGGCCCACGTCTTGTGAAAGTACAATTTATTGTTTAGGGTACGATGGGACTGACATACGCTATGCGTAAAAGCCCCTATAAACAAATAAAGAATAAAAAAAAATAAAAAAAATTGTGAACTGTCTAAAGATCGTAAACCGAGTACCGATCGTAAAACAAAATTAACAGTATGTTATACTGTTAATTTTGTTTTTAATCTATCAAAATGAAACCATCACATTAAAAAGGAGCGCTGGAGGCCCAATTTCTCTCTCAGTCCCCTTCCTTCTCCTTTTCTCCTTCCCTTCCCATTTCCTTAAATAGGCTCGACAACGCATCTGCAACTCCTTTGATTTTGCAGATATCCATGGGCGGCGATGACTACTTACCATCAGGTAGCTCGCCTGCTCGTTTGCCAAATTATCGCATAAAAAAACTGTCAAAATCATGAGACCATGGATTATGGTCGGTTGGTCTGATTTTGGTTTGGTTTTCACAGACCTTTTTGTACTTTGTCCTGGCGCTCATAAGTTAGGTAAACTAGCTTCATTAACTGAGTTCATAACTATGTGGTTTCGCTAAGCTACTTAAATTCCTACTACAAAGTAATAACAAAACTAGAGTACGGACAAGGAACATGATAAAAGACACGGTCATGTTTTACATAAGACTTGAACACCATTTTCATCACCATCATACCATCACGCCTGTCTTCTTCGAAGGATTAGCATGAATGGGTCGGCATGACCTGGGAAGCTACACAGAATATTGACGTCATATATCAGTTTACATTCTGCTGCGTTTCGTACGGTGAGTGTGGAGCGCTGGAGACCCAATTCCTCCCTCAGTCCTCTTCTTTATCTCCTTCCCTTACCTTTTCCTTAAATTGGCTCGAAAACGCACCTGCAACACCTTTGATTTTGCAAATGTTCAAGGGCGGCGATGACTACTTACCATCAGGTAACTCGCCTGCTCGTTTATCGCTCGATCCCATACAAAAAGGCAGAAGTGTACTTAATGAATTACTAATATGTTACTGCCATTCACTGGGCATATACCTACCTGGGAATCGGAGAACGCGTAAAGAGAATGCTTGAGGCCCAATTCCTTCCTCCTCCCCCTTCCTTCTCCTTTTCACTTAATAGTCTCGGAAACGGATCTGCAACTCCTTTGGTTTTGTAATTGTCTAGTGGCGGTGATGACTACTTACCATCAGGTAGCTCGCCTGCTGGTTTGCCGAGTTTCCCATAAAAAAATCGGCGTCGGGGCATGACGAATCCACCGCACGGGTACTCCGTCTCACCACTTTTTGATGGGACCACGGCCACGGGAGCGAGATGCCATTCACCTCAGCGACGCCAGCAGAGGTACATCGCCCTTGCGGTCTCTGACACTGTTGAGAGGGATCCTTCGAACCCCCCACTTACTAATCCACATGAGTGGCACGCGCAAACACCCACCGCACTGTCATCTCGGGACGACGTTTATTAAGAGATTGATGAAGTTTCTAGGAATACCCGCCTATTCTTGAAGTGACATGTGTCAGTTTTGTAGACAAGCCGATATATCAACTCGCTCACTTTGCTCGGGAGCTCGGAGGCGACGGACGTGTGTCATGGACGTCATGTCAGCTTGTCCGCTAGTAATTGTGATAGTGACTTCGTATTTCTGTCCGATCATTGCGTGTAATTATTGTGTGTTGGTCCTGATGTAATCCTGGCTCTGTAAATTGTTTCTTTGGCCTATATGGCAATATTAAATCGTTTAAAAAAACCACGTCCTGTCAATCTATCAATACATATATCCATCTACTCTAACATACTTTGTTTTTAAATATCTTGTGTACAGCAACTTTTTACAATTGTATAACCACAGATATAAGAACTTTAGTTTTCCCTACTATTTTAAAAACGCCATTTTGTTAACCAAAACTTTTGTTTAACTAACAGCTAACAAGCGTGATGTTGACTGAATGTTTTAACTACCAATTTTTGTTCCAATGTTTGTTGAAGGTTTTCGAAACATTGTTAACTAGAGTGACAGCAGGAATTGTTAAAACAATTTTTTAGCAAGTGTTCAATGAATTGTTTAAAATGGTGCGAGTTTTAGGATTTTACCGCCTCAATCTAGTGCTCGTAAGAGCAAGTGCTATATAAGAGGAACTAGGTTCGATTCCTGGGTCGGTTATTGGGTTTTTTATAAAAATTCCAGTACCTAGCAGCTCGAATAGGCCCGCTTCGGTTAGCATAGGACCTGTGGGTGCTCAGCAATACACCACCACCCTTCGGTTAATACAGGCGTGAAGATATGTTACGTTTTTAGAGTTTCAATAGTTATCATTTGTCTAGATTTCGATTTCAAATTAGATTAGTCTCGAATTCGAACCTTTAAATAATGGGAAGAAAAACATCTTAGAAATTAATGATAACCCGTCCATGGAATGGCCGAGGCAAGCGTAGCTTAGCCACAGATAGTATTTGTTTCAAACAGCTATAATTTTGAGCACAATCTTGGTTTTCGATTTTTTGTAAGTACTGCTCACCCTATAGGTCAGTAAAAGTAATGTTATTTATATGAAGCATTTAATATACCTAATGTGTTCCAGATCACGACTATAGAAACGTAAGTATAGATTAAAAAAAAACGATCTTCGATAAAAGGGTAGACCAGGGTAATTTTGAAAATCATCGGAGATACTCGATACATTTAGTTAGAATTGTGAATGGGGATAAATCAAAAGAAGTATACAGTAATCATAACAAATGGCGTTCTGAAGTTTCTGCTTAGCCCTTTGCAGAAAAGGCATGAGTGTATGTATGTGTATATGTATGATAGGAGAAATTTTGTAAATTCTTAAATAACTGTTAGACCAATGTTGTCTAATTAAATAAATAAATAATTATTATTTTGATTATTGTATCAACTTGACATAGATGTTACCTAAATGACTTGTGTGTATGGTTAGTAATTACTTAAGCCCTTTATTCATACACACACGATAATAATAAACCTCATGCATATTAATAATTAATCATCACGCGCTTAAACGGTGAAGAAAAACATCGTGAGGAAACCTGCATGCCTGAGAGATTTTCTTGACGGCATGTGAAGTCTGCCAACTCGCAGTAGGCTAGCGTGGCGGACTTGTAGCCTAACCCCTCTCGTACTGAGAGGAGACCCGTGCCCAGCAGTGGGACAATGTAATGGGTTGATGACGACTAATAAACCTCAAATAGCTAAGATATGTTTTGACTCGCATATGACATTATGTAATTACAGAATAATTACCCAATTAACTGGTCTTGACCCACATTCGCCATGACCCCCATAAGTTATAGGACCTTAATTCAGTCCAGGGTTGTCTATAACTAACTACCCCATACCATAATACTTTTAAATGTTTTCACCTTAGTGATGATTTAGAAAATTTATTGAGGAAACCAATCATTACAATGACCCTTTTGTCACATAAAATTGATACGTGCTTGTAATAACCATTAATTTTACTCGCAAATTGACTTTTAGATTAGAATTGGTTTTCAGACTTTGAAATAGGTACCATTTTTTTATAATATAGATGTAGATTTTTTATGTTTATGTTAATGTATCATTTAGAATAAATTAGCAATTTATACTTTGACAAGTTAATCGTAAAAAAATATTTGATATTTTTTCTGGTATATTATCCGAAATTGTAGCGGTAAGTCATAATTTATGTATTTTATCACCGGATTTGTGTATACAAATCCGGTGATAAAATACATAGTTCCATCTTTAGTTTTTATTTGATCTGAGGGGTATCCCTCAGATCAAATAAAAACTAAAGATGGAACTTTGCGAACAGTGCGTGTAATTGTGTGTTGTACACGGCATGGCGTAGTTTTAGCCGGCCTCACTTCTTTGTTCGTAAAGTTCCATCTTTACTTTTTATTTGATCTGAGGTATACCCTTTAAAAATATAGACTATTTACTCAATTACTTATTTATTTATTTATTTCAGGCAACAAGACCCATATAAAAAATATATAATACAATAATAAGGTATAAAACATAAAATACTATAACATACATAATAACAATAAAACTTATCACTATTTCACACTTAACGTCGGTTTGTGTTGTACTACGGTGCTAGGTATCCGGCCGCGGAAGCGCCGGAACACTACACCTTTCGGCCAAAACTCCTCCTTCATGAAGATCGACAGATGTTCAGTCGGTACTCTAACCACAAAGGACTTGAAGTTCACGTTGTGCTTAGAGTCTAACCGCTCGACCCTCAGAGTAAAATTGCTCTTAACTGCAATGTACTCTATGACCTCTTCGGCCTTCGTGGAGTAATGCAGCCTGGACACGTAGAGCGGCGTCACTGGTACTGCAGGACGCAGCAAGTGTTTCGGTCCGGTCGGTGCGGTCCCACACTTGTTCAGACAGGTCGGTTTCCTCTTCTTCTTCTCCACCTTTATGAAGCCATCCTTGTCACCCTGGAACTTCTCTGGACCCACCTGTGGCAGAACCTTCCGCGTAGAATCGCTGCGGCGCTGCTTACCCCCTATTTGTTTAGTGGGATTTATTTTCGACACAGCAGGTTTGCTGGTTGCGACAATAGCTGCGTAGGCACGTTTGGGTGTCGACGTACCTACGTGTGACGTAGCCGTAACTTATGGCTGAACGTTCAGATTTGCCATCCAAATTCATTTTGTTTTTGTTTTTATCGCAAATTGTTCGACGATAACACGTTCTAGCTACATGGTAGTAGAAATTGTTCGACGATAACACGTTCTAGCTACATGGTAGTAGAAATTGTTCGACGATAACACGTTCTAGCTACATGGTAGTAGAAATTGTTCGACGATAACACGTTCTAGCTACATGGTAGTAGAAATTGTTCGACGATAACACGTTCAAGCTACATGGTAGTAGAAATTGTTCGACGATAACACGTTCTAGCTACATGGTAGTAGAAATTGTTCGACGATAACACGTTCTAGCTACATGGTAGTAGAAATTGTTCGACGATAACACGTTCTAGCTACATGGTAGTAGAAATTGTTCGACGATAACACGTTCTAGCTACATGGTAGTAGACATTGCGTCATCAACAATAACTTATCCCTACTAATATTATAAATGCGAAAGTAACTTTGTCTGACTGTCTGTCTGTTACGCTTTCACGCCTAAACCACTCAACCGATTTTGATGAAATTTTGTACTGAGATAAACTAAAGCTTGAGAAAGGATATAGGCTACCTTTTATTGCAAGCAATAGTTTTGAAGGGGGTGAAAAATTTGTATGGGAGTTCGTCATTTTTCAAGATAAAACCATGAAACTTTATATTAAGGCACTTGATAAGAAATAAATAAATATTTTTTTTAGCATTTTTGAAATTTCGACCTGTGTGGGATGAAATAGGGGATGAAAGTTCGGTTAGAAGTCCAAACAAAGTCACGCTTTCAAGTTTAACTCCGGAACCGATTTTGATGAAATTTGGTACAAAAATAGACTAGACCTTGAAAAAGGATATAAGCTGCGTTTATATTTCGGTAAATAATAAAGTTGGGCAAATTTTGTGATATACCCGAGCAAAGAAGCGGACGGAGAGATATGTAAGGATAATTTGCAATTTCCCGGCAGAATTGAAAAAAAACTAAACAGTCAAAATTGTGTTGTCCACGCGGGCAAAGCTGCGGGCGGAAAGCTAGTTTAAAATATAGTACTAAAAAATTTTCTTAAAAATCGTTATCGTAGAAGATTTTGATGTAAATTGTCAATTTTGTCCGAATACACTATTTTAGCCTTAAATTAAATTTTGAATCTGAACACCAAAAATAATTATGTTCTTTTATCCCCTCTTTCCTCTTTGGTTTCGACAACATTTCTTCCTATATTTAAAATGAAGGAAAAATGTGACCCAATAAATTCTATTCTCCCGCCCTAATTATACCTACCTGTGATACTTAGCGTAGAGGGTCATATAGATGCCAATAAAAACGTCACATTGTATAGATCCAGCGAAATTTACGGTCGCTACAAAAGTTTTATTGGAGGTACCGAAAACCAGCGTAACCTGGACTCTTTTACTTACACGTTCCTGAGGGCTGCGGTCGATTTTTTTTGTTAGTGCAGAACAGTAGGGGTCTATAAGATTTGGTCTTGTTAGGATATAAAATGGGAATCTTTGGTGGCATCTTGTCTTGCAATACTTCATTGGTTATATCAGATGTTGTAAGAATAATAATAAAGGTGTTTTCGGAATGTTTTAAGAGTTTAAGTGTCATAGAAATCTAATACTAAACACCTAAACGATGGTACGCGATGGTATCTGCCTCATTAGTCTAGTGGTTCTAAGCACGAAAGCTTTGCTAGAGGTCCTGGTTCGATTTCCATGTCGAGTAAAGTATTATCAAGTTTTTCTATGAAATTCTCATTCGCCGCTCGGAGTTTGAATATTTGCACGATTAATGGTTGTGTGTGTACAATTAGTGCTCCTCTGCCTAACCCTTCGGGGAAAACAGACGACATGATAGGTCTATGTCTAAAATTGAATCGAATAATAAACCATTATCCACCCAGTTATCCGAAACTGTAGTCCTGCAGATCAAAAACATTACTCACCCAGCCAAATTGCTAGAAACTTACATTATCAAAACCATTCTGAACCCTTTATCCGGACGGGTTGAAAATAAATCAAATAAGTTAGCTAACAATTAAGGACGCAGATATAACGGGAACAAGAGAATCGGAATCATCCTTGGGTAACAACAAGCCATTTACAAGTGGGAAGATACGTTACCTAACAGCGAAAGGTAAAATGTCCATTATAATTCATCGGGGGGTAGTTTGAGAATAGCGTTTAATTATAGACGGTAAATGTTTACTGGATGTAACCTACTGCCTTAGGTTTGGTGTTTGCAAGTGTAGCGTGGTCCTGGATTCTTTCGAAATTGACAATTTGTACTACTATTTGGTACAGCAACGATTTTTAAGATTTTTTTCAGTATTTAGTTGTTAATAAGTTATAGTTAAAAATGCAGTGATAGCCTAGTGATGTGACCGTTGGAGTGCCAAGTCAAAGGTCTCGAGTTCAAATCCAAGGCCTCTGACTCAGGCAAACCTCTGACTTTTCGAGTCATGTGCGTATTAATAATTAATTATCACGCGCTTAAACGGTGAAGAAAACATCGTGAGGAAACCTGCATGCTTGATAGATTTTCTTGATGGCGGCGGCGTGTGAAGTCTGCCAACCCGCAGTAGGCTAGCGTGGTGGACTATAGCCTAATCTCTCTCGTACTTACTGAGAGGAGACCCGTGCCCAGTAGTGGGACAATGTAATGGGTTGATGATGAAGTTACAGTTGATGTCGCAAGTCTTACTACTATTAATCCAGAATGCAATTTGCGAATAACCCAGATAACATTTGTGCCGATGGCGAGACGATCTGATTTTCTGGTTTGTCATTAGAGGTGGCCCGATTAAATTTCTTGAAAGACTACTAAGTTAAAAATAAAAAAAAACCCCGACAATTGCAATTTATGTCGACCGATTTTCATCAAACATAGCCAACAATACTCCGGTTCAAAATCGAAATCGGTTCGGTCGGGGTATGATGCCATAGACAGACACACACACAGACACTTCAAACTTGTTACGTGTCTGTCGGGATATAATGCAATTGTCGGGGGCTTTTTAATTTTTTTAAGTAATTTCTTGCACCGTAGTTTTAACGTCAGGGGTTAAAAAGGTGTTTATCTAACTTTAATCATACACAGATATTAGTACCGAGTATGATCGTGTAATTATTTGTGAAACCTGAAGGTGATCTTGAAGTGTAAAGAATTGTAATCACAGCGACCTTTCAGATTTATTAAAACCACGTATTATTTTACTCCACCACAAGAATAAAAACCTTTGTCACATCCAGTGCGCTATAAATCCTTGTCAAAAAGAAGGTGGTTAAGTAGTGGGTCCAACACGCAGACCAATTAATCACAGAAATGGGTGTACAGCGATACATCCTGCGTAGGATCGCTTTATTTTCTTGACAAACTGTTTTGGGCACCGCGGCAGGGTTGACTATTTTGGGACCAGAGGCCGTGTTCCTGCAATAATTTTTAAGTTGCGAGAAAGGGATGGCACTATTTAATATGTATGTATAGCGATATCTCTCTCTCTGTCTCTCAATCGCAATAACACGTTGTGGTACATCGTACATGCCATTGTAAATTGTAAGGGCAGGTGTAATGAAGACTTGCTAAATAATATTGGGATACCTAGGGTTGTCGTAGATCCTAACGCGTTGGTTTATGGAATCTTTCATTTGGTAGCTCATTTGGCATGAAATATGGTTGTGGGTTGAGAAGTTAGTTAATTTGGAACCAAGTGATTATCTCGATTAATCGTCCAGTTAAAGTCTCAGATCAAATAAAAAGTTAAGATGGAACTTTGCGAACAAAGAAGTGAGGCTGGCTAAAACTACACCTTACCGTATACAACACACAAAGTGCGTGCGCGTACGCACGTGTACCGAAACTACGCCTTATGTTGTCAGTCGAGCTTTCGATAGCTCGATGGCTCGACTGATCGAATAAAATCAAAATTAGATCAAATAAAAAGTTAAGATGGAACTACGCCTTATCTTGTATAAGGCGTAGTTCCATCTTAACTTTTTATTTGATCTGAGGTTAAAGTATGGAGTTCAAGGCTCTTTTTTACGGTATATAATTGTTGTCCGTTGACAAATATTTAAGGTGGATCCATTCGCTTAACCGCAAATTCAAATTTCAATTGCTTTTTCGTAATTAGTGAATTTTTCAACTCGTTCTTCAAACGGGAGAGATAAATTTTTACTTTCAGATGGAAGCGTAGATTAACATATTTGGCAAATATCTCGTATAATAACGACTTTAAGCATGTTTTCCATTGAAAATTAAAAAAACTCACGACAATTGCTTTATATCTCGACCGATTTTCATCAACATAGCTAAGAACACTCCCGACTAATTCACCTTTCAAACAAAAATAACTAAATCCAAATTGGTCCATCCGTTCGAGAGCTACGATGCCACAGACAGACAGACACACACACACACAAACACGTCAAACTTATAACACCTGGTCGTTTTTGCGCCGGGGCCGCGGGGGTTAAAAGCACAAATCGCTGACGTTGACCAAAAAGCCGCTACTCTGAAGTGGAACTGGGCCGGGCATGTGTGCCGCATGTCGAACGACTTGTGGGCTAGACTTACAGAGTGAAGCCGAATTTCTTTATTACCATAATTATCCTCTACCAGAACGTACTTTAATCTATCTTTTTTATATTTTTTAGGCATTTTCCATGCAAAGATTATTTAGTTATTTTAGTGAAGGAAAAATACGACCACGGGCAGGATTCGAACCTGCGCCTTCTGGTTAAGTACACCAGACGCTATGAGCGCTAAGCCACCGCGACTCCCACCCGCCATATCGGTCTTATTTTCCTTCACTAAAATAACTAAGTACTTTAATCTGTTCGTGTATTTAAGACCTGGTTAAACCCAATTGCTGAACAACCACTAGTCTGAATTTGCAAGTGACGATTAAGGGTCTCGACACACATACCCTTGGATTGAGCCGTGCGTATCGCCATCGGCCGGGCGTCGCTGGAACTGCATCGATAAGTGTGTAGAGACCTTTACCCTAGCTAGGGAGAACGAGAACTAAATCTCTCTCCTCTCATGCGTAAGGGGCCGCAAAAGTGGCCTGACACTGCCGGGTCTGCGGGATGAATGCTACAGCGTTCCCGTAGCCCATCACTAAAGTGGTGACGCGAAACGTCGAGGTTGGTTTTAGTCGGTAGTGTGCTCTTTTCAGAGTCCCCCACCTGTCCTCGAAGTGGTGGTGATTTGGCAACACCGTTAACAATAAAAAAGGCTACATACTGGAGGAAATTTTCCGCAATGTGATATTTTAGGCGAGGGTCTACTAATGTACACCTACATTTTGCCGGTATGTTTAGGTCCCATGTAATAGGGGGCGAGCCTATAGCCATTAACCGCCACAAATCCAGACTCCGAGCTGCTACTGAGAATTTCATAGAAAAACCCGATAACATTTTGCTTGACCTGGGGTTGAACTCAGGACCTCTAGCGTAGCAGTCGCGCAGGACCACTAGACTAATCAGTCAGATTATTCCAGACTTTATTACTGTTGTAATTTCTAAAACTTGTCTATACCCAGTTAGCAGAATTTTATTAACATTACATAGTGGTCCCTAGTATCTTTCCAAAGTACTTCTAAGTGCATTAGCTAAGTACTCTGTCTTTATGCTGTGTTAATGCGCGCAAGACAGACGTATCGAGGTTGCACGTGGATGGGCGTATTTTGTACGGCAACATTGTGATGAAGAATTACTTACTTTGTTGTGCGATGTTTTGATTAGAACAGTAGCCGGTGCCTGCGGTTTCTTTCACGTCCCAAAAGAATTTATCTTCTTTAACTCGGCTAAGTATAGGCACCAGATTTGAAGATAGACCAGCAATTATATCAGCATATTGCCGTCCGCTGCTAAACGTAGGCCTCTCCCAAAGAGCGCAAACCATCCCGGTCTTGGGCAGCTCGCATCCATCCGCTGCCAGCCACCTCCTTCAAATCATCGGTCTATCGTATCGCAGGGCGTCCCTCAATAACTTACCCAAACGCAGTCTCCCCTCTTGTCTGCTCCAACGATTGTCTCTCTATCTACAGACATACAACTTACTGTGAAATTTGAAAAACCAGAAATACAACTGTGATAACCACATCTAATTTCGTGCAGTAGTTTTTGCGTGATGCGTGTACAAACATACAGAGAGGCAAACAGACAACGGTTTTGATATCTTGAGTTCAAATCAAATCAAATCAAATATTTTTATTTCAAATAAGCTTTTACAAGCGTTTATGAAACGTTATTGACTCTAGTTGCACGGTTCCAAAAAGTTGATCCTATGGAGAAGAATCCGGCAAGAAACTCCATGGACACTCTTTTAAAATAAATATTTTACATCATTCACATATGTGGTATACAGGTACATTATGGCGATAACAGAATGTGAGGACATTGGAGGTTTATGTCATAATTAGCTTGAAGTCGGGACTAAAATTACACAAGGTTCTCAGCAATTGAGAACGTAATGTCAACCTAAAACAGATAACCTATGTGTAAGAATACACATTATCAATAATATTAACTATGATAACTATAAACTACTTAGACATAAATGACTACAATGTACTCACATTTACATTTCCTGTATAAATAAAGTGTTAATCAATAAAAAAATATTGTGAGTGAAAATATGTAGTTCTAATAAAGACCTCCCATATTCGTTCTTTCTTCTTTCTGTTAAAACATTGGTTTGTTACAATCTAGGTATATATATAAGAACCGCCTTTCGTAAATCTCGCCTAAACAAAAAAAGCGATTAAAAACAGAAACTTACAAAAAAACTGATATTGATTGCAAATCGAATAAATACTGAACAGAAAAGTGAAATAGATTTGACATACAGATATATAGTATGTACAACTTTCTGAATAAATTCCTGAATTTATTCTCGTATCCTCTTTAAATTGAGGTTATCTTACTTTCGGTATTTGTTAAGATAAGCTGCGCTTACCATGGTGATTCTATGAATAACCATTCGAAATACATCGAAGTGTAAGTTCTGGTTTTAAAGCTAAAGCAATTATTAGTTGTCTGTGGTTGTCAGAAGACCGAATAGCTGGACTAGTATATGAAGTAGTTTAAAAAGGAATTTGTAAAAAATAATCCTAAACTAATATTCGGCCGAATCTGCTTAGACTGGTTAAAGCAAATGTAACGAATTCCATAGCCCTGAGTTTAGAGCAAAGCAAGAGGGTCCGAATTAGGCACAGAGGTGTAATAGGGAGCTCCCCTAGTGCCATTAACCGGGCACAGTCCAAACTCCGAGCTACTACTGAGAATTTCATAGAAAAACTAATGGGTTTTCTATGATGGTGCTCCACTGCTCGGCCTGGGAATCGAACCCAGGACGTCTAGGGCAGCAGTCGATCTTAGGACCACTAGGCTATTGAGGCAGTGAAACTATTACCTGAAACTGATAAACCGATTATTTAACAAATCGGTTTATCAGTTTCAGGTTGTCAGGTTCTTTCACCATTAGAAAGCTACAATATTCCCGTTTAACATAGGTTATTTATTATCCCGCCGGAGAACCAAAAAAAGCTAGGCAAACGTTCTCGTCTATAATAATTTTGATGGCAATCCGCAAAAGCCGTATGTCACATACAACAACAGAACTTTGAGATCTGTTATTTGGTATTTCTCAATTTGACCACGTATTGAACTCGAAGTCGAAACAATATAAAAGAAAAGAAAAAAGGAAATTTCTTTGTAAATAGTTTCTTGGCGATATCGAAGGTATGTGAGCCGAGGATATAAGTTATTTACTTTTTATTTATAGGGTATTGAAACTTGGTTGGTTCACAGAAGATATTTTTTTTACTGACTGAAATATTATATTGAATTTGAAATATTGTTGCTGTAACATAATTTTAACTAGGTCTCGTGAAAGGAGACTAGACTGCCTCGTTAGTCTAGGGGTCCCAATCGCTACGCTAGAGGTCCTGGGTTCGATCCCCAGGTCGAGCAAAGTGTTATTGGGGTTTTCTATGAAATTCTCAGTAGCAGCTTGGATTCCGGATTTATGCCCAGTTAATTATGGCAATAGGTTCGCCACCTATTACATGAGACCTAAACATACTGGCGAAGTGTGGGTGTACATAAGTACCCCTCCGACAAACCCTACGGGGAATACAGGCGTGATGGTATGTTTGGATTTGTTGTTTTAAGCTGCACTTGCCGCGATCAGTCTGAGGATGGGTGTTAAATAATTAAAAAAATATTGAGACTCATTCGTGCCACGGTGAGCACGTAAAAACTTCAGTCCTTATTGCCATCATAACTATGACAGTCATCAGTACTAGTCTATTCTATTCTATTTTTATGATTCTGGCTCCATCGGTAACGTTCGATGATTTTGCCAATGTCAAGGTAAGTATGAGAAAGTAATGATCGTAAACTGTTACACAACTATTGATCAGTGTTTGTAGCATCCATGGATACCCATGCTAAAAAAGGACAAAACATTTTGGTTAATACATGTAAAACGTCACAAACTAATGTTAGAACAATCAGTAGGTATGTAATACATAAATAGAAATATCAACTATAACTGGATTTTATTAATGGTAATGAATTTATAAAGGATTTTAACTGCAGGGGTACCTATGGGCTAAAGATAATAAAAACAGTAATAGTCAAGAGCCCAAAAATAACACATTGACTATTTCAATGCTTCAAATATCGTCTTACAATTTTAAAATTCAAGATATTTTATTTGTTCATACATGATAATACATAAAAAAATATGCAGGTTGTTAAAAAGAATACAGAAAGTAGATCAGTCATGTTCTGGCCTTTATGGAAACAAATATTAATTTTAAATTACAATTTCGACTTACAATTAGGCATAATTAATTACTTAAAAACAATGTCCTTAACTACTTGCTGAATTTGCATATTTGGTTATATTATTTCGTTCAAAAATTCTAAGAATAAAAATATAAAAATTCGTTAAGGTAGTCTGATATTTAGCCGCATTTGCTTAGACTCGAAACTAACTGCAACATAATTAGGAAAAGGCTACATTGATGGATGGTTTTGTACAAGTAATCACCATACCAGATAAGCCAAGTAAGTTTACTGCTGTACGAAAGCCTCCTATATAGACTTTCATTTATTTATTTAATTCAGGTTAACCAACAATTGTTTACACGATACATTTACAGATTAATTTGCTCGGACACATTTACAAGTGTAACAATTAATTAAAGGTTAACTACGCTTGTACAATAAACGGCTGCAATAATAATTATTAAATGTAATGAAAAAATATAGAATAAAATAATTATGAACTTTTATAAAATTGAATCAATAGAAATATAAGTAAACATATAATATAAAATAACAAGATAAAAATAAAAATAATTGCAGATAGAAAACTTATTAACAAATTAGGCTAAAAAATAATAATTCATTAATTCATTAAACACTTACTTTAAAAAATGTTAAAACTAGATTTATGATACACAATTCATGAGAATATAACATTACATACCATCACGTCTGAACTCCCCAAAAGGTTAGGCAGAGATGCCATGTACACCCACATTAACCAGCGCCACATTTAAAAAGCGGGGGTAGCCTAATGGCTAGGGCGTCGGACTTGCGATCATGTGGTTGTTGGTTCGAACCCCACCCATTGCACTACCGACGTGAACCCACTCGTAACACAAGCATTTAGCTTAGTACGAGGGGTTAACAAGAATACTAGTAATGTGTGACTCACATTGCTAGTAAGCTTTTTTTAAAAAAAAAAAACATTTAGCCGGTATGTTTAGGTCCCATGTACCAACCGGTACATGGCGGTATAACCATGTTTTAAGCTGGAATGCTCCCAAATGCCAAACCTGATAGTGGGCAGCAGCACTATTAGCGAAAGCATTCCAGAAACTACGGTCACCAACCCGCCTGCCAAGCGTGGTGACTATGGCAAATCCCCTCAATGCTGAGCATCCCTGATTTACGGCCCCCAGTTCCCGGTAACTGCACTATTCCTGGCCACGGTACCGGCCACGGTAACGGTGCGGTGGGGGGTGCTAAGAATCCCCGGGCTACGGCAGGGTACCAACATCGCAAACTAGACCTGGCGACGTTTAATGGACGCTCTCTGCGGCTGAACGAACACCTTGTTGAATTGGAAGTAGAGCTAAGTCATATTAACTGGCACATCGTGGGACTGTCGGAGATCCGAAGACAGGGTGAGGAAACGATAACCCTCGATAGTGGCCACTTACTCTACTTCCGAGAAGGACACCAACCATCCCAAGGTGGCGTCGGGTTTATGGTCCACAAGTCACTCAAGGGCAACATTGTAGAACTAGGCAGTGTATCGGCAAGGGTGGCATACCTTGTACTTAAGATAACAGAAAGGTACTCCCTGAAGATCGTACAAGTGTATGCCCCAACGTCCACACACCCTGACGACGAAGTCGAGGCCATGTACGAAGACATAGTAAAAGCTATGTCTCGTACCAAAACATTCTACACTGTTGTTATGGGTGACTTCAACGCTAAAGTGGGAGTACAAGAGAGCGGCGAATCGAGAGTGGGTCCATTCGGCTATGGGCGCAGAAATCACAGGGGGCAAATGCTGGTCAACTTTCTCGAGGCTAAGGGGCTTTTTCTGATGAACTCTTTCTTTCAGAAGAAGCCTCAAAGGAAGTGGACCTGGCGAAGCCCTGATAACGTGACCAAGAACGAGATCGACTTCGTTATGTCCAACAAGCGCCAGATATTCAGAGATGTCTCTGTGATCAACAGGGTCAATACCGGAAGTGATCACCGACTGGTAAGAGGCACTCTGGATATTAAGGTCAAAATCGAACGAGCGCGCTTAACGAAGTCGACTCTTAGACCAACACTGCCCCAGGTCGAAGCTGGCTGCGAAAACTTCCAGTTGGAACTGAAGAACCGATTCGCCGTGCTGGAAACCACAGAGGACTTAAACGACGCCACCGATGGCCTGGTACGTGTCATCCGCGAGGTGGGCTATAAACACTTTCGACCTAAGAGAAATGGACGTAAGTCGGCACTCACCAGTGAGACTCTAGAATTGATGAGGAAACGACGAGAACTTACAAATGCCACACCGTCTGAGCTTCAGGTACTTAACAGGGAGGTCAAAAAGCTGATAAGACGCGATAATCGGCGCGCGAATACCCAAGCCATTGAGAAAGCCATAGCGCGGAACAAAGGCTCAAAGGTATTCGCCAAGCAGCATACTTCCCGTTGTCACCTGACGAAGCTCAGAACGTTACAGGGCACCACCGTCACCTCGAAGCCAGAGATACTCGCTGAAGTCGAAAAGTTCTACGGAGACTTATATTCTCTAAAAACATGCCCACCACAGGCCCACGGCGCGGATGATCCACGGGCCAGACTTACACGCCACCTTACAGATGAGCTTCCCGACATTGACATGGGTGAGATTAGAATAGCTCTCGGACAGCTTCATAACAACAAAGCTCCGGGGGATGACGGGATAACCACGGAGCTGCTCAAGGCAGGAGGAACACCTGTCTTGACAGAGCTTGTTAAGCTCTTCAATTCCGTCATCCACACTGGTATGACACCGGAGGCATGGAGCAGGAGCTTGGTGATTTTATTTTTCAAAAAGGGCGACAACACGCTCCTTAAAAACTATCGCCCCATATCACTCCTGAGCCATGTGTACAAGTTGTTTTCGAGAGTTATCTCGAATCGTCTCGCCCAAAAGTTTGATGACTTCCAGCCACCGGAGCAGGCCGGGTTTCGGAAAGGCTATAGCACCGTGGACCACATACACACCCTCAGGCAAATCATCCAAAAGACCGAGGAATATAATCAGCCTCTCTGCCTAGCGTATGTGGACTACGAGAAAGCCTTCGATACCGTCGAGACCTGGGCTGTACTGGAGTCCATGCAGAGATGCCTTGTCGACTGCAGATACGTTGAGGTGCTGAAATGTCTGTATAAGGCCGCAACGATGACCGTCCAAGTACAAGATCAAAGCACAAAACCAATCCAACTGCGTCGAGGAGTAAGACAGGGAGACGTCATCTCTCCGAAACTGTTTACAAACGCGTTGGAGGACGTTTTTAAGACGCTTAATTGGAAAGGACGAGGCATAAATATTAACGGTCAGTACATCTCGCACCTCCGATTTGCGGACGACATTGTCATCATGACAGAATCTCTGCAGGAGCTGGAGGTGATGCTGAACAGTCTTGGCGATTCTTCGCGGCGGGTGGGTCTCGGGATGAACCTGGATAAAACCAAAGTCATGTACAATGATCATGTCACCCCGAGACCTGTTTACGTAAATGGCGCTGCCCTCGAGGTTGTGCAAGAATACATATATCTTGGCCAAACTATACAACTGGGGCGGCACAACTTCGAGAAGGAGGTGACCAGAAGAATACGCTTGGGCTGGGCGGCATTCGGGAAGCTGCGTGATATCTTTGAATCGTCGATCCCACAATCCCTAAAGACCAGGGTCTATAACCAGTGCGTCCTACCCGTAATGACTTACGGAGCCGAAACGTGGACACTCACTATTGGACTGGTCCACAAATTCAAGGTCGCTCAGCGTGCAATGGAGAGAGCAATGCTCGGAGTTTCTTTGGTGGATAGAATTCGTAACGAAGTCATTCGCCAAAGAACTAAGGTCACCGATATTGCGCGAAGAATAAGCACGCTGAAGTGGAAGTGGGCCGGCCATGTCTGCAGACGGACAGATGATCGTTGGAGCAGACAAGTGCTAGAGTGGAGACCGCGTTTGGGCAAACGTAGTGTGGGACGCCCTGCGACACGATGGACCGACGATTTAAAGAAGGTGGCTGGCAGCGGATGGATGCGAGCTGCCCAAGACCGGGATGGTTGGCGCTCTTTGGGGGAGGCCTATGTTCAGCAGTGGACGGCAATAGGCTGACATGATGTTTAGGTCCCATGTAGGGGGCGAGCCTATTGCCACTAACCGGACACAAATCTAGACTCAGAACTGCTACTGAGAATTGCATAGAAAAACCCAATAACACTGCTTGACCTGGGGTTCGAACACAGGACCTCTAGCTTAGCGATTGGGACCACTAGACTAACGAGGCTGTCTAGTCTTCTTTCACGAGACCTAGTTATAATTATGTTACCGCAACTAATTCAATACATGCGATAAAATCTGTGAAAAGCAGTTTTATTTCCAATTCAATATATATTATATTTCAATCAGTAAAAAAAATATCTTCTGTGAACCACCCAAGTTTCAATACCCAACCCTACCCAATAACACTTTGCTCGACCTGGGGTTCGAACCCACGATCTCTAGCGTAGAGGTCACGCTTAGGACCACAAGACTAATGAGGTATTTGAATCTACTTTCATGAGACTTTGTTGTATTTATGTTACCGAATCCAACGAGTATGCTCGGTCTTCTTTGCTGTGCTTTCGGTATGTGGGGAGGGTTGAGGGAAAGGGAGAGGAGAATTCCTCGAGAACATTTTGGCTTAACAGCCATCAGGCTATTTGTATAAATAAAGTTTAATTTTAATGTTAAAATCGAATACTATCATAGATTATAAAGTTATTCTAGTGAGGAAAAATAAGACTGCGGGCAGAATTAGAACCTTTGTCTTCTGATTAGGTACACCAGTCGCGATGCCCGCTAAGTCACCGCGACTCCCACCCGTCAGCTGGAAATTTACCTCACATTTTATCGTCATACCGTGTGGTGTACAGTGGGTTATAGCTGTTACCTGACTCACCCTAGGTGGGACGGCAGGGTCTCGGTGGGTCAGGTAACAGCTATAACCCACTGTACCTAACCAGAAGACGCAGGTTCGAATGCTGTCCGCAGTCGGCCGACAGACATACGTGCTCTCCTAGACACGGAGGTATCTTAATGCGTTGAAATGGTCATACATCCAGAGACGCCGCTTAACATTGCAGATGATATTTAATAGCTATATTTCGTGGTCTACTTAATATTTTTACACACAAATTTATATGACTCACATCACTTACCCTCCAAGGGAACAGCCTAAGTAACATGAGCCTTACAAAAATCCACACCATTATTTTTTCCCCATCCAAAGTTATCATGCAAAACGGCACAACTTAGGCGCATTTAAAAAACATGAATTCCTTCGCCCATAAGTAACCGAAATAAGGCAAAGTTAAGATCTGTTGGGAATCGAAAAAGTTCTTTTTTTTTTCAGCGTATTTTTGTAACAAAAAAGTTTTTATACAATTAATTCGCCCGGGACGTTTGAAATGGCCATTTAAGATCGCGACAAAAGAATTTTTATTGCTGGTAATGTTTTTTACAAGTAGGATTTTAGATATTATGGCGTGTGTGGGTTTATTTATCGTCAACCCTTTTTGTTTTGTGGAGTGAAAGAAGATGAAGTAACATGGATTGAGAAGGTATGTTAGGATGGTTTGGTAATGTAGAGAGAATGGATGAACGGAGGTGGACGAAACAAGTATATATGGCTAGTACGGATGGGCGAGTGGAAGGGGACGACCTCAGCGAACGTACCGCAAACAAATTGTAGATACCTATTCTTAAAAAAGGCCAGGTTCCGAATACTTTGAACCGACAGCCATGCATGAAGAGATTAATGAATGTAGATGAAGCGAAAGTAGTGTGCCAGGATCCCTTTTACTGTCCCTCTTTTGCGATTTAGAGGACTATAGTCCCACACTGGCCGCGTGCGGGTACGCACACTTTTTAGTAAAAAAAAATATTGTGTAAATCAATGATCATTACTCATTAAATTGGCCCACTGCTGGGCACGGATCTCAACGAGAGGGATTAGATTATAGTCCATCACGCTAGCCTGCTGCGGGTTGCTAGAATTCACACACCATCGAGCAAAATGCATGCATGCAAGTTTCATCACGATGTTTCCTTTACCGTTTAAGCGCGTGATAATTCGACAATAATAATAATAATGCGCTGAGGATGTTGCTGGGGCTGCCTCGGTTTTGCAGTGCATCGGGCATGTTTGCAGAAACAAGGATAGATGACTTTCATGCTATTATGCGCAAACGGTGTGCATCGATGTTGCGGCGATTCAGGGGTAGCCCTAACAGTATTTTAGCTACACTGGCGGACAAGGTTGATGGACCATTTATCAGGCTGTGGGCTGGCAGACATGTGCGTGCACATGTTCATGTAGCCAATTAATATTTATAATTATTGTATTTTTAAGTTATTGTTATTAGTTACTAACATAGGCTAGGTTCATACTAACACATTATATGGATCCCTTGGTCTGAAATAAAACTAATTTGAATTTGAATTCTCTTCGGACGAAGCAATTCGTATAATTATGGTAGAACTTAACTTTAGGTAAGTTCGTTTAATCATTAATTAATGCGCACATGACTTAGAAAAGTCAGAGGTTTCGAACCTTGAGAGCCTTGGATCCGAACTCGAGACCTTTGACATGGCAGCACCGTGCACGAGACAAAATTACTAAGTATACAATATTATTTTTCATCATTATCCACAGCCTGATTTCACCCACTGCTGGGTATAGGCCTCCCCAAGTTTGTGCCATCCACCACGGTCCCATGCCACTCTCATCCAAGTACGCCCAACGACGTAAGATATGTCGTCAACCCATCTTGCTGCTGGACGCCCGACACTCCTACTGCCCTCCCTCGGCCACCATTCTGTCGTTGCCTTACTCCACCTGTCGTCACTCCGTCTCGCCAAGTGTCCTGCCCACCTCCACTTTAGTTTCATGATCCATATTATTTTTAGTATAAGCGAAACCAGAATAAAGTTTGTTCAGAATAAGTAACTGAATCGATTCCATTTTTTTCAGCAAGTCATATTTTGTCCCAAACAATTTAAGTACATACCATCACACCTGTATTCCCGTTAGGTTAGGCAGAGGTGTACTAATATATACCCACGCTTCGCCGGTATGTTTAGGTCCCATGTAAAAATTAAAGTACCTATACTAAATACCTATCCCCAATCACACGTACAACACGGGTCACGCACGGTCATAGCGGCACTAGGCGCACAGCAGTGCGAGGGGGTTAAACAACCCCTTCAGTCGCCCGAAGTCAATGCCACAGCAATCTGTGGCATCTGTATGTTGTCTGTTAGATACCACCAGATAACATAACAAGCTAATAACTTTAACATTTTTCAAGATACAGTTTTTAAATTTTGTACTTACATCTTCATCTAAAAATACTAGACACATGTTTTGTGTTTCACATATACTAAAACTGACCTTGTATATGGCAGCTGATCGGTATGTCGTAATCAAATAATCATGATTGTCAGTTTATTACTACGTGACCGTATTTCAAACAGATTAAGGAACGTATTCCAAAACTTGTATTAACTAATGATGCTTTAAAAAAATACTTTTAACAAAAAAGTTAAACCGCCTTCAAAAAATAATAAAATAATTTTGTCTAAAATAGTTATATAATAAAATAATTTTGAATAAAATAATTGACAAAATTATTTTATTATTTTTTGAAGGCGGTTTAACTTTTTTGTTAAAAGTAATTTTATTTTGTTTTTTTTTTTTGTGGAAAGTTTTGTTTAGAAGTACTTGTTAGCCAACTAAATGCACTGCTCCAATAAGACAGCGATGTAAACAATTTTTAGATTTTTGTTGATATTTTCAAAACTGCCCAACCGATTTCGATAAAATTTCAACGGGACCACCTCTAAAGTATGACCTACCAAACAAAATTAACAATAATTAAAATCGGTTCACAATTGGCGGAGATATCGCGTAACAAACATACAAAAAAAAACATACAGACGAATTGAGAACCTCCTCATTTTTGAAGTCGGTTGAAAATTTACCTGTCTTTATCATTTCCATGATAATAGAGCGAGATCGCACTAGAGATATCTGTCTCCTAAATATTGAACGTTTCAGAATAAGGAGCTTAACGTGACACGTCTTACGGGCAACGTGTCTCGTAGAATTCTAGACATTTACTTTGAATTCTGTAGTTGAACCTTAGAGATATATTATGTGACAAATTTATCTGACCCCACTGACACAAAATGGTGTCCTTCACAGTTATGGTTTTGGGTTAACTTGTACCTATATCACTCGTATGAACATTGGACTGCCAAGTCATAGGTCTTGAGTTTGAATCCAAGGCACGCACCTCTGACTTTTCGAAGTCATGTGCGTATTAATAATTAATAATTATCACGCGCTTAAACGGTGAAGGAAAACATCGTGAGGAAACCTACATGCCTGAAAGATTTTCTTGACGGCGTGTGAAGTCTGCCAACCCCTAGCGTGGTGGACTATAGCCTAATCCCTGTCATTCTGAGAGGAGACCCGTGCCCAGCAGTAGGACAATGTAATGAGTTGATGATGATGATATCACTCATTATAGCTACACAAAATAGCTTTGATGTGTAGCCATGCGTACCTGACTATTTTATTTTTTGTAGAAGTGTGCACTTAAAAAGTATTTATTTCTTGCTTTCTATATGTTTTTTTAATATTTTTAAAAAGAAAAGCTTACTAGCTCATTGACCACCTCGAAGACGTAAATTAAAAATGTGAAGGCAAATTTCGACCTAGAGGGTGGGACTCGCGATGGCTTAGCGGTCATAGCGTCTGGTGTACGTAACGTATTATCTAACGCAGTCGTATCTTTCCTTCACTAAAATAAATTTATAATCTTTGCATGGAAAATGTCTAAAAAAAAACAAAAAGAAAGCTAAATGTTTCAAAAGAGTTTGCGCCAAAGTTTAATGAGCTTGCAGCAAAAAAGCATTCTCTATTTTGCTGTCACTGCACAAGACGACAAGGAAACACGATAGCTGACTGGGATCTTAATTAATGAACAAAATTCTATACCCATCTTGTTTTATAAGCTGGCGATGCTGTAGAAACGGCGAAGATTTGGGTCAGTAAAATTTTAAAAAAAACCTAGTACTATCGCTAGCACATCAGGTTACCACAAAACGACAAATTTTCTCAGTTGATTTTTAACTTAATCGTCAATATCTAAAGGTTTAAAATAATTTGGAGAACATTGACAGATTTGAAAACTGAAGTTTGAAGTCTTCATAACACATAATGGAGAAAGCTGAAAAGAGTTAAAAAGTATTGAAATTATAACAATATACTTTCTTTCTTCGGGGCTTCGTATTCCCCGAAAGGTTAGGCAGAGGTGTATTAACGTACACTCATACATGTTATGGAGGGTGAGCCTATTGCTATTCATCATCATCATCATCATCATCATCAGCCCATACTCGTCCACTGTTGGACGTAGGCCTCCCCTAGTGAACGCCACAGAGCCATCTATTGCTATTAACCGGGCACAACGAGTTGCTACTGAGAATTTTATAGAAAAACCGGCTAAGTGCGAGTCGGACTCAGGCGCGGAGGGTTCCGTACCATTACGATTTATGACGTATTAAAAAAAAACTACTTACTAAATCTCTTAACTCTCTTTCAAACCAATTTTCGTTGAAAGTTTACATGGTGTATATCATATATTTTTTTTTAGTTTTATAATTCACTTATTTTAGAAGTTACAGGGGGGGGACACACATTTTACCACTTTGGAAGTGTCCCTTGCGCAAACTATTCAGTTTAGAAAAAAATGATATTAGAAACCTCAATATCATTTTTGAAGACCTATCCATAGATACCTCACACGTATGGGTTGGATGAAAAAAAATTTTTCGAGTTTCAGGTCAAGTATGAGGAACCCCAATTTTTTTTATTTTTTTCTATTTTTGTGTAAAAATCTTAATGCGGTTCACAGATTACATCTACTTACCAAGTTTCAACAGCATAGCTCGTATAGTTTCAGAGCAAAAATTCTGTGACATACGGACGGACAGACAGACAGACAGACATGACGAATCTATAAGGGTTCCGTTTTTTGCCATTTGGCTACGGAACCCTAAAAATCCAATAACCTTTAATTAAATTAAGTCGCGCTTTGGACAACTAGACTAACGAGGCAGTCAATCTAAGCCATATTACACCACAATGTATAACAACAGGCAATTTTTTCTGTTCTGTCACCCATACATATTGATTAACCTAATCTAATTAATTACTAATTGGTCAGCCATCTTGTTCCATGGTTAACGCGCGAATTTAGTCCGTACTGAGCCCGTACTGCGACGTGTTATTGTGATTGTTTTGCTATTGAGGGAGAGCGAAGCTGCTCTTCCTACACAATCTTCTCTATATGTCTGTCTCACAACCTCATATCAAATAGCCAGCGGCGATCCGTATACAGTTTGTTCGAAATAAGTAAGCCGATCGGAAGTTAGCCGTTCCGAACTACCGCGGTGATAAAATCGTTTAATTAAGTGTTTTAATACATAAATATCAAAATTAGTAAACAAAATAATTTGAAATATGAAAAATATACGAATCTAATTATTTTTACAACGACTCTTTCTATTAAAATTTACCACTTCTAAACCACTTGCAGATAACTTCCGATCGGCTTACTTATGTCAAACAAACTGTACCTATTGTCTTTTGTCGGGTTATGTGCAACTACCTACTTTTTCTAACATAATTTAACTAAATATTACTTGCTGTCTTGTTTTCGATGGTCTTCACATTCATTTAAAGTAAATTAAATAAAACTAAAGTAAAGGTGTCTAATGATGGTTAAAGGAAATTGTATTGTATGTAATAATTGTGTTTTTATTCTTACTGCCTGCGTGCGTTAAGTGATACGAAAGTGTAATAATTATGTGTTTCTCATGTAAGTGAATAATTTATTCTTTGGGAAATTAATAATCTTAAACCGTAAATAAAAAGTTAAGATGGAACTCTGCGAACAAAGAAGTGAGGCCGGCTAAAACTACGCCTTGCCGTATACAAACATAATTACACGCACACACGTATACCGAAGGCACGGCAAGGCGTAGTTTTAGCCGGCCTCACTTCTTTGTTCGAAAAGTTCCATCTTAACTTTTTATTTGATCTGAGCTCACAACCTAAAAAATATCGCGTTAACATCATGGTACGATCTCTGTCTGGATCAACTGAATAGCAAGGATTTTCTCTACATCACTACTTACATAGTATAAAACAAAGTCGCTTCCCGCTGTCTGTCTGTCCCTATGTATGCTTAAATCTTTGAAACTACGCAACGGATTTTGATGCGGTTTTTTTTAATAGATAGAGTGATTCAAGAGGAAGGCTAATATGTTTAACACATACATATTATAGTACAAAAAGCCGAGAAACTACGCGGGTGAAACCGTGGGCGGAAAGCTAGTAATATTATAAAACAAAATCCTTCGCCGCGTCTGCCTGTCTGCCTGTTCGCGATAAACTTGAAAACTAAAAATTTTCACGCCGTTTTCACCAATAAGTAGACAGAGTCATTTATGAAGGAGGCTCAGATGTATAATTCGCTTAAGTTTTGTGCAAATTGGTTGAAATATGACAATAATAACATTATGTGCACAATCGTCCGAAGTCGGGCCGGGTGTTATAATTATATTATAAAGTTCATATTCAAATATTTTTACAAACATTTATGAAACGTTAGAGAGTGTAGTACCACAGTTCTATATGTGTCCTATGGAGAAAACATCGGCTAAAAACTCCACGGACACTAACCGAAAGTAAAAAAGAAAGTAAAACAAGTTGAAGACATGTTTGTAGCGACATCTAGCGCGCTACGTGTAAACAAATCCTAAATCACGCAAGCAACATCGTCCCTTTATTTGGAGGGGCATAGCTTTTCCCTCCACAAGGTTATATAAATAGAGGAATCTATACGTCATCCTAGATTTTTTTATTGATTTCGACCATCAATGCGTCAAGCAATAAAATCAAAATGTCTTGCTCTTGGGACTTTTAAGCGATTGAATACGGTATAATCACGCCTGTTTTCCCCAAAGGAAAAGCAGCAGTGTACTTGTGTGCTACCACATTTAACTATAACGGTGTGATTAGGTTTTACGGATTAGGTTCGAGTTATTGCCCATATACATATAAGAATTTTATATAGAAAGAAAGAAAGAAAGAATTTTTTTTTTGAGTTACACAGAGCATAGAACACAATAAAAAACAGATCTAAACAATCAAAATGTTAGCAGCCCTGCACATGGCCAAAAAAGGGCCCCTTTCTCAGCATAATGCTGTGACATTAAGTGCCACAGCGCTGGTTTTCAGAAAGGGCCGTAGAGTGATGACACGGGAAGCCGCGAGCACCATGCAGAATAAAATAAAAAAAGTAAAAATAAAGAAAAAAACAATTTGATAATATGAAACCTAAATAAAAAAAGAATTAAACTTTTTCGCTCCAAAGACCTTACACTGATCAGCCGCACTTAAGTTTTATATTAATTTCGTTGTTGTTATGCTGTTGGTTCTCCTATTTAAATAAATACACCAGCGAGGCAGTACCTAATTGCCTAGTACTAGACGAAAACAATTAGCCTACTTTTTTTTTCAATTCATTGAGCCGATAAATGAAAATGAATGTACATGACAGCTGATAATTAGTGAGGTTCTTAATATTTTTTTCGAAATTATTATAATAGAAGCTGATTCATTATCTTCCTGCCCTTTTCCCAATAAGTATATTTGATGTCAGCGCAGCCTGTGCTTTTCTTCAATTCATCCCTGTTAGTCGTCATCTCATCATTCAATCCCTTTTCCATCACACCTGATTTCACACAATCCATCCATCTTTCCTTTGGTCTCACTCTACCCCTCCATCTCTCCACATTCATACTCATAACTCTTTTAGATATATAATGAAAGCTGATTCATTCATTCAGAAGCACAATTACCGAAATGTAAAATAACTTCCATTTAAAGAGACTTGTAAAGGAATGATTATTTAGGAATGTATTCAGGGAGTTGTACAAACCATATCTGTATGTCAAATTTATGTCACTTTTCTGTTCAGTATTTATTCAATTTGCAATCAATATCAGTTCTTTTCTGTTCAGTATTTATTCAATTTGCAATCAATATCAATTCTTTTTTTAAAGATTATTTCGTTAATCTTTAGTCAGAGATTTTGCATTAACAATTACTATTAGAAGAATGCTGAAGATTGGGTTCTCAATATGATGCGACAAAAGCCATAAAAAGGAGTTTTACTTCAACTCCTTTTTAAGGCTCGAAACTTTTCTCGGAACTCCTACTTCGTACTAATTATAATACAGGTACATTATGTTAACATACCATAACATACCATCACGCCTGTATTCCCCGAAGGGTTAGGCAGATGTGTACTAATGTATACCCGCCTGCCTAACCCTTCCTTCGGGGAAGGCGTGATGGTATGCTATTATGTAAGTCTAACCCGTTAGCTATATTTTCATGATCACTTCGATGCAATTTTTTGAAGAGAGTGTGTCGCATATCCATTTGAGTAGCGTATAAAATGATCGTATCACGTGGAAAGCTTCACGTGTGAATATTAAAAAAATATATAACAATATAGTGTTCAAAAAATTTACGTGTGAGCGACACGACACGCAATATGATATAGGCATAGTGTTATGTCTTTAGCTAACATACAGGTGCCATAAATAAAAATCCCATGTTCGTAATTGCAAATGTAATACGGTAGATGGTTACAGTTTGAAAGTTCAGAGGCGAGTGTCAATGACATTACACAATTGATATAACAAGAAAAACGCCTATCAAATGTATCGGAGCAATGTCTCGTACAATCTGTAGGTTTTTGTAGTGTTAATGCAGGCGCTTGTAGTTGCGCCGGAACATCTTCCCGGCCGTTGAAAGGTTGACCCTTTCAACCCTTGAGTTCATCTGCTGTTGGCAGTGGGCAGAGACGTACTAAAGAGCGACGTACACAGCCCTTGATTGTGTTGACATCCGCGACTCGTGCTATCTTGTCCGGTCCGTAGATGAGACGCAGAACTCGTCCAAGTCTCCATTGCAGCGGTGAAGAATTGTCTTCAGCCAGCAACACCATATCGCCGACGTTCAATTTGGATTTATCAGTACGCCACTTGGTTCTTTGCTGTAACTCGGACAGATATTCCTTACTCCATCTTTGCCAGAAGTGCTGTCGTATTCTTTCTAGACGTTTGTAACGTTTGAGACCATTGTAGTTGCTGTCATCCAGGTTCGGTGCTGGCAGTGCAGTCAAGGGCCTCCCGATGATAAAGTGTCCTGGGGAAAGGGAAACGAGATCGTCAGGACTTGAGGATAAAGGGCACAAGGGACGACTATTCAGAATCGCCTCCACTTGTGCAAATAAAGTTGAGATTTCTTCATAGGTCAAGTGGCTGTTGCCAATGACATGTTTTATATGATGCTTGGCCGATTTTACCCCGGCCTCCCATATGCCACCGAAATGAGGAGAGTAAGCAGGTATGAATCTATAGTTTATGGTTTGTTGACTTGCAAAGTTAGTTAGAGGTTCCTGCGTTTGTTTGATGAAATCTCCTATTTCCTTTGCTGCGGCCACAAAATTTGTCCCGTTATCGCTGAATATCTCCGCTGGCTTACCTCGACGGGCGATAAACCTCCTGAGGGTCATTATAAATGAATCCTTCGTCAAATCACTGACGGCCTCAAGATGGATGCATTTATAACGTAAGCATACAAATATACATAAATGACATTTAATAATTCGGCTTCCACGGCCTTTACGATTGATAATAAAGAATGGACCAGCGAAGTCTAAACCAACAGATAAGAAGGGATAGCCTGGATTTAGCCGTTGAAAGGGCAGGTCACCCATTTTAGGGCACAAAGTTTTACCTCGAAGACGCCTGCATCGTACGCAGTTATTAACAGTGCGTCTTGCGAGATAACGGCCGTTTACTGGCCACACGGTTTCTCTCACCGTCGCTAAAAGCAGCTGCGGGCCAGCGTGCATGTTATTTACATGCTCTCTTTCAAAATATAATTTAGTTAATTTGTGTGAAGCGTGAAGAAGAATGGGATGTTTCTTTTCATATGACGAAACTGACGCTTCTATTCGCCCACCGACACGGATTAACTTAACATTATCAATGAACGGCGAAAGAGATAAGATTTTACTTTTATTATTCAATTGCTTGCCGTTCATTAGCGTCTCGTATTCGACGGGGAATGTTTGACCTTGAGCTATTATACAAAGCGCATGGAATGACTCACGCTGAAATTTGTAACACTATCCTACATATTTTAGAAGGTACCATAATGTTCTGCGTTTTCGCTTTTTCGTAACCACCTAAACTTGGTCGGGTTACCACGGTCATTCACTTCCTGATGACTTTAATCGTATTATCTCATTAATTATCCAATGTACTGAGCTGAAATTTTACTGATATACAACTGAACTAAAAAACTAATAATTGACATAACATTCAGTTCATATATCCAATCCAGTGGCCAAATAACACCGCGCGCATCAAGACCGTGCTCGTGAAGAACTCAATATCATCATAACTTGTTAAATACTTACAGGATACTAATGAAACTTCACATACATTTGAAGGCAGTTACAAGCTTTAAAATAACGTTTAAAGTAAGTCTTTAGAGCTCTTATTGAGAGTGCTGGGACCAATTGAAGTGTTTTTCTATTTAATTAAATAACCTTTAAGCTATGTATTATTTTGGTTTTTTTATTGCAGAACAAATTTAAACTAATTCCCAAGAAGCCATGTACAAAATATGATAAGAATCCGCTTAACCATTTCAAAGATCTAGCAAAACCAAAAACGTTACCCCAGCAAAATCTTGAATAACTTCGCAACCGATGAAAGAACAAATACAAAATAAGGCACAACATTTACTTCATCTAGACAACTAATTTTATAGCTAGTAATTATTTAAATATTCCCATTAGAAAGAAAAAGGTCTGGCTGGGGTAACGTTACCCCAGCAGGAAATGTTTTTGTGAAATAATTAAAAAACTATAAGCGCAACAAATTTAAAAATGTGCGCAACAATTACAGAAGCCGCAAAACTAATTATCTATAAGATTCAAATGACCATTTTCGACAACATCTGGCCTGGGTAACGCACACTAATGGACCTGATATAAACACATGCACCGTATGCGGACTGGGAAGCATCACTAAATGAGTGAAGTTCTATATATTTAGGTGAATTTCCTAAAACTATTCTTGGAATCTGCAAGTTAGGAATGCATTTTAAATTGTCAGCGAATTTAGTCCAATTATCCCTTATCTCTTGCGGAACAGGGTCGTCCCAATCTAATTTATGCTGCCACAGTTTTTGCAACATAATTTTCGGTTGAATAACAATTGGACTTAGAAGCCCTAAAGGGTCAAATATTTTAAACGAGTTTGACATAATAAATCGTTTTGTTACTAGTACATCATTATTGTAAGAAAAACCCTTTATTGGGAAATGCAAGGTATCGCTAGATGGAGTCCACCCAAGCCCGAGCGTGCTTGATGACTCACTGAATGTTAAATTGTCTTGTTTATTTATATCAATGTTACCGAATATTAATGGATAGTTACTTTTATATTTTCTAAGATTAAAGCACCCAGATTTTAATGCATTTGAAACTGAATTCTGTATGTACTTTAATTGATGAAGATCATCAGATCCCGTAATTAGATCATCGACATAAAAGTCCCTTTGTATTATGTCCTTTATGACGTCATCATCTTGTTCTTCTCCTATCTGCCAAAGACAGCGTGTACTTAGGTAACTAGCACTTGCAGTACCATAGGTTAGGGTATTTAACTTTAAAGTCTGAATGGGTTGTGACTCATTCTCTCTCCAAAGTATAAGCTGTAGGTTACGCTCATCTTCGTGAACTAACACCTGGCGGTACATTTTTTCAATGTCGCCGGTGAGTAGATATTTATATTGTCTAGCGCGTAACAATATAGAAAAGAGCGAGTCTTGGACATCGGACCGGACCCACTTTCAATATGTCATTGAGTGCATACCCTGAAGTGGAAGGAGCGGAACCATCAAACACTACCCGGAGCTTTGTGGATTCGCTCTCTTGCTTTAGAACTGGATGATGACATAGATAATAAGATGGAACACCATGTAAATTATTATGGGACATAGACAGGTGCCCTAACTCAGCATATTCGTTAATGAATTTAGCGTATTCTATTTTAAGTGATGGTTTGCGTTTAAATCGCTTTTCTAAATTAATAAATCTTTTTTTAGCTAGCAAATACGTGTCCCCTAAACAATCGGGGTTGTCTTTTAATGGTAATTTGACTGAAAATCTACCTGTATTATCTCTTGTAGTGTGAGTCAAGAATTGAATTTCACACTCCTTTTCATTTTGACTCATTACCTTTTTTGTGGGCACTTCTTCCAAGTCCCAGAATTTTGATAATATTTTATCGACATTTTCGTCTTGAAATTTAGTTTTGGAAAGCTTAACATGATTACATTGTGCTCGTTTAATTGACTTGAAATTACTAATGGGACCGGATATTATCCAGCCTAGCCTTGTGTTTCTTAAATTCGGATTGTTGGTTCCTATCCCTAGGGTGTATTGCTCGTTGCCTAAAAGATCCCAAAATAGATCAGCTCCTATTAACATATTTATAGGGGCCGGCTGATGAAACCTTGGATCAGCCAGCTGTATACCCTCGGGCAACCTTAGTGAGCCAATATCAATAGGTGTTTTCGGTAACCAACCCGTTAATTCTCTCATTACAAGACACGACAACGTAACTTTGAATTCTGTGTTTATTGATTTAATTTGTACATTACAACTCTCAACTACATTAGACACAGTTGTGTTTCCTATTCCTATGACTTTTAGCGAGTCAATGGGATTAGAACTTAGTGATAGTCTGGTCTTTAGGGACTCAGAGATGAAGGACAATTGGCTTCCGCTATCCAAAAGAGCACGAACTTTAACCTTTTGCTGGTTAAATGGATTCGATACTTCGACCATGGCAGTAGATAACAGAACTTGACCTATATTTTGATTAGTATTTTGATTTGAACAATTGACTATAGTCTCCTCTTGCTCGTCAAGAGAAACGAGATTGTTAGTGGAGGAAGATGGACGGTGAAGTAAACTATTGTGACGCCTATTGCATTCGCGACATGGCCCCATGCGACACTCACGAGCAGAATGACCTTGTCGCAAACAATTCACGCATAGCTTATATTTTGTAACTTCCATCATTCTTTCATTCACTCCCTTAGCCTTGAAAGTAGGACAGTCATATATCCTATGACTTTCATTGCAAATTATGCACAAGAAGTTAGTAGGTTTCGTAAAATTATAATTTTTATTGCCTACACTTGCAAATGATTTTGTAAATGAAGGGCCTTGCTTTGGATTGATATTATTATGTGCAGGCCGCATAGAAGGCTTTGCAACATTGTAATCGGACCGATTCCGGTTTAAAGATTCGAGAACATCGGCTCTGTTTATAATGAATTTATAGAATTGATCCAAAGTAGGCACATCTCCTTCAATGTTATTTCGGTATTCCTCCCATTTTAACAAAGTATTGGAATCTAGTTTAGAGGTAAGCATAAATATTAAAAGCACATCCCACTTATCTGTTGGTTGTCCGAGACCTGCTAACGCGCGCAAATTTTTGTTTACATGATCGACAAGGAATCTCAACGACTTTTCCGTCTCGCGTGGAATTTGCTTAATGCTAAACAACGAATTTAAGTGATGGTCAATCAATATTCTTTTATTATTATAACGATTGCATAGCAGTTTCCACGCTTCAGCATAATTTGTGTTAGAAACTTCGAGATTCGATATTATTCTAGCCGCGTCACCTTGTAAATACGATATGAGATAGTGAAATTTGTTAATTGGCGAAATACGGTTATTATTATGGATTAAATTCTCAAAAGTATCCCGAAATTCCAACCAGCGGAAATATGCACCATCAAACTTCGCTATTTGGATCTGTGGGAGCTTCAAAAGTGCTTCGTGTTGTTGATGATGATCATAACAACAAGAAACATCCTGAGCAGAATGTCGTCTTTGCTCACCCTCATTTTTTCTTGTAAATATTTCGACCAAATTCTTTGCAGTGGCTATATTCGTTATAATATCACGTTCAATGTTTTCGCGCTCTTCAATTTCAGTCGAAATATTTTCAGGATTTAGAACCTCTATTTCACCCTGCAAGTCATCTACTCTCAATGATAAAGCTTCAAACTTGACAAGCTTTAAATTTAACTCAGTCAATTGAATATTAGTTAATTCATTGAGTTCAGAAATACCATTTAAATAATTTCTGAATTTAGTTATCTGCCCCTTGGCGGACACTCTTTTTGTTAATAATTCTTTAAAACGTTGTTTGTTCTCGCTCGACATAATTAAAAATACTTTGCACTTTAACTACCAAGAAATGGACAACAAGTTAAGTTAATTAAATTGAATAGCTCACGCTCCTCCTAACGGTGACACTTGCCGCACAGGAAACCAGGGGTGCAAGCGCAGCAGCACACTTGCTGCCGCCTGCCTGCTGCTCGTTACCCGCTATCGCACGCAAATAGCACGAAATAGTGAGCACGAGCGCGACGATTATGGCCTGGAATGGTAGGCAAGGCACGCTAAATATTTGATATTAACAATAATTTATTGGACAGTTTAACGATTGTGAGGCACAAAAGAATGATGACACAACAACTTTAATTGTACGAAAAATATTGAATTATTTTATGTAATAATGGGACAACGCATGAATATAACATGTAAATATTATAATAGGATTACTAAAATAACTTAATTGATTGTGATTTACGTATTTTAAAGCAAAATAACGGAAAATATTCGAAATTTACGAATTATTTTTTCTACATGTAGGTAGGCGTTTATAAAAAAGATGATGCAATTACGAACCTTTTATGAGAATTTTACACAAAATAGCACAAAAACGACTTGATTTGCACAAGTAGATTAGTATTCTGAATAGTTATAATGGATTAGGATAGGTATTTCGGAATTTGGATGAAAAAGTATGATGTAGGAAGGACACTTATCTTTGGGTGAACGCTGCTGCACGATGCGATACTTTAGCTGTACCACTGCTCGTAACCTTGGATCCTGGCTTGCAACGCTCCCTGGAACTCTGTGGCTTTAGTCCGCTCACTGGAAGGCTCCTCTGGTCCAGCACAACTTGATCACCGTGCCCCAATTCTTGATTCAATTGCTAGTTTTTTCTGGTGTATTTACGCGGATATGCTGATAATTATTGATTGTTCCCCTCATGGGCCACCATGTTATGTCTTTAGCTAACATACAGGTGCCATAAATAAAAATCCCATGTTCGTAATTGCAAATGTAATACGGTAGATGGTTACAGTTTGAAAGTTCAGAGGCGAGTGTCAATGACATTACACAATTGATATAACAAGAAAAACGCCTATCAAATGTATCGGAGCAATGTCTCGTACAATCTGTAGGTTTTTGTAGTGTTAATGCAGGCGCTTGTAGTTGCGCCGGAACACATAGAATAAAATATACTAAAACGTGCAAACGGGTCACTCTCCGCACAGCCCTTCGTTTGATTCCTCACTGCTCACTAGTCATCGCCTCCCATGGACATCTGCAATACCAAAGGAGTTGCAGATGCATTGCCGAGCCTATCTATGGAAGGGGGAGTGGTTAAAGAAAAGAAAACAAAGGGGACTGAGGGAGGAATTAGGCCTCCGGCACTCCATACTCACCGTATTAAACGCAACAGTTTGCATACTGCTACGTAGATATTCTGTGGGAGGGTACTTCCCCGGTCACACTGACCCATACAAGCTAGCATGTAGACATGCCAGCGAGACACGAAGAAAAAGAAAACGAAGGGGACTAAGGGAGGAATTAGGCCTCCGGCACTCCATACTCACCGCACGAAACGCAACAGTATGCATACTGCTACGTAGATATTCTGTGGGAGGGTAGTACTTCCCCGGTCATGTCGCCCCATTCATTCTAGCATTTAGACACGCCAGCGAAACACTACTATATTACAATTACACATAAGGCACATATTTGTGGGTAATTACTAAAGTCATCTTGCTTATTCAAATTTTGTGGGTGACATCAGATTATTGGACAAGCTATCAATTTGCTGGATAATTAATACCCCAGTATACTGCTGTTTCAAGCGGGTTGTGTTCATTTAGAGTGGTAGTTAATTACATGTGAAGTGATTGTAATTACATGTACCACACCTAGGACATGAAAGGTTGTGTCAAGTTAATTAGTGTGACCTTTAAAAAGCTGCGACATCAGTAAGGTGGGTTGAAAAGCTGGTTTTGATGAATCATAAGATTAGGAAATTGTAAAGGAATTTCTTACTAATATAAATTGAGTTAGAATAGTGAAGGAAAAATACGTAATTTCATGCATTTTGGTGGCCAAAATGCAATATACAAAAAGATGAATGTTTCTTTTCTATTCTTCAGTTTTATCTTGAACTCATTACTTAACAATTATTTTTACATTTTAGTTGGGTTAATTGGAGCGTGTTTTTTGTTTTTGAAACTATTATTTTTTAGTTCGATTGACCGTTGAAGCGTGTTTTTTTTTAACTATAATTCTAATTTTTTTACATGGTAAAGACTGCCTCATCAGTCTAGTGGTCCTAAGCGCAACTCGTACGCTAGAAGTCCTGGGTTCCATCCCTAGTTCGAGCAAAGTGTTGTTGGGTTTTTCTATGAAATTCTCAGTAGCAGCTCGGAGTCTGGATTTGTGCCCAGTTAATGGCAATAGGCTCGCCCCCTATTACATGGGACCTAAATATACCGGTGAAATGTACATTAGTATACCTCTGCCTAACCCTTCGGGGAATACAGGCGTGATGGTATGTAAATTTTGCCAGAATCATGAATTTGCACTACCATTTCTTACGTTAAGGATTTTTGAGGCAAAACGATCAGCGTTGGGCTCGAAATTATTTTTTTTCTTGGTTTTCGCTAATTATCCGGCTATCACACATTCTAGGTACACAGTAAAAATTGTATCATCAAGAATAACTTATTCACGATTGAATAGAAAATAATAATGAATAATTTTTTTTCTTTAAGATCGCTATTGCAGGAGATTGAGGTGTAAATTGAAAATTTTCTCCGAATCCACTATCTAGGATACACAACAGACAAGCGATCGTCAACCTGACTGGGAAAATTCCGAGAAACTAGAAGCGATGATAGTTTTCCCTTTGATTTTTTCGCCAGGAAAAGTCGTAAAAGCTGGAATCTATCCTGGAAACTGGAGTTACCTACCGTCACACGTTACCAAACGTTCGAACGCAACACCTGTGAGGAGGCATACAATTGACCAACTTGTTAGTTGTTCAATAGTATACCGCTGGTCAAACTGACTGGGAAAATTCCGAGAATCTAGAAGTGATGATAGTTTTCCCTTTGATTTTTTCGACGGGAAAAGTCCTGAAAGCTGAAACCTATCTTGGAAACTTGAGTTACCTACTGTCACACTCTATAATGGAGGCATACAATTGATTAAATTTTTAGTTATTTAATTGTATGCCGTTGGTCATTTGTATGCCAGAGACTTTGACTCTCAGCTGAGAGGCAACGAGAAGAAGTTAGTATCAATATCCTAAAGGAGTCTTTGACTACAAATTCATACGTTGGCAGTTAAAGTCTATGTAGGTAGATAGTTGGAAATTAATGATGTTCTAATGCGTCTAAAAAGATATAAGAAACTATTTCTAGATTTAAAAAAAAATCCTTTCTTTGCACGTTACTCGTCTGTGCAGAAACGTCGTGAGCTGAGACGAATATTAAACCCCAGGGCTGTCCCGTAAGTGTTATTTTTATGATAATATTAAAACATAACATTACATACCATCATGCATGTATTCCCCGAAGGGTTAGGCAGAGTAATGTACACCCACATTTCGCCGGTATGTTTAGGCTCATGTAATAGGGGGCGAGCCTATTGCCATTAACCGGGCACAAATCCAGACTCCGAGCTGCTACTGGGAATTTTATAGAAAAACCCTATAACACTTTGCTCGACCTGGGCATCGAACCCAGGATCTCTAGCGTAGCAGTTGCGCTTTGGACCATTAGACTAACAACTCTAACAAGGCAGTCTATGATAATATTATTTTTAATTTATGTCGAAACAGAAGACATAATTATGATGATGGTACGGAGTCTTTGCCGACCATAGACACCTGCAATATTAGTCTCCTTAGGGACTACAAAGTACCGAAGCCGCAGCAACTGAAAGGGGGGGACTGGATCTCACGGGCAGAAGACGGAACAAATACGAAGATTCTTAGACTCCAGTCAAATCCCAAGAGGGTTTACCACCGAGAAAGTCGGATATTTTCTCGGCTCTTAAGAGACCCGGATCTGAATGGCAGGTAGTTATTTGTATTCGAACTCGTTCCCATATGGGAAAGAAATGTAAGTTCTAAAGACTACATTTGTGCCTTTGTCCCTCGCCTTTGAGAAATCATAAATTGAACTGGAAATTTTCATAAAAAATTTTCTTGTGTGTTTAAGTTTGGTGGGAATTTGCTGGGAACAGGTGTACAATTACAAATACAATTACCTTGTTAGAAAAAACAATTAATACTTCAAAGATATACTTCTTTTTGTGAAAGAATTAGTTAAGTGTTATGAAATCAGTACTAGTGAGAGTATTTTCCTTTCACTATAAGAATAATAATCTTAATAGATTTCTAGCATCAAGTCACCATGGAGACTTGTCGAATTCGCCTGATCTTCTCCATAGGATCTACTCTTTGGAACCGTGCAACTAGAGTCATCAAACGCTTTTAAATGCTTATCACTACATAGTATAAAACAAAGTCGCTTTCTCTGTCCCTATGTCCCTTTGTATGCTTAAATCTTTGAAACTACGCAACGGATTTTGATGCGGTTTTTTTAATAGATAGAGTGATTAAAGAGGAAGGTTTATAAGTATAATATATATATATATATATATATATTATAGTATAGAAAAGCCGAGAAACCACGCGGGCGAAGCCGTGGGCGGGAAGCTAGTTTGAAATAAAAACATTTGAACTTGATTTTTATCGTGGAATTTATCCTTTTCGGGTTCACCAAAAATATTTGTTTTAGATAGGTATTTATAAGTCACAGCCCTTGCCATACTGTTTCATTTTCACCTCACGGCTTCGTTTATTCAACTCGGCATGTCGCCATCCTTATTGCTTTAGTAATTTAAACCGTTTCCACAACACTTACTAGAAGTCTCATACTATACGTTGGAATACTGTGAAGTTTTTGTATAAAAAAGTATAACTTTAAAACTCAATTTGAAACTAAAATTTCCAGGCATCCAGCAGCTACACAACTTCTTTTTAGTGATATAAATAACTTTGTGCTCAGTTAATGGCATTAGGCTCGCCCCCTATTATAAACACATACTGACTAAATGTAGAATAGTATGCCTTTGCCTACATGTATTGTATCTTTTTTCATCATAGGCCTCATCAATAGTTTCGATCTGAGTGATGACATAGAAGCGATCTGCCTGCCCCTGGGCATTCGTTCCAATTCGTTTAGTCTCAAGTCTCAAGCCTCAAGTCTTAAGTCTCAAGTCTAAGTCTAAGTCTAAGTCGTATTCAGTCTAAGTCTAAGTCTAAGTCTAAGTCTAAGTCTAAGTCTTAGTCTAAGTCTAAGTCTAAGTCTAAGTCTAAAAAACAGTTTGGGAAGTCGGTGACTTTAATTTAAGTGGTTATTTTGTCTGTCTAGAAGGGTTAGGCAGAGCCTGTGTACTTAATGTACACCCACAGTGCGCCGGTATGTTTAGGTCCCATGTAATAGAGGGCGAGCCTATAACTATTCACCGGACAAATCCAAACTCCGAGCTGGTACTGAGAATTTCATAGAAAAACCCATAACACTTTGTTCGACCTGGGGATAAAAGGGGGGGGGGGGGGGGAAGCTTACTATCAATGTTGGTCACACATTACTAGTAATCTTGTTAACCCCTCGTGCTAAGCTAAATACTTGTGTTACGAGTGGGTTCACGTCGGTAGTGTAATGGGTGAGTTTCGAACCGGCAACCATATGATCGCAAGTCCGACGCCCTAGCCATTAGGCTACCGCCGCTTCAAAGCTTCCTCTAGCGTAGCAGTCACGAACAATCAATCAATCATTATTTTAAATATCAGTAAGTAACACGCTGATCGATCTCATTACGAACACAAACACTAAAAGTACCGATTAATGCGCTGACGTCACGCTAATGGCAACAATGTGACTTTTTCCTTATTTTTTGCGACACTGGTAACAATGATGTGTTTGTGCAGGGGTAAGGGAATCAAATAAAAAACTCAGATTGAGTGAGGAAGCGCGAGCAGTGACCGGCCGCTCGAAAGAAACGTCGTTCGAAAGAAGCTACCTTTTCTTTTGTTTTTTCAAATTATTTCTAGAACGCGCACTGACAATCATGACAGATGTCAGCGTGGCAGGCTGTCACTTTCGTAGTATTGTATGACAATACTTGCGATTGCGCTTAACATGAGTATTGAATCCTAGATCGTGATCCTACTTAAAAATCTTATTTTATGATGTATTATGTTATTTAAAATTTGAACGAAACACGATACGGAGTACAAAACACGCAAGTTGAAGGTTTGAAACAATACAGGTTTAGGTTGTGTTGATACATCCCTTGATCGCAGCTCCACCTGGATTTTTATTCAACAGTGGCGTCACTCCGTACTATTGGAATTCTGTTTAGTCGCAAGACCTGTATGTAAGACCGTGATCTTTACTAATATTATAAAGAGGTAAAGTTTGTGAGATTGTAGGGGGGAATCTCTGGATTTACTGCACCGATTTTTGAAATTCTTTTACCAATACAAAAACCACGTTATTTATGTGTTATAGGCTAGCCGCACACACGCAATAATATTGTCAATAAAGTGCATATTGTCAATAATATTGTGTGTGTGCGGCCCGTATTGCGGTATTGATCAATATTATTGTGGATTTCCAGAAATTCTGATATTGACACGTCAATATCGGGGGGAGGCAGGGTTATTGTCAATAATATTGTCGCGTGCGGGCGCGCGGCAATATTTTAGTTGATGAACTGATTTCGAGGCAGACGGACGATCTTATTTTTGTCCAAAATTACGAATAATTATACAGTATCCATAGCGAAAATAGTATTGATAATACTAATTAAACGTAAAACAAATATTTTTCAGTATTTAAATTATTAATGATTTAAAACGGAAAATTTATCCAGCATTGTGGAACGGTCATCTAGAAATACGATATCCATTCATCAAGGAATACATAAGTTGCTCGATATTTAAAAAAAAAAACTGCTTAATAATGACTGCCTCATTAGTCTAGTGGTCCTAAGCGCGACTGCTACGCTAGAGGTCCTGGGTTCGATCCCCAGGTCGAGCAAAGTGTTATTGGGTTTTTCTATGAAATTCCCAGTAGCAGCTCGGAGTCTGGATTTGTGCCCGGTTAATGGCAATAGGCTCGCCCCCTATTACATGGGACCTAAACATACCGGCGAAATGTGGGTGTACATTAGTACACCTCTGCCTAACCCTTCAGGGAACACAGGCGTGATGGTATGTTAAAAAAAAATAACCTGTAGTTTATTTATTGGATTAAAAGGATTTCACTCCGCTTTTTTCTTATCTAGTCTTAAATCCATCGTTTCTTTCCTGATTGCCTTATTTTATTAGAGAAAATTCATGCAATACTGAATGCAACATTTTTTTTCTTTCTGTCCATTTTAAAAAACGTGTGCACACGAATCGAGCTGCTGAGCGACTAAATTAGATTTTACCATAAAATATTGACAATAATATTGCGTAGTGTGCGGGACCATATATTGAGGAATATTATTGACAATCTTGTATTGACAATAATATTGTGTGTGTGCGGCTAGCCATAGGCTTTGTCGCCCAACAAAGTCGGCACAGGTCACTAGTTTTTAATAAAACAATTGAAACCTTTTTTATTGACATACAAATGACACACACGACTCGTCGCCAGCATTGATATGAAGGTGCTACCTATCGGTGCTACGCGTACAATAATGAACCCATAGAGAATCAGGAGCCCGGAAAGTCTGACAACCAGGTTTTTTTGGTTATATAAAGAAAATTAGAACAAGTTCTGTATCGCAGTAGACTTCACATACAGAAAGTACACACAGGTACACACACACACAAGAATCTAATATCTGATGACTATAACATAACATAACATACCATCACGCCTGTATTCCCCGAAGGGTTAGGCAGAGGTGTACTAATGTACACCCACAATTCGCCGGTATGTTTAGGTCCCATGTAAAAGGGGGCGAGCCTATTGCCATTAACCGGGCACAAATCCAGACTCCGAGCTGCTACTGGGAATTTCATAGAAAAACTCAATAACACTTTGCTCGACCTGGTGATCGAACCCAGGACCTCAAGCGTAGCAGTCGCACTTAGGACCACTAGACTAATGAGGTAGTCTGACTGATGACTGTGAAATCTGATTAAACTTTAAGCGAACCTTAACATAGACTTTGGAAATACGCGAGGCGGGAGAGGACGATGAAGAACTTAACATAAATAATGTATTATTTTGTCTAACGAATACTTAGTTCAAGTTTACCAAACATGTTTTTATTACCATTTATCTTGCGGTAAACAGCCGACCTGGGTGTTTTTACGTAAAGTGTTTTCTCTTCGAGTCTCGTTCGTAAGCGAGACAAAAATGTACTTATATAGTATTTTGTTGGTCTTTGATAAAACTTGGTCCTTTGAGGCGAACTGAGGTTGTTATTTGTGATGTGAAATATAAAACAGATTGATTTACTATTTACTTGTATTTATGTATGTATTTGTAGTAGTAGTGTGTCGCTGGCATGTCTACGTGCCAGCATGAATGGGTCGACACGACCGGGGAAGTAATACCCTCCTACAGAATATCGACGTGAAGTGGTTGTATGCAGTATGTTGCGTTGCGTTGGTACGTTTCTCATTCCTTATCCTATTCTACGTCCCCTTCCTTCTCCTATTCTCCGTTCCCTTTCTTTTTCTAATGTTAGGTAAATTTACAATCGCAGGACGCTTTAGCAACTAAGCTAGAGTTCACTGCGATGTCGAATTTCTTTTCCACATAGTACGTATGACAGTGACATCGACAACTACTTTACAGTTATGTAGGTACTTCAATGGCGAACAATACGGCCTTATCTTTAGTGCACTCCTATTCTGCGCAACAATAATAAAAAAAAAATGTCTTCCAATTTCCTTATCAGTTTAGACTTGATGTCGTAATAAAATCTTCGTTATCTCCTCGAGAAGAATGCTAATCTGATGTTCTCGAAACAAAAAGAAGGTAGAATTAAACAACAAAGAAATCATAAAGTTATTTTCTCAATAACTCAATAGCTCAGTTAAGTTAAATAGAGCATAAGCGGTCAATTTAAGCGGCGGTAGCCTAATTAAGCGGCCATAGCCTAATGGCTAGGGCGTCGGACTTGCGATCATGTGGTTGCCGGTTCGAAACCCACCCATTGCACTACCGACGTGAACTCACTCGTAATACAAGCATCTAGCTTAGTACGAGGGGTTAACAAGAATACTAGTAATATGCGACCCACATTGCTAGTGAGCTTTTTTTAAAAAATAAAATAAAAAAATAATTATTTTTAATATTATTTGTCTTGGATGTGGAAATTGATTTGTATAGCTTGATGTGTAGCCGTATGTACAATTTGAAAAAAAACAAACATGAAATGAATTTGGCGCGTTAGTCGAGTTGATCTACGTTAATCCCTTTATTTCAAGATAATTCCTGCTGCCGTGAAACACGCACACAGACCATGGATCGTTATAAATCATTGGGAACGGGAAATGTTGGTTCGAAATCATAAATCTGTCAGGCCGTTTACGCATCATACACCGTCGGGCTTTGTTGGATACTGTTTTAGAGTTCCGCTGTGAAAGGAGTACCTAATACCTATAGAGCTTATAGATGTAAGTGATCTTTGTTTTTTCTAGTCAAAGCTGGCCAAAGGCCGCCCGAAATTCCTTCCAAGCTTCCTTCCTTTTCCTGCCCTCTAATCAGCCCAGAAAGAGCCCATCGGCTCTTCCGACCTGAAGCGTTGCCCAGCGGTCATTATGCAAGCAGCTTACATGGATACCAAATCCCATTTAAGCCTGGCCGCTTTTTGCCTACGTTTAATATGCCCGTTTTGAAGCGCAGCGTGGTGTTTTGTATTCTGTCTGTTCCTTTTAACGTACAAAATGCTCGCTCCAAGTAATAGATTTATGATGAAAAATTGTGCTTGCCACGTCCTTTTTATTGGTTCAATCGGCAAACGAGTTGATGAGGCACCTATGGTTAGTAAGTAAGAATTAAGACATTGCCGCGCTGCGACACTGCAAATGAAGTGCTGTTGCATTGCCGAGGAGGTTCAAAATACAGGCCGAGATCCAAGAAACCAGATTTTCCGGTATAATGTGCCAATATTGTGTTAGTGTATTGTTTTAGTTTAATGAGGCTATTTTTCTGGTTAATATGGAATAAAAAAAAACTAACATAATATACCATCACGCCTATATTCCCCAAGGGATAGGCAGAGGTGTACTTAATGTGCACCCACATTTAGGTTCCATGTAAGGGGGCGATCCTATTGCCACTAACCGGGCACAAATCCGTACTCCGACTAAGAATTTCACAGAACAACCCAATAACATTGCTCGACCTCCGGATCGAACCCAGGATAATGACTAATAATCAAAAATGTCTACGGAACTAAGTTGAAATTTGTTTCAACTCGCGCTTGCTAAGTTTCGGGTGCCATTTTGCTTTTGCCAAATTATTTTGAGATTTTGGACATTTCGTGATTGATCTGTAAATAAACTTGTTACATTTTTGAACCAATGCCAGACGGTGTAAATTAAAAAAAAAAATAAAAGCTTACTAGTAATGTGGGTCACACATTACTAGTATTCTTGTTAACCCCTCGTGCTAAGCTGAATGCTTGTGTTACGAGTGGGTTCACGTCGGTAGTGCAATGGGTGGGGTTCGAACCGGAAACCATATGATCGTGAGTCCGACGCCCTAGCCATTAGGCTACCGACGCTTCTTTAGGCACAATTATGCCTAGGTTTTTTCCAGGATTTTTTCCCATTAATAGGTAATGGGAAAAAATCCTGTCATTGCCAAACTTTCTATGGATGGCTAATCTATACTTCTTTCTATAGTATAAAACAAAGTCACTCCCTCTGTTTGTATGCTTAGGTCTTTTAAAATTCGCAACGAATTTGCAAGCAGTTTTCAGCAAATAGAGTCATTCAAGAGGAACTTTTATATTCAGTATACATGTAACAGATAGAGAAAAGTCGAGAAACCACACGGGCGAAGTTGTGGACGGAAATCTAGTATAATATAATAAAGCTGAAGAGATTTTTTGTTTGATCGCGCAAATCTCTTTATCTAACATACCATCAGGCCTGTATTCCCCGAAGGGTTAGGCAGAGGTGTACTTAATGTACACCCACAGTTCGCCGGTATATTTTAGGTCCCATATAATAGGGGGCGAGCCTATTGCCATTCACCGGGTACAAATCCAAACTCCGAGCTGCTACTGAGAATTTCATAGAAAAACCCGATAACACTTTGTTCGACCTGGGGATCGAACCCAAGACCTCTAGCGTAGCAGTCGCGATTGGGACCACTAGACCAACGAGGCAGTCTCTGTGATCTCTGGATCTACCAGTCGGATTTGAAAAAATCTTTTCGTATATGATAGGCACATTCATGATTAGGGCTTATAGGCTATGCAGCATTACGCTATGAGACTAGACTACGCTTAGGAGCGGGCAAAGCGGGTTAAGCGTATCAGAAATCCTTTAGTGTTGCCAGGTGACCAAGGGCGGCGATGACTTATTACCATTAGGTGGCTCATTTGCTCGTTTACCAACTTAAGAACCACTGGTTTGCTCTTCAATTTGAAGGTAAATTCCTCATCATCATACCATCACGCCTGTATTCCCCGAAGGGTTAGGCAGAAGTGTACTAATGTAAACCCACACTTCACCGGTCTGTTCAGGTCCCATGTAATAAGGGGCGAGCCTATTGCTATTAACCGGGCACAAATACAGACTCCGATCGAGCTGCTAATGATAATTTTATAGAGAAACTCAGTAACACTTTGCTCGAAATAGGCATTAAACCCAGGACTTCTAGCTTAGCAGTCGCTCTTAGGACCACTAGACTAATGAGGCAGTCAATTATTTCTCATGTGTTTTTTTTTTTTTTATGGGATAACTCGGCAAACGAGCAGGCGAGCTACCTGATGGTAAGTAGTCATCGCCGCCCATGGACATCTGCAAAACCAAAGGAGTTGCAGATGCGTTGCCGAGCCTATTTAGGGAAAGGGAGGGGAAGGAGAAAAGGGAGAAGGAAGGGGATTGGGGGAGGAATTGGGCCTCCGGCCCTCTCGCTCACCGAACGAAGCGCAGTAACGAAACGCTATTACTCGGACGTCGGTCTTCTGCGAGAGTGTGGTACTTCCCCGGTCGAGCCGGCCCAATCATGCTGCGAACAGCGTGGCCCTACCACAACAAAACGTACATGTTCCACCTATATTCATCCACTGCTGGAAGCAGGTATCTCTAGCGAACCCCTCAGAACCTGTTCTTCGGCTTTCCTCATCACTTTTCCACGTCACTCCATCTGGGTTGTAGTCGCCCTACACTTCACTTGTCTAGGCGCACTTTCCACTCCAGAACTCGTTTGCTCCGGCAAATACCTACTTCTACTCCAAGCAGTCAGACTTCCTCGTTAGTATAGTCGTCCCAAGCGCGACTGCTACGCAAGAGGTCTTGGGTTCGATTCCCAGGTCGAGCAAAGTGTTATTGGGTTTTTCTATGAAATTTCCAGTAGCAGCTCGGAGTCTGGATTTAATGACAATAGGCTAATTACATGGGACCTAAACATACCGGCGAAATGTGTGTGTACATTAGTACACCTCTGCCTAACCCTCCGGGGAATACAGGCGTGATGGTATGTATGTATGTACTCCAAGCACTTATGTAATTCAGTAAGGAAATTGTGTTGAAGCTGTAGTATCTAACCCGCATATTATTGACCTTAAGATCGATTAGGATACACTTTCCTGTTTCAGATAGAGTGTACTTATCTTTGTACACAATCACCCATTCAACCCTATTCGGGGTCAAATGTAAGCTTGATTTTTTGACCCCATTTCAGCACAACACCATTCACAGTTTTCATATCAGATGTACCAAATTTACCTCAATATCATTGGGGTATTACGCAAATTGAATCGTACTAGAGCAGTGACATATTATCAAATATATTTGTAAATTTATTTTATTTATTAAATAATAAAAGGTTCTCCGTTGCTTAGGTGCACAAAAAGACATAATTATCAACATTTCCTTGATTAAGATGTTTGTGACTCATTCACGTAAGTTCGACCCATCCGAAGAACAATGTTACATTTGAAATTTACCAGGTTTTCAGGAGAGCCATTCAAAGTTCACCCCATATTTAAATGCTAATAACTTTTTTAATTATTGAAATAAACTGATGAAAATTCCCATATACTTTAATTACCTGTTTAGACAACATTTTAATAGAAAATTATTGTGTTTATGCTATTATTTTCTAAAATAAGGGGTATTATAATCACATGTTACTTCATTCCACGTCAAGTGAATGTAACTAAGTTAACATAATGCACTGTTTTAGGGAATTGGGTGTAGATTTCGTGATATATTTGTATATAGTCCACTTTTCTTTGGAGTTCCAGTAGTGTGTGACATTCAAGATGTAACATTTGCAAAATTAAAACGAGGAAAAATATCGACTTAATGAGTTTTATTATGAAAAATACAAAAATTATTATAACATAGACTATTTCAGTGTAGGTAATAATTGACTGATAGGCATAATTTCACTTATTTATACCTTATTATAAAAGTAGTTGGCGAGGAAGTAAATCTAATTAATAAAGTTACATAAAACTTTGTACTTTTATATCACAGTTAATTAACATTAATATTGACCAGTACTAATAGTATAGAAAATCAAATTTTTGGTAAGCATGTAATAAAATTATGATGAGATTCTGAATGAAATGAAATTCTCACATAAAAACTTTATATAAACTAAACAAAACTTAAAACAAACGTAAACAATTTCAATACTCAATTTGAAAATAAAATTTCTAATAATCAGTTTTTTACTCTAAGTGACAAATTTGAAACCAATAAAAAATAATAATATAGGCAATTATGTTCTGAAATCAACAAGGAAACTCTAAAAAACAACATAATATTCTAAAATTATTAAAATTAAAAGGGAAAATAATCAAAAAATAACTGGAATCATCCTGTCTACTAATTTTCTTCATCATCACTTAATGTTCTGGCATCAGCATTGGGCAATGTTTTGAAATAATCATGATATTCAACAGGTATAATATTTGTATTGCATAAACTAAGAAGATCTTTGTATTTATCCCGCGAAATAGGCAAAAGCTGATTATAGGCCTTTTTTATTTGCATAATTTGATTGCCTCTTGAGTTTCTAGTTGTATTACCGATAGTTACAGCATCATACATTTCAGTGTTTAAATCGTATTTATAGTATAGTTTGTTTGAATCATTGCAATCTACGTGTACTTCTTTAATTTTGTTCCAATTAACTTTCTGACCACGACAATTTTTACTCCATAATTTATCAATAACCCGACTTTTAAAATCGTAAAAATGCTCTTGACTCATATTTTTTACTTCATACGGATAATCATTATTTTTACTCCATCTCACTAATAATTGCCACTCTTGAGGTGTATAGATTATTTTGGCACGCGAAGCATTTTCAATACATGCATGAACGCTATCGCCTTCATTCTGCGTGTGACCTTTTTCCATAAAGCGATGTGTGATGGTCACTTTGTACTTGTTAGAAGCGTAAATGTAGGATGAGTACACGACACGATTTCTATTTTGACCGGCGCAGTTGTCAGACCAAAACAGGAACTCGCGAACTCCTTTTTGCACGTTACAATCAATAAAATCAATCAAACAACTGCTTACATCGTTTGCTCCACGCTTAGCTATCGTTTCGTCCCACATATAACACGTTCCATGTTTATTACCCATATCAAAAATTGTAAAATTTAAGCAGCTTAATTTTCTTTTGTAATAAAAAATACTAACTTGTCCGTGAGGACAAGTCAACACCTTTTCAAAATCGAACACCGCACAGACTATCTCACCATTAGAATTTTTGGCCCTCTCTTTATCTGCAGTTTTCATAGCTCTTGCAATCTTTTTTCTATCCTGATGTTTAGTAAATGTATCTTGTTCTACTTCAGAAGGATTTTTTAAATTTTTAAATATGTGACATTGGTCACATTGGTCTTTTTTTGGAACAAAAAATGCTAAGTTAAAGTGCTTATTGACAATATCACGGTATTGCCTTTCTGTCCGTGCTTTAATTGAGTACTGTTCATTGTTGAACCACTCCTTGTATAAAGTAAACATGCGGGCTATACTTAAACTACCGTCCAGATATAATTTAGTACTTTTCTCCCTAAGATAATGGGATTCCACAGGTTGGAAAGACTTGACGTGGTCACAAACACTACGAATCATTTCATCGACAAGTACTATTTTGTGACTCTTGTGACGACCTCGTTGATCGTCTTCCACGACTGCGGTACCATCATACTTTGACCAAGCAGTTTGTAATACTCTGCCACTTATACCAAGAGTATTTAAAAACATTGTCTTACAGACATCTATTTTGGCGCAAACAGGTTCGGATGTTATAACAGGAAGAAAATATTTATAAGTAAACTTACGATTATTTGGCTCGTCACTATTGATGCAGCGTTTCTTTTTAATTTTTAGTGTAAACTGTATTACGTAAGCCCACTGTTTCTGTTTATCAGCCAATGACCAAAATTTCCTGAAAATCTCTAGGCGTTGATCAGGTGTTATTTTGTCACTGCATTTATAACGACATTGACATGCTGGCCTTATTAACTTTTCATCTACTAATTTTCCTCTTTTCGATACATATGATTTACCCATATTAGTGCGACATTTCCGTTTAACATCATACCAGTTTTGCACGTTCCGGGTACGTTTTCTAGATTTTCTATTTGTAGTTGAAGGGTTATCAGCTGAATCTAACCAACATTCATGTTCCGTACAAAATACATCTTGACATTTAGCATTGGAGTGATGGTTTAGAGGAGATGGCATTGGTGTAGGGATATTCAAACAGTCTACCAATATACTATTATGATTTACTGGCATCGGAGAATTTTCGAAACTTGTTGTGGTTTCGATATTAAATGGAGATGGATCTATCAAAGTGGCACTGGAAATATTATTATCATATATCATCGGAGCTGGTTTTGGGCTTACATTTTCGGGAACTGTATTAAATGAGTTAACAGTGTCATTTACAGCAATTTCATCTTCTATGTTTAATAATAATTGATCTTCTTCGATAGTGTTATTAACGACGACTTCGTCCGTATCACTGAAAACGTCGCCTAAACGGACGTAATTTTCTTCGGCCCCATCCGGTAAAGGTGATGAAAGCTCCCGATCATCTAAAACAAATTGACTAATAAGTTTAGTCTCCTGTATCAAAATAATTTATGCAACCGGTTCACCGAGCACTGTTATTGCCTACTACTTAGATATTTTATGATTCCTAATGTGAACAGATCTATCCCAGATTAACAGTAGAAAAATCATATTTTATTTTACATAAATAAATAGTAATTTTGCTAATAATCCATAATAATGCTCTTAAACAATTCTAGTATAAAAAAAATATAAATATTTAAATACATAAAAAGATTTTATTTGAACAAAGATACATTTGATTTGACTTCCATCGAACAACGTAACATATACGGATAGTACTCTATTTTACTCATGAATCTACGAAGAACACAGTTACATCTGCATTCATGGTACATAATAATGATGATATTTCCGAAGTATGACGTTACATGTTCACTTGAAATACAAAAATTTATAAAAATACTAATATACAAAAAAATTAATGTAATTACTTTTACCATGACAACGACTATTACTTTTCATATCAAAACATAACATTTAAAACATTGTATAGTTTTCAAAGTAAACTGCTTCACGTGCATATGTAACTATTTTGTTCGGAGGACACGAAATTTTTCGGTTTAACCTACTTTACGGATATTTTTGTTTACCAACAGTAAAAAATCATAATTTCATTACATAACTAATAAAAATAAACACTTACCATTATCGCTTTGGATAAAGTTTCGTTGTGGCTGTTGACTAGAACTTGTATTAGTTATACTTTCATCGGGCAAAATTAAAGACAATATTTTCTTCGAACGTTTCATATTGAATAATAAACTCAAATATCAAATAAATATGTAAATGCAATTAGAAAAACAAATAAACAACACGTAATTTAACGTCACCCATGCACAAGCAAACACATACACACCTCCCGCCGACACGACCGCGAATGACGAAGTAACCAGTGCGCGGGCAGCGGTAGCGCGGGGTGGGGTCCGTCTACATCGATCTATCTATTAATGAATTGCTATTCTTCGTAATACTACTACGTATTACGTTCTTGACACATTATAACTTTGAAAATAGGCTTCATAAAAAGAAAATAAATACACCATTAGATTGCTCATATTATTCTAAATTGAATACGATAAACAAAAAAATATGATACATTTTTACATGTAACTATGTTCTTAGGATGGGTCGAGTTGTGACGTCTGTGATTAGCAAACAGGTTAATGAAAGTGTTTAGAAATAAAGTCAGTGTCAAAATCAAATTGTTGCGAATATTAATTACTATGACATCATACCTTATTGATTGATTTGATTTGATTGATTGACGACTTCTTGATTTATAAAATGTTCAAGAGTGTGTACAAAGGCGCTTTTAATACTTTAGGAATATTGCAAATATTGCATGGTAGAAAATTTTCTACCATGCAATATTTGGGTGATATACTAATAGATAAAGGCACGTACACGCACCTACGTACTCTAACAAGGAACTGACATTTTGGTACGGCATACTTTATACCTCAATACACATCATTTGCACGGTTATCTCTTGACAAAGTGGCAACCATCACGAGACATTGATTAAATTGCTTGCCATAACAGTCGAATGCTTTTGTTTTATATAATAGACTTGGACTATGGCCTTGCCAACCCGCTTTTCACAATGCCCGTTTAATTTCACGTGCGATGTGTGAATTAGGTTGTTTGCTTCGGATATGGTTTGTTGTTTTGATAATAGAAACATGGTTGTTCGGTGAGATCTGGTGAAATACTTTGATTGTTAAGGTGTGTGTATGTCCAGACGCATTTGTTTAGGTTGGGAACCGATCAAAACATAATTGAAAACAAGGTAGAACCTGCTGGGCACGGGTCTTCTCTCAGAGTGACAAGGGTTAAGCTATAGGGAATATAAGCGAACTTCAAAAAAAAATTGGTTTCAGGAATTGGATTTGAAATGTTTTGTCCTCAAAATGGGTGCCTCATTAGTCTAGTGGTCCTAAGCGCGATCGCTATTCTATGAGTCCTCGGTTCAATTTCCAGGTCGAGCAAAGTGTAATTAGGTTTTCTATGAAAGGAAGGGTTTTCTAAGGGAGGGTTCAGGCTACTTTTTTTTTAAATAGTCCTTTGGGATACGAGAGAAATCACAGGAAACGGATAGGTACACACGGCTACATATAAAGCTATACAAAACCAATTTAGACTGACCTCCCATTGTAAAAGTTTTCCGCAAAATCCAAGGCCAGCCTATACTGGTCTTGTATAGCTTGATGTATAGCCGTGCGTACACTACATAAATACGAAAGTTTTTATTACGACGATGATGACTAAAGAGGCAGTTTTTTGTTTTTACGTGATAAAAACACTTAAAAGGAATCATCATCATCATAATCAACCCATATATTGTCCCACTGCTGGGCACGGGTCTCCTATTAGAATGAAACGGATTAGGCTATAGTCTACCACGCTAGCCTACTGCGGGTTGGCGCTAAAAAGAATTACTAACGGAAAATAAATTATTTGCTATTAACAGAAACTAACAGTATGAATTCTGCACAGCGATAAGCAACTACGCACCGAGCTCGGTGAGCTCCTCAAATTGAATTCCATTTAACACCACACATGAAACATTCACGAGGAATTTCAATGCGGTACGGTGCGGGACAAAAAAATGGGAAGACACAAAAACAGATAAAATCAGAACAACTATCTCCTTTTATTTGTTATGTTTAATAATATAAACTAAATTAGATTTTGTATTTAAAGAATCGCGTTATAGAAGAATATTTTTTAAAGTAGGTACCAATGTTTCATTGTTTATTTTTTCACTCTTTGTTTTTAGTAGAAGTAGGTAAGCTATTTCTTACTGGAACATTAACCAGAATCATTCATTATTTTAAATTATGATAGACTAGCTTTCCGCCCGCAGGTTCGCCCGCGTGGACAACACGATTTTGACCGATTATTTTTTTCCAATTCTGGCGGGATATTGCAAATTATCCTTACATATCTTTCCGTCCGCTGAATAAAAGAAGAAAAGAAGAATTTGCCAAACTTTATTATTTACCGAAATATAAACGCAACTTATATCCATTCCCAAGGTCTAGTCTATTTTTGTATAAAATTTCGTCAAAATCCAAACCGAAATTCATCCCCTATTGCATCCCCACACAGTTTGAAATTTTAAAAACCCCGTATAAAATACATATTTATTTCTTATCAAGTGCCAAAACACAAAAGTTCAGCGTTTATCTTTAACAATGACAAACTCCCATACAATTTTTCATCCCTTATTACAACCCCTTTTTTATAACAAAACGAAGCTATATCCTTTCCCAAGGTCTAATCTATTTTTGTACCAAATTTCATCAAAATCAGTTCTGAGGTTAGGCTTCAAAGCGTGACTTTATTTGGACTTAACGAACTTTCATCCCCTATTTCATCCCCACACAGGTTGAAATTTCAAAAACGCTCGAACAAATATTTATTTATTTCTTATCAAGTGCTAAGGCACTTGATAAGAAACTTTATATTAAGATATAAAGTTTCATTGTTTTATCTTCCCATAACTTTCACCCCCTATTTCAACCCCTTCAAACTATTTTTTGCAATAAAAGGTAGCCTATGTCCTTTCTCAAGCTTTATTCTATCCCAGTACCAAATTTCATCAAAATCGGTTGACTGGTTTAGGCGTGAAAGCGTAACAGACAGACAGACAGACAGACAGACAGAGTTACTTTCGCATTTATAATATTAGTAGGGATAATGGATGCTATTTTTTATATATTTTTCCATCCTTATATTATATTCTTCAACTGGACCTATGTACAACTTCCATCAAAATATAATAATAATTCGTAGAAACGCCAACGGGTTATCCCAAGTTATTCAATTTCAAAATAATATATTGGGATAAATCTAAGCATTGTCATCACAACAATTTTATTCAATAAAAATAATATTTCGCTGGTATATAAAACTTTGATCTTAGCCCTCTATAGAAATAATAAACAGTTGTTTTGTTTGTTTTGTTTAAGATATTTAAATAATAAATTAGTAATGTATTACCTTTTAAAAACACTATGAAATCTGATTTGAGCATTAAATTGTTGGTTTATTTAATTGGGTCCAGTGATCCAGTGTGATATTTATAAGACATAACGAATAAATAATAACATTATTTAAAGCGAAAAAGGCACGGTTTTTGCACGGTATTGTACAAAACTCTTTCCCGAGAGATTAATATTTCATAGCCGCGAACATCCATCGTTTGTACTTCTACTTTTGCCCAATTCTGCCACAATATATTACCATTTGACGTCTATTATTGCCCATTGAAATGGGGGCCAAATAAATCGTAGTTCGAGGAATTACCATATTTATTTGTTGAATTTTTGTTTGTAAATTCTTCCTGAGCCTCGTTTGAGTTTGTCGTATATAGAATAAGTACTAAACGTGTACAGTCGCCAGCAGGTCAAGGTATACAAAACTGACAAATTTCTGATTTTAAACCTTATAATGTTGAAGATAAAGTTTCAAGTCCAATTGAGAAAATTTGACATTTTGTGGTAACTTGATGTGCTGGCCACTTTACATATTTTAATAAGTTTTAGCAGATTACTACAGTGATTACTCTAGTGAAAAAGGCACGGCTGGCTATTCAAAACGGTCTACTGGTACCCACACTTATTATATGGAAGTGCATGTTTTTGTATGGCAGAAGAAACATGAAAGTAGAATTAATGTTGTGGATATGCGTTCCTTGCAAAGTATGTGTGGAGTAACTCGGAATGATAGATTGAGAAATAGTGCGAGAAGTGACGTGTCCAAAAAAAATACAGACGAATTAAGAACCTCCTCCTTTTTGAAGTCGGTTGAAAATGACTATGACTACGACAATAGCTCCCCCTCTGCCTAACCCTTGGGGTAATATTGCCGTTATGTCTTATTTTGTACATGTCATCGTAAAATTGTAAACATCGTTAGATAATAATATATCTTGCGAGATTGTAAACTACCGATAGATTGTGAACCCCAATGTAGGTACTGCTTACAATTTAACGCATTATTTTTAGGTAGATCATAATCTGTCGAAGCGAAACCGTCAAATTGTGAAATGGCATGTGATGTGTTCAACCAAGCAGCTTGAGACAATCTGTCGACAGTTTACAATCTCGCGAGATAGATTTTAATCTAACGGCAGTTAAAATACGGTGACATACATACCTACTGTAAAGAACAGGTATTTATGATTATTCATATATTTGTACCTATAAGTTCCTACGGGCCACGGACCCACGGTATATGCCTGCGTCCATATGATTTATTGCCAAGATTTATTATAAGGAAAAACAGAAAAATATTAGGTACTTAAGTCATGGTGATTATTTTGCTTGTTTGTTTAGGTTAGAAACAGTTTTACTATGTCGCGTATGAAATATTATTCATCAATCCAATCCATGGCTTAAGAAGGCTTTTCTAATTCCGTAAAGTACACAATATTCATAACATAACATACCATCACGCCTGTATTCCCCAAAGGGTTAGGCAGAGATAGCTTAACCCACAGTTCGCCGGTATATTTAGGTCCCATGTGATATGGGGCGTGTCTATTGCCATTCACCGGGCAAAAATCCAGACTCCGAGATGCTACCGAGAATTTCGTAGAAAAACCAATAAGACTTTGCTCGACCTGGGAATCGAACCCAAGACCTCTAACGTAGCAGTCATGCTTTGTACCACTATATATTCTGGACAAAATTAATATTGAGTATATTTTTTGAGTATTTAAAAAAATAAATTGGTTCTTAATATTAATTTACCTTCAAACAGTTTTCAACAACTTTCACGCACTCAATGACGGAATTCAAACCCTCAACGTTAGATTAAACAAATAATAATTTTATCCCGCTCATTTAATTTCTAACCTTGCACTTTCGTAATAGAGCTTGAAATTGACTACATAAAACCCTCCACATTAATTCGTTAAGATGAATGGGGGTAATTTCCTTTTTATAAACGTGTTTGTCTTAGAGCCTTTGGGCCAATGCGCCCGAGTTTATCCGAGTGAACCCGAAGTGGAAACCTGAGGCAAACAGTTGCTTGCCAAATATAATTTATAGCTTTTCGCCCACGGCTTCGCCCGCGTGGTTTCTCGGCTTTTCTGCATTTAAATTTTCCCGTTTTTGCAACATTTTTCATTTATGCTCCACTCCTATTGGTCTTAGCGTGATAGTATATAGCCTATAGCCTTCCTCGATAAATGGGCTATCTAACACTGAAAGAATTTTCCAAATCGGACCCGTAGTTCCTGAGATTAGCGCGTTCAAGCAAACAAACAAACTGTTCAGCTTTATAATATAATAAGTATAGATAGATGTCAAGAATTATGTACTAATACGAGTATTACAGAGGTTTTAAAGCTTCGGCGGAGGGATAACATAAGATTTAAAAGTAAATTTCGTTCCTTATTTGAATTTCGACAGCGCAAATGGTGCAGTGGATGATCGACCTACTTCTGTGCCAGTGGTCGCGGGATTCATTCTCACAGGGACAAATATTAGTATGGCCTACAGTCCTACCTTGTTACTGCAGAACTCAACAAAAAGGAGGAGGTGCTCAAGACGTCTGTATTTTTTTTTGCATTTTTGTTACGCGATAACTCCGCCAATTATGGATCGATTTTGATGATTATTTTTTTATTTGGTAGGTGGTCCCATGTCCAGGGCCCATGTAAAAGAGGGCTATCCTATTGCCATTAACCAATAGGACAATAGCACAATTCTAAACTCCGAGCTGCTAATGATAATTCTGTAGAAAAACCCTCGAAAAACCTGGGAACCAAACTGTCCTGAGTTTGATTCCCAGATCGAGGGTTTCTAGCGTAGTAGTTTTTTTTTCGCCTATACAATCACACCTACACTGTTTGACAAACGTGGAGCATTATGGCTCCAGGTGAAAATCAGCATGAAGCATAAAATTGCTTGACATTTAGCTGATCTGGAGACCCTTTTGGTCCAGCCGTGAGACACATGACAGACACCACCTTACTTACTTATTCTTGTGTAAAATTATTTTGTTATCGTATTTTTTTTTTGTTTTAGTATTTTTTTTTGTGTCTCAATGTTGGCCAAATAAAGTCTTTCTTCTTTCTTCTTCTAGTAGTCGTGCTTAGCAACACTAGACTAATGAGACTAAATAGGTGAAGTAGTTTACTAGGTAATATGGTCTTGAAAATAAAGGTGAAAATTGGTCAACAACCAATATTAGGTATCGATTGTCAGTACAATGACATCGTTGGCAAAACTCCACTGGACAAAATACACAAGTTTTAAGATTAGTTATCATGGAGTGCCGTAAATCAATAGCGTGATATATGAAGATTGCCCGAGAAGTAAACAAAAAAAGTTTCAGGAGATAATACTAAAGGCAATAACCTTTTTGACAGGGAAATAACCTTGAAAAGGAATCGAATTTCCTGTATATGTAAATCTGATTGCCTCATTAGTGTCGTGGTCCCAAGGACTGCTACGCTAAATGTTCTAGGTTCGATCTCCAGGTCGGGAAAAGTGTTTTTGGATTTTTCTATGAAATTCTTAGTAGTAGCTCGGAGTCTGGATTTGCCCGGTTAATGGCAATAGGCTCGCCCCCTATTACATCTATATGGGACAAAAACATCCCGGCGAACTGTGGTTCATTAGTACCTACACCTCTGCCTAACCTTTTAGGGAATACAGGCGTGATGGTATGCCTTACTTGATACCTCAACAGGAGATATCAAAGATTTATTTAGTACATATTTATTTATTTTATAACTTTAGAAAACTTACAGCTAGATTACATATATAAAAAAACAATAGTAAGCTATGTCCAATCACAAGTTTTCACAAATATAACATTATTAACAAATAATAATATCGATGACAGAAAATCGACCAAATAAACCGGAAAGTGAAACGGAAGAACGGAGAATTTAATGAAAACGAAATATGTTATAAATATTTAATTATTATTAAAGAATTGGTTGTTCAAAATTAGTTTTAGTTTTTCAACACTAGTCGAAAATAGGTCGATATCAGCGCTTTGCCACACTTTATTGAAACTCCTACTTACCCTTACTACTAAGTAATATCTATAAGTGATTATTAAACTAGGTCTCCACCAAATGGAAAGTTGCAATACACAATTTGTCCTTCATTGAAAATTCAGCTTTATGACCCATAAATCTAAAACTAATTTTTAAAATTAAAATATGTCATCATTTTTCTACATAATTATTTTATGAGAAATCTTGTCTTGGTCGAATATTAACACAATATGTAAGGCAAACTTGAACTTGTGTGTTTCAGGTCATAATGACCTCGAAATGGTGTCACACGATCACAGTAAAGGAACGATCAGAAAACCCAATAAATAGGTATTAATAAATTGTACCATTAAGACTGCCTCATTAGCCTAGTGGTCCAAAGCGCGACTGCTACGCTAGAGGTCCTGCGTTCAATCCCCAGGTCGAGCAAAATGTTATTGGGTTTTTCTATGAAATTCCCAGTAGCAGCTTGGAGTCTGGAACTGTGCCCGGTTAATGGCAATAGGCTCGCTATTACATGGGACCTAAACATACCTGCGAAATGTGGGTGTACTTTAGTACGCCTCTGCCTAACCCTTCGGGGAATACAATATCTTTTTTATTGTATTTTTTATGCTGTTTTCTTGGTAAGAATTTAAAGTTATGATATAAATTCAAATGTGAAGGCAAATACCAACTCGCTTTGGCTTAGTCGCCATAGCGTATGGTGTATCTAACCAGAAGACGCAGGTTCGACTCCTGTCCGCAGTTGATTTTTTATTTTACTAAAATAACATCATAAACCTTTTACAGAAGTGGAAGAAGAGTGGGGAGGCCTTTGCCTTACAGTGGCTTAATGCTTTAATAGCTAGCTAGCTATTGCCCACGATCCCTCGCGTCCCAAAAGTTTTTTTTTTTAAAAAGCTTACTAGCAATGTGGGTCACACATTACTAGTATTCTTGTTAACCCCTCGTGCTAAGCTAAATGCTTGTGTTACGAGTGGGTTCACGTCGGTAGTGCAATGGGTGGGGTTCGAACCGGCAACTATAATTATGATCGCAAGTCCGACGCCCTAGCCTTTAGGCTACCGCCGCTTCGATTTTTGTTTTATTTGCTTTTTATAACTCGGCTTCTGGGTGGCGTATCAAGATATGAAGCATACCTATACTGGATTTTATTTTAGACGTCCAGTTATGCAACCATGAATACCGCAGCCAATTGCTCGCAGTAGTTTTTTGTGTGATGCGCGTACAAATATACAGACAGCAAAACATAAATTTTAATCAAACATTGGCCAGTTATATTACAAAAATTTGTATAAAAATATTTTTAGCTGTACCTCTCAGATCAAATAAAAAGTTAAGATGGAATTTTGCGAACAAAGAAGCAAGGCCGGCTAAAACTACGCCTTGCCGTGTTCAAACACAATTAAACGCACACATGTATACCTTATCTAACGAAACTACGCCCTATCTTGTCAGTCGAGCTATCGAAAGCTCAACTGACCAGAGGGCTTAGACAAGTGGCGTGAACGCTATTCCAATAGAATAGAATATAATTCTCAATGTATGGGAGTGACACTAGCTTACGACATTAATTGACATGTCATGTCGTAAGCTAGTGTCACTCCCATACATTGAGAATTATATTCTATTCTATTGGATTAGCGTTCATGCCACTTGTCTAGGGGCCAAGATATACTCGATCTGAGCATAAAAGCAGACCTTTTGAACTGATCTTTTTAGTTATTATTAAGAATAGGCCAATGTCTTGTTTTATTACTAAGGTCATATTAATAAATTATAGTCATGTGCAGAGTTCGATAGATAACGTCTTTTATGTCAAGCTAGGCGAAGCGATAGTTCACGATCGGCGATAATATTGCCTAAAATATATACAGAAAAAAATAGAACCGGTATTGAAAACTTCTCCTATTTTGAAGTCGGTTAACAACTTCATCACAAAGTATGCAGACAGCGTTTTGTTAAACACAAACTTAATAATTTTTCATTTACTGATCATTGTTTTTTTTTCAGTTTTACATTTAACTTTTGCCATATTGAAAAACTTTTTAACAACAAAAATTTAAATGAATTTTTCACGAGTCAATCCCGAGGCGAATATAATTTTATTTTGTTACAAAAATAATGTGATTTTGTACGGTAACTTATGAACTTTTTAAGTATTCAATCTTTGTTTTATTTATTTTTCATGGGGATAAGAATTTAAAAAGTATCACGATGAATAATGTACCTACAGTCGCCAGCACATCAAGATAAACAAAACTGTCGAATTTCTCCAAACTTAAATTGTTGACTATTAAGTTCAAAATCGAATGAGAAAATTTGTCATTTTGTGGTAAGCTGTTGTGCTGGCGACGGTACTTACTTATTTACAATCTTTCATCATAATTTTCAACCTATATTTATTGAACGGGTACAACCCCTAACTCCAAGTAGATAAAATTCATGGAAAACAATAGCACTGCTCAACCTGGGAATCGAATTCAGGCCACGTAGCAGTCTATTTACGACCACTAGACTAATGAGGCAGTTACATATAAGATATGTGACCGTCCTGACTGCCTCGTTGGTCTAGTGGTCTCAATCGCGACTGCTACGCTAGAGGTCTTGGGTTCGATCCCCAGGTCGAGCAAAGTGTTATTGGGTTTTTCTATGAAATTCTCAGTAGCAGCTCGGAGTCTGGATTTGTGCCCGGTGAATGGCAATAGGCTCGCCCCCTATTACATGGGACCTAAAACATACCGGCGAACTGTGGGTGTACATTAAGTACACCTCTGCCTAACCCTTCGGGGAATACAGGCGTGATGGTATATGTGACCGTCGCAGCCATCTAGTTTTTTTTTTTAAAAGCTTGGTAGCCTCTTGTACAACTAACTAATTGTGGGTTTCGAACCGGCAACCACATGATCGCAAGTCCGACGCCCTAGCCATTAGGGAACCGCCGCTTAATTTAAATATTACTTCGTCTAAAATCGTTCTAACATGGTAATATTTACCTTTACAAGTTTAAAGTACCTCCTTAGGTTAATTGGCCTCACTCATGTATTGAATTTAGGTTAGAAAGGCACTTGAGTTCGTAGGAACTAAAGTCGAGCACTTCTATATTATGTTCAAAGCATATAATATGTATCATGTATGTATTATTGTAGTTATATTGGCAACACTGATAAAATGGGCTCACCATTTTCTATGATACGAACAGAACATTAATTCAATATTCACAAAGAAATGAATTTTCTAATTAAAGAAAATTTCTAGTGAAATAAAAAATCGATCTCAGGCAGGGTTTGAACCTGCGTCTTTCTGGTTAAGTACACCAGACGCTTTGCCAACTAAGCTACCGAGACCACTGCCTGTGATGTCGAATTTATCTTCCACCTTCTACGTCTTGAGGCGACGTCAGTTACTACAGACTACAGATATTTTAATAGAATAACCTTGGAACAAGCTTATTACTACTTGATCAATGCCAAATAATAGGCATAATTATGTTCTTTTAGTAATTAATATATTATTAATAAAATTTTGATAAAATATAATACCATGTGAGAGGATGTTAATGAAAAATTTACTTAAATAATCATATAATGTACCTAAGTATCATTAAAATATTAGTACCTATAGATCAATTAAATATTTAATAATAACTTATTGTAGAACTAAGTACATAAATAAAAGTACTTAACCGTAATGATGGTTTTTGCAAAAGTGTTGGCAGAAAAAATAATGTTGAAAACCAAGATCAAATTAAATGTAAGCTCTTAAGAAAGCTCTCCAAGCTCTTATATTGAGAGGTTAATAAAGTCGATTTACGAAAAAGTATGTAATAAAACCTACTTACTTTTTTAGAGTTCATTTAAAATGAATTTTATGATTTTTAGAATGCATTAATAGTTGTGGTGGTTAAAAGAAAAACATGAAATTAATTACCACAAAGATAATTGATTAAAAATGTTGAATCCAAATTGTGTCTGAATTATTGTATCCATTGGAATTCAAATTAATTAACAAACATTCCATATCTTCGAAAAACAAAATTCAACAAAAACATTCGAATTCTAAAATAAATATGCAGCGATAAATTTCAATTTAAAATAATAATATCATCGCAAAACTCTACCACTGTTTTATCAAGTTAAATTTAGAATGTCACCTGTAGATAGAGTATTTAAATAATGATAAGCGAGTTTGATTATAAGTATTTTAGTAATCAATTTTCGATATTGATATTATTATTATTTTTAGACTTTTGTACATACATGATACATACCATCACGCCTGTATTCCCCGAAGGGTTAGGCAGAGGTGTACTAATGTACACCACATTTCGCCCGTATTTTTAAGGTCCCATGAAATGGGGGGCGACCCTATTGCCGCTAACCGGGCACAAATCCAGAGCTTCTACTGAGAATTTCATAAAAAAACTGCTCGACCTGGGGATTGAACCCGAGCGTAGCAGTCACGCTTAGAACCACTAGACTAAAACTAGACAGTGAGACTTTTTTATTTCATTGAAATAGCTTTTTAATACCATTATTATTATGTTATGCTTATTCATACATGTTTTGTTGATTGTTTTTGGTATTAAAATTGCCAGTGAGAGACAGTTCTAAACATTTCAATATGAAACATTTATGTTTTTTGTTTTTGATATAATTTTGAATACAATGGTAATACCGTCATTTAACTTTTCTCAGGATTTTTATGTTTTGTGTTACCATCCTTTAAAAAAACTTCTGACCCGATTTTGATGCGTCAACAACCATTCTATACTATTTAATTAATGGTCAACCATGTATAGAATATTAACTAAGCAGGTAGATCGATAAGCATTTTAAATTACTCACGAGCCCGTCCCTAATACATAAGATATAATGTGTCTATTTCTTGTTGACAGAAATTAAAACAGGTCATTCTGACTGCAAAATATCAATGGAAGACTTCTAAAATAGAAGTCGGATCGTCTAGCAGCTGTGACGTCAGACCGGAATACTTAAACAGTCCCCGCTATTTGGGGGCTAGTTGTAAGAGCTCCATGGTTTAGTGGGAATTTCTGATTGAACATTTTTGGATTTCGAAATATAAGACGCCATTCACTTATTCACGTAAAATTATTTTTATTTTTAGTTTTCTACCATCTCCAAATAAAAATTTTTTAGGAACCATTGTTTAGCAGGCACTAATATTTTTTTAAGTAAAACACTTAAAAAATAATTGAGCGCATTTCTGTGATTTGCGTAAGTTGTAAGAAATAAGAAAAAATACAAGATGGTCGACCCTAAATAGTATGACGTAATAAAAATAGTGGCGCCAGAGTTAATAATCCTAAGTATAATAACAAATACAAGGTTTTGTCTATAAAGTTGTAATTGTTTACAAACAGATGGGCGAGGTTAGTTACCAAGTATACAACGTAACCAGGCCAGCTGCGGAGACGATGCCGATGATAAGATAACTGTGACCGCTTTTACCCATGTCGTATGAAAACACCTAGAATATAAAATCCCAGTAGGCTACAAAAATAAAACTATCCTATGGAATTTATGTTATTGTAAATCTATGGTCCCAATTGTGTCCAGAAATGTATGGTTACCCTTCAGGAAAGTTGCACAAATATCACAAAAGGTCAACCAATTTGAATAGTGCCGAAGCGAAACTAACTTAAGATATATTATTGTTTGTGCCCGAACATGTTCTGTAAAGTTTCTTATATTATAGGGTTTGTTTGAATATACTTCGGCACCCTACTTAGGACCTAGTTGACGGTCGACGCTGTCGTCTAAAGTTCTATAGCCTAACCACTTTAGTACGCATAGACCTAGCTTCTCTGGCATGTTTTTATACAGCAATTTTAGTTTCTAAGACAACAAGTGCGATAGCTTTTAATTATTTTTGAAAAAAGATTTTTTCTCGTTGAAAAACTTAGCTAAATTTGAATTACAAATTAAAAAGAGTTTTATACTTTCACTTTAATTATACATTTTTAATATTACTAGGAAATCGTCCTAAAAATAATGTTGTATTTGATGCTGACTGTACTAAGCATATAGTGTGATGTTGTACTAAGTAAAAGTGGTAATGAACAGGTCTGGCATAAGTACGCATGTGTTTTATTTAATAACAACGCAAGCTGAGGCGCCAGAGATGATCGCTCAACAACTACGGCAAACTCCATTTAAGTACCAAGGCGTGACGTCAGTGGAATAGCAGAACTCGAGACTATTTCGAAATTTTGGACCAAACTAAACTTCATAGAGTGCTCAATTGTTGAGGTTTAACTTTATACGGGTTATATGCAGAGTGTTATATTAAGTGTTGATGGAAAGCTTCGAAACTCGGAGTACTCTTGAATTCTTTCTGGTTGAGCCAAAGTCGTCTGAGTTAGCAAATAATGTGTTAAAATTATTGTGTTCCGGTTTGAAGAATTATGAAGTTGCATATTGCGTAGAAACTATAGACTGCTACTTTCTACTTAGAGACGGCGTTGATGTTTGCCACACATCACATCAGCGTTTCACACAGAATGAAAAGCGAGCTGCAAATTATGTAGCTACATAGTGCTAACTCAAAGCTGCCATAACTCTTTCTTCAAAAGGCCTGTTTTGATAGTGCCCTACATTGTAAAACTCGCATTTCTGATATTAAATACTACTAACATTAACACTCCATCACGCCTGTATTTACAGAAGGGTTTGGCACAGGTGTAATAATGTTTATCCACATTTCGCCGGTATGTTTAGGTTCCATGTAATAGGGGGCGAGCCTATTGCCATCACCCAGGCATAAATCCAAACTCAGAGCTGCTACGGAGAAAAACCAATAACGCTTTGCTCGACCTCATCGAACCCAGGACCTCTAGCGTAGCAGTCGCATTAATACTATCATAACTTTTAAGGAGAGACCAAGATTCTCTAAATTTGATTCAGCGTTACAGAAAAACCGAATACTAGTTTGTTTTGACCTGAAAATCGAACTCAGAATCCCACGTTTGTAGGTTACACAGATAACCACGATCACTGACACCATTGTTTATCAAATTAATTATACTCGAGCGAAATGAAAAGCAATCTTACCAAATATTATCTCAATAAACTCCATACTAATATTGGGGGATGGAACAGTAAATAATCCCTTTGAACCGATTTTGGAGGTCATAACTCCTACAGTGAGGAATCAATGCTCCCACTGTCAACGACCCGACATGTTGACAAGTAGATTTAGTGAAATATCTACCACACATACTTTATAAGAATTTGGCAACGTGATTGTAATTGAATTTTAAGTAAGTAAGTAAGAGTAAAATCCTCCTCCTCCTAGATTTAGTTCAAGGGCCGAGCAAAATTGCTATCGGGTTTTTCTATATAAGCAACTCAAAATTTGATTTTGTGCATGTTTACCTAAATCGCACTTTTTACCGGCTAAATAGTAATTTTTAAAAATAAAAAAAAAACACAATATAAGGATCTTTATAAGAGCAAAAGGATCCTAAACATTTTATTATATTTTGAATTAAAAAAAAAACAACTGCATGAAATTGTACGCGATTTTCAGAGTTGATATACACATTCTAGGACCATTAGCCTAATGAGGCAGTTAAAATTAAATACAAGCAGGTAATTCCCAGTTATAATTAACTTGTAAAATAACTTGGTTTATCTCTACCGTAATCTGAAAACAATGAGTTCAACGCCAATTAGTCGTAAATCAAGATGATCGGTTTAAGATAGGCAAATCGCTTCTGAAATTATGTAATACATTGGCTATAGTTATAAACTTCGTGTAAACTTCGCATCGGTTTCCGGGTGTGGGCTTATCTAAATAAATAGAGTTATTGGTAAATAACTAACAAACTCTTAGGATTCTATTATACTATTATCGCAAACAAAAACGTTTTGTTATTATATCTTATCTCTTCCGTGTATCTAATTCATGAGAATTTTATACCTATTATAGCGCGTAATATACCTACCGCGCCTACCGCGCCCCGCACCCCTCGCCCCTCAACCCCGCAGCCGTGTCGCCGCTCCGCGCGCGTCGCTGCGCGCGCACGTTCGTTACCTCTTACCGGCGCTCCCGCGCCAGCGTCTCATTAGTGTGCCGAGAATCCCCGACCGAGCGAGTCACGCGCCTGCGTGGTCGCGTACGTGTAGTCTAGACTTCTAGTGTTCTTTGTTAACTTGTACCTACTTTGTTTGTAATCCAGTGTACTCGTATTGATGTGTATATCAATAAATTACTTTCACTTTCTCTGCTGGTGCTGCAGCAGCTCCGGTCACGATTACGACCGAACAACTATTGTTGTTAATTAACAGGCTAAGTCGCAGCGATCCTGTAAGTACACCAATACCTACTTCTTCGGGCCATTTTGCCAAATGTACGGCCCGTTTTGATGGAGAGAAGTCGAGTGACGTCCTGGCTTTTCTCGATGCTGTTGAGACCTATAAGGAGTGTGTCCGTGTTGATGACCACAATGCGCTTCGTGGGCTTCCCATGCTATTGACGGGTTTGGCCGCTACGTGGTGGCAGGGAGTAAAAGACGCCACCCATACATGGCCAGCCGCTGTAGAGTCGTTAAAGCAAACATTTGGACCACGATTACCTCCGTCTAAACTGTATAGAAGAATATTTGAACGAGAACAACGCGGAGATGAGCCTACAGATTTGTTTGTCTGTCACGTCAGAGCTCTTATCGCCCAGCTTCCGCAATTTACTTTATCTGAGGTGGTACAATTAGATATGACCTATGGGTTGCTGCATCGGCGTATTCGCGAGAAGGTTCCGCGCTCTAGTTTTACTTCTTTTATGGAACTTCTTACACAAGCGCGACGCGTCGAAGATATTTTAGATGAAAATAACCCACGGGCCAAACCTGATGTAAAACCGTCGTCGTCTTCTTCTGTAGCAATTCCGCGGGCGCCGTCTGCGCCTAGCAATAAGAATCGGCCTCAGTGTTATTACTGTAAACAGTATGGTCATACAAAGGAGACCTGTCAGCGACTTGCAAAACAAAATAATATGGCCAAAGAGAGGCCTGCCGAGGGTGAACCACGGTCGCCTTCAATCACGTGTTTTGGGTGCGGTGCACCCGGGGTTATCCGCTCAAACTGTCCTTCGTGCAAGGAGAAGAAACCGGTCGCGCCGATCGTGAATTCGTTCCAATCCGTGTCCGCTAGTTGTGACCGTATTGATTCGCGTGTGCGTCCAGTGATTACAGTGGAAATATATGGTGAATGCGGTAATCTATTGTTAGATACTGGAGCTAAGCACTCCATAGGCAGTGTTAGTTTAAGATCGCATTTAGTTAAGTACGGACATAAGTTCGAAAATGTATTTACTGAATTGAAATATGCCGATGGGCGTGTCTCTGCGCAAAATGTTGAAATAGCGCACCTTAATGTAAAGGTGCGAGGGGTTGCGCTAGTAGTTAGTTTTATCATGCTGCCGCATGCTACTGAGAGTTTATTAGGCATGAATTTTATTCAGGATTTTGGTATGGTATTAGACTTCGATGGTGGCGTATGGTCGATTAGACATGATCCGACGCCTCAGCCTATTATTTTTGAAACGAGGCCATTGCGGCCACTTACCTGTTCGTCTGTGGGTCTTCGCGAGGACGAGGGTTCCCATCTTGGTTCGGATGAACGGAAGCGGCTGTCAAACCTTCTGAGTGTCCACGAGGACATTTTTGCTCCAGGGGGAGGGCCTACAGAATTCGCTGTCCATCATATTGATACGGGAGATGCCGCGCCGATTGCGAGCCCGCCATACCGGGTCTCTCCCGCCAAGAAAGATATAATTAGGAAAGAAATAGAGAAGATGCTGGAAGATGACATCATTGAAGATGCTGAGTCGGAGTGGGCCTCGCCTGTGGTATTGATACCGAAAAAGAATGGTGAGGTCAGATTCTGTGTTGACTACCGAAAACTTAACAGCGTCACTCGTACTGATAAGTACCCTCTTCCGGTGATTGACGAGTTGCTGCAGAGCACGAAAGCTGATTGTGTCATGTCAACGATTGACCTTAAAGCTGGTTATTGGCAGACAATTGTAGCACCAGAGGATCGCCACAAGACAGCGTTTACAACTCCATTTGGGACGTTTCAGTTCCGCCGTATGCCGTTCGGGTTAAAGAACGCGCCGGCGACGTTCCAGCGGTTGATGGATCGGATGAGGTCTGGCCTCAAAGATGTCTGCGTGCTGGCGTATCTTGATGATCTCTTGGTGATCTCGCCAAACCTGGATACTCACCTGAATGACCTTCAGCAAGTTTTTGATCGCCTTCGTTTGTTCAAACTGAGGGCAAACCGAAATAAGTGTGTTTTCGCTAGAAATAAGGTAACTTACCTGGGTCACGTCGTATCATCACAGGGGATCGAGCCTGATCCTACAAAGGTCGAAGCGGTGATGAATATGAAGCCTCCGACGAACCTGAAAGAGCTTAAGACGTTTTTACAAACCTGCTCCTGGTTTCGTAAGTTCATTCCGGGGTTTTCCGACGTAGCGCGTTCCTTGACGGATCTTACAAAGAAGGACCGACGCTGGCAATGGGGGGAGGATGAGCAAAGAGCCTTTGAAGAGCTTAAGTTACGGCTCTCGACAAGCCCCATTCTTCGCCAGCCCAACTTCGATGAGCCGTTTGTTCTGAGGACTGATGCAAGCGCATATGCCCTTGGAGCTGTATTGATGCAAGGTGCAGATCATAATGAAGAAAGACCAATTGAGTATGCTAGCAGGTTACTGACCCCTGCTGAGCGCAATTATCATACAACCGAGCGAGAAGCTCTTGCTGTTGTTTGGGCCTTAGATAAATTTAGAGGATATGTAGAAGGTGCCCAAGTATGTGTGGCTACAGACCACCAGCCATTGAAATGGCTCCTGTCATTGAAGACGCCCAGTGGCCGATTGGCTCGTTGGGCTATGAAAATTCAATCGTATAACTTAAACGTTGAGTATACACCAGGTAGAGTGAACGTGGTAGCTGATACGCTTAGCCGTCCCGTGTCCTGTTCTTCACTAGATGAAAGCCCTACCTGTGATGTCTGTCCTGTTACTGTTGACTTACCTCATCGTAGTCCTGAGGAGATCCGCGCAGCTCAGTTAGAGGATCCTGAAATTAAAAAGATACTTACCGACTTCGAAGTAGATGATGCTGCTTCCCGATGGACAGATCGAGGATATTACCTTACCCATGGAGTGTTGTTTCGTTTTGATCCAGATGGTGAATCTGAAGAGCCCCAGCTGGTCTTACCTGAGTCCATGCGCGCTGAAATCATGAAAGAGTTACATGACGCGCCAACGGCTGGACATTTGGGCTTAGAACGTACTCTGAAAAGGGTTAAAGAAAGATTTTATTTTCCTAATATGAGACAGTATATAGCTAAATATCTCAAAACTTGTGATCTCTGTCAGAAATTCAAACCCACCAACCTCAAACCGGCTGGTCTTCTGCAGACGCCTGTTCAGCAACAACGTTTTGAAGTCCTTGCGATGGATCTTTTTGGTCCTCTGCCTGAAGGCAGTAATGGAGAAAGGTGGATCTTCTTGATCGAAGATACTGCAAGCCGATGGGTTGAGTTGTTCCCGCTAGCTGAAGCTAACGCAGAGAGTTGTGCTAAAGTTCTTATTGAAGAAATCTTTTTGAGATACGGGTTTCCCCGCAGAGTTATTTCCGATAATGGAGTACAGTTCGTTTCGGCAGTGATGCAAAAGGTGATGCATGTATTAGGCATCAAGCAAAATCTTACTCCAGTTTATCATCCTGAGTGCAATCCCGCCGAACGTAAAAATCGCGAGATGAAACAGATGTTGGCAATATTAATAGATCCAGAGCATCGTCGTTGGCCTGAAGTTTTACCTGCAGTGCGATTTGCCTTAAATACGGCACATAATCAGGGTACAGGTCACTCTGCCGCTTATCTTACCTTTGCGCGTGATTTCCGGTCTCCGGTTAACGTGGCTCACGACTTGAGAGTCGTAGTTGAGCAAGAAAACTATGTGCCACAGATCACACCGTATTTGCGTCATTTTGTTGATCGTTTGCAAGAGATAAAGTGGCGAGTCGAAAACCAACAGGATATTCGAAAGGATGCCGCGGACAAAAGCCGTCGTACTGGCACTGTGTACAGGGTGGGTGATCTCGTCCTCGTGAATAGCCACCGCCTTAGTCAAGCCGCCAAGGGCTTTACGAGCAAGTTTGCTCCACGGCGTGAGGGTCCGTACCGTGTTAGCAAGGTCGTTTCTCCAACTTCTTATGAAATCGTAGACAACGCTAATGTCCCTCGAGGCAAATACCATGCCAGTCTCCTGACTCCCTATGTGGGTAGTTCCGATGCTATCGTTCACGCCCGAAAGAAAGGGCGACCGCGTAAAGTTTGTTCCAAGCCAGCTCCAGACCCTTCCGCTGACTTGGAGGGGGAGGATATAGCGCGTAATATACCTACCGCGCCTACCGCGCCCCGCACCCCTCGCCCCTCAACCCCGCAGCCGTGTCGCCGCTCCGCGCGCGTCGCTGCGCGCGCACGTTCGTTACCTCTTACCGGCGCTCCCGCGCCAGCGTCTCATTAGTGTGCCGAGAATCCCCGACCGAGCGAGTCACGCGCCTGCGTGGTCGCGTACGTGTAGTCTAGACTTCTAGTGTTCTTTGTTAACTTGTACCTACTTTGTTTGTAATCCAGTGTACTCGTATTGATGTGTATATCAATAAATTACTTTCACTTTCTCTCAAACAACCGTTTTATCATTGCACACTCCCCTATACTATAAATAAAAAAAATAATTAAATTCAACGCTCAAAGTAACAACTGCCTCATTAGTTTAGTGAGTTAGAAATTTAATGTGTTTAATAGAACATTGAAATGTCGAAAGTGTCGCGCTGGCATGTCTACATGCCGAGTGTCTCAGTCCCCTTCCTTCTCCTTTTCTCTTTCCCCTCTCTTTTACTTAAAAAGGCGCGGCAATGTATCTGCAACTCCTTTAGTATTGCAGATGTCCATGGGCGGCGATGACTACTTACCATCAGGTAGCTCGTCTGCTCATTTGCCGAGTTGTCCCATAAAAAAGAGGAATGCAGTCCTGGGAGATTGTTAGTGTTTTACCAAAAACTCTGTTTAATATTTATTTATTTATATATTATTGTTTTTGTGTGATGTGCGTACAAACACATAGACAGACAGTCTACATCTCATGTAGACCCCATTTCTTTTTTTCTCAAATATCTTCTATTCACAGACATCGGCCAATTACAATTTCATTTTAAAAGTATGATAAGTTTAAGAACACAAAAAAACAGTTACTATGTAGGTAATTTGTGGTATTTTTTTTTATCACTTAGTTAAGATATTTTAGAAGAAACATTATTTTCCTAAGTAACTAATTATCTTGAATAACTAACAATGAAAGATTAAGGATGTGCTTCATTTAAACATTTTGTCGACACCTAGTAACTTCATATTTATTGTTTTTTTTTTTACCTTGGTGGCATTCTTTATCATTGCCATGACTTTTGTATTATTTGAAATATAAGGACTTTTGTAGAGAGAACATCTTTATGGGTACCTAAAAGTTAACTGAATACAGTATATTTTTTCTCAATTTTATCAGCTTATCATTTTCCTATGACAGATTTCAAATATTTTACAAGGAGCAAATGACAAATTAAAATACCTGCCAACCTATGTATATATGTATAGTCTGTTCACGCTGATTCGTTTTGAATATAAAAAAAGGTAATTGTGGTAGTATTTTTAGAAAATTTCAATTCCTTTTTCTACTACAACTATTGTTAAAAATATGGCCAACATTAACTTATCAGCACGCAAATCTTACAAATTACTTGTCCTATATTCTGCACAGTATTTATTACTTAAACTGGTTTTATCGATATTTTTATTAACAGACACAGGCACATCACTACACAAAGGACTTACCACATTTACTGCATAATTAAGAGTAAACATACCCGTACTTACGTGGTATTTAGTAGTTCTGTCTTATTTGTTACTTTGTACTGAATTAGAATAGTTAAAACATTTACATTAAAGTACGCATGGCTACACATCAAGCTATACAAATCCAGTTTACGCTGGCCTCTTACTGTATGAAAAGCCTATACAATGCGAGATCAGCTTGGTTTTTTATGGCTTGACCTGTAACCGTATGTACTAGTGCAGCTTGGTAGGCAGAGTAATAATAAACATTAAAAAAACCCCCGACAATTGCATTATATCTCGACCGATTTTCATCAAACATAGCTGCTGCTAAGAACACTACTAATTCACCTTTCAAATAAAAAAACTAAATCAAAATCAGTTCATCCGTTCCGGAGCTACGATGCCACAGACAGGCTAGATGCCAAGTTCTCAATAGAACTGTGTTTTTAATAGTATTTTGAGTACTTATAATATTAGGTTATTATAATATTTTTATAATATTATGAGCCGATTTCGGTTTGTATTATTCTGCATGTTTTTTTTATAACCTGCCTACCTTTCAAAAGCTTTACTAGAATATTCAATCATAAAAATAACCAAGACGTGTTATTGTATTATTTAATTTTGAGACATTAATTCCAAGTTCAAAGAACGTTCGAGTTTTTGACCTTTCAAAGATACGCGCAATGATTGTTGTGCGATTTTAAGATTGTAATTAATCTTAGTCAATAATAAATTAGTGAGCATTTCTCATTATTTTATTTATTTAAAACAACTGAAATCGTAATTGATTTGTCAAAATTGGAAAAACTTTAGGTACAATAACACTGAAAATTTAAGTAAAATCATATCAGAAGTCGTGTCTATGCCACCAAACACCGAAACTGTTTTAGTCAATTTTCTTTATAATTTGTTTGAACGCAGTTTTCCTTTTTCGTTACATAAAAACATTTGAACATGAACTTTGAATAACGTTCGTGATTCTTTTTCATTTCTCACCCTCATTCCTACCTTTTCAAATACCATAAATACATTCCATTGAGTACTGTCACGTCACTTGCAATATTGGAAGTCTGTGTGTGACATTGAAAAGGGTAATCCTACCATCAAATCAAATATGTCTGCATTGTGTTACTTCCGTCATTTTTCTTTGATATACCTTCATCATACTTTAACGGACTTTATTGAAATCTATGAGGGAGATCTTTGTGCTACAGTGGATCTCTTTAGGCTGAAATGATGTATTATCATTTTATTTTAATATCTATTCATTGATTTAATTGCCTCGTTAATTGACTGCTTCGTTAGTCTAGTGGTCGCAAGCGCGACTATTACGCTAGAGGTCTTGGGTTCGAATACCAGCAGCAATTCTCTGTAGCAGCTCGGAGTCTGGATTTGTGCCCGGTTAATGGCCATAGGCTCGTCCCCTATTACATGGGCCCTAAACATACCGGCGAAACGTAGGTGTATATTGGTACAACTCTGCCTAACCCTCGCAGAATACAGGCGTGATGGTATGCTAGTTAATTGCCTCATTAGTCAAGTTGCCCTAACCGTGACTGCTACGCTAGAGGTCATGGGTTCGCCAGGACAACGGACGGACAATAATATTAATAAAATAATCATAATAGCTAAAAAAAAACTAACATCAAAGAAAATTGATGTGTCACAACCATTGCACGTAGTTAGGAACATTGGAGAAGATACGAAACGCGAATTAGAAAAGTTTGGCGTCTGTGTTAGGGTTGTCACACAGGAAATGATATTCGTCTACTAATAAAGGGATAAATAATGTTCGTGACACAAAAGAGCACAGAATTTAAATTTTGTTTTTGTGTTGAGTTTTGAAAGATAATTAATAAAAGTTGTTTTTGTTGTGGTGACAACTTTATTGGTTCAGTCATGTGGCATAATAGTTGTCTGCTGTAAAATGAACGTCGAGCCAGGTCTCTTCACTTTATTTTGAAAATTTATACAAATAAAATTACCAGTCAGATCGTTTATTTAACATACCATGTAACTTACCATCATGTAGTTGCCGAACGATCGTACTGATATCGCTCAAATAGAGTCCCGTGTGATAGGGGCCAGTATTGCCATTGCTGGATATTGGCCTCTCCTGCCGTTAATCGAGTTAATCCATATTTCGAGCAAATGGCATTCTGTAGTTTCTGTCTACCCCTATGGGAAAAAGGTGTGAGTGTCTGTAGGAATGTATGTAAATCCATACTTCGAGCCGTTACACAGAATTTCTTAAAAAAAAACATATATTCGGTTATTAATAAAAAAAATTATACCGTTGTCTTCGTCCTACGTCCTTGCAATAAAAAAAGTCCAAAGATAAGTCAACAACATATTTTGATTTCTGTTTTGACAACCCTGGCAGCCGCAATCGTTCGACGCAATATACATACGAAATACTTTGCGTAGGTTTTATGTTTAACATAAATACGTAAGCAAAGTTTTGGTGACGACTGTACTCAAAGAAACAGATTATGTATCCACACGTCGTACAGTCGCGTACTGTTTGTATTTAAATTATATATTTTCTTTGTTGATTAGCAGGAGTTGACAATGCTAGAATTATTTTCTGTTTGAGGTTATGAAATGCTTCATTAGTCTAGTGGTCCTAAGCGCGACTGCTACGCAAACGAGAGTAATATGTTATTGGGTTTTTCTATGAAATTCTCAGTAGCAACTCGGAGTCTGTATTTACCCGGTGGAAATAGGCTCACCCCCATTACGAGGGCCCTAAACATACCGGCAGGCTGAGGGTGTGTAGAAAACTTCTACCTAACCCTTCGGGTAATACAGGCGTAATGGTATGTACGTAATGAGTTTATGAAGCAAAGCAAATACAGCTAATACTAGCTATTTGTACTATCTCTCCTTCAGAAAATCATTTAAAAATTAACTTACAGTAACATAACATACTATCACGCCTGTATTCCCAAAGGTCTAGGCAGAGGTGTACTGATGTACATCCAAACTTGACCAGTATGTTTAGGTCCCATGGAATAGGAGGCGAGCCTATTGCCATTAACCGGGCACAAATTAAGACTCCGAGCTGCTACTGAGAATTTTATAGATATACCCAGTAACGCTTTGCTTGACCTGGGGATCGAACCCAAGACGTCTAGCATAGCAGTCGCGGTTAGGACCACTAGACTAATGAGGCAGTCTTAGTAGCATAACATAACAGCGATTAATTTTAATTGTAGCCTATTAAATACTGCCTTGTGTTAATACATAATCGCTATCTAAGAAACTCCTTTTGTTTGACGAATTTCCTGAAATCATTAACCATTTTTGTAACAACAACGTTTGACGTCACATATATGACGTGTGTTACAAATTCTGACAAATGACTGTTTTCCGATGATGACGTAGCCGATTGTGGTCGTGACGTAATACGAGTATAATAAATGTTTTCTAACTTGATCATTATTCTAGTGGTTGTAAATACGAGTGCTACGCTAAGTCCAGGGTTCGAGCGAAATTTAAAATGATAGTACACACGGCTACACATCAAGCTATAAAAACCAGTATAGGCTGGCCTTGAATTGTACGGAAAATCTTGACAAAGAGAGGTCAGTCTTAACTGGATTTGTATAGCTTGATGTGTAGCCGTGTGTACGGCGAACGTTGATCGTAACATACCATCACGCCTGTATTCCCTGAAGCGGTAGGCAGATGTATACCCATGGTTTAAAGTAAACCGAAATTACGTCGGTATGTTTAGAACTCATGTGGGCGGGGGTTGGGGGCGAGCCTATTCCCAATAACCGGGTGCAAATCCAAATGAGTTCCTAAGAGAATTTCATAGAAAAACCAAATAACACTTTGCTCGACCTGAAAAAACGAACCGACGACCTCCAGCGTAAGAATTTAATGATGATTTTTTCACACCAACTTGCAAATACATTATAAACTAGTAGCGACCTGCCCCACAATAATCGTCATATTTGAACCAATTTACACAAAGCCTTAATTAATTATACACTTTAACCTTCCTCATAAAATAAATCACCCTTTCTTTTGGTAAAATCTGCATGAAAATCCGTTGAGTAGTTTTTGAGTTTATAACAAACAGACAGAACGACAGTCATGTAGTGATTATCTTGCTCTCGAAAATTAGACTATACATACTATCACGCCTGTATTTTCCGGAAGGGTTTGGCAGAGGTGTGCTAATGTACACCCACATTTTGCCGGTATGTTTAGGTCCCATGTAATACGGGGCGAGCCTGTTGCTATTAACCAGGCACAAATCCAGACTCCGAGCTGCAGCAGAGAATTTCATTGGAAAAATTCAATAATACTTTGCTCGACCTGGGGATCGAACCCAGGTCCTCTAGCGAAGCAGTCGCGCTTAGGTCCCCTAGACTAACTAGGCGGTCTAGCAAAATTAGACTAATGAGGTATTTATACGCAAATAAGTTCCCATTGTACTACAAAATATCTGTGAAAATCGTCAGTGGCAGACCGAAAAGCCAGACAATTAGTTTAGCCCCACGAATCAATGCCGATATTGCCCGATAATGGGGTTATAGGAGACAGACGCAGTCACTTTGTGTAAAATCCCGATGTTGAGTTGCTTTTAGGTATACCAATATACAAGGCAGTGCAGTGGTAGCCTAGTGATGTGACCATTGGACTGCCAAGTCAAAGATCTCGAGTTTGAATCCAAGGCACGCACCTGTGACTTTTCGAAGTCATGTGCGTATTCATCATCATCAGCCCGATGCTCCACTGCTGGACCAAGGCCTCTTCATGCATCTTCCATTCGTTTCTGCGCGTATTAATGTGCGTGTTAATAATTAATTATCACGCGCTTAAACGGTGAAGGAAAACATCATGAGGAAACCTGCATGCCTGATAGATTTTCTTGACGGCGGGCGTGTGAATTCTGCCAACCCGCAGTAGGCTAGCGTGGTGGATAAGCCTAATCCCTCTCGTTCTGAGAGTAGAACCGTGCCCAGCAGTGGGACAATGTAATGGGTTGATGATGATTACACGGTAGTTTAGATGAAATTATAAACTCCTTCTGTGTGTACAGTTGTGCTCCAGAAGGAGGCTGCATTGCGGAGTTATCCTTGAGCTAAGAACTCACAATTGAACCGAAAATGGGCGGTAGGCTAGCGTAGTGGACTATAGCCTAATCCCTCTCATTCTGAGAGGAGACCCATGTCCAGCAGTGTCCCTTAATACATAGGACCTAAATCATACCGAAATGTGGGTGTACATTAGTACACATCTGCCTAACCCTTCGTGGAATGCAGGTGTGATGGTATGTATGTACCTTCTCCAAGGCGTCAACAATCCCTCAACCAATGAGTTCTCAGATGCTGGTAACGTTCTTTTAAATTAAGTCTCGATTTAAGGCTCTCAAATCCTACCAGAGATTAACGTTACACCTTTTATTTGAAAAGAGTTTCTTGCCGGATTATTTTCCTTAGGATCAGTTTTTTTAACCGTTCCAGTAGAGTCATCAAGTTTCATAGATTGTGAAAGTATTTTGAAAAAAAAATATTTAAAAAATTCATTGAACTTGAATTTGTAACCCCAATGGCAGCCATGATACTATAACACATAGAGTTCTATTTACCCCTAGCTACGAATATTTCCAGTAGCCTGATCCCTTATTCTCAAATCAAAGCCTCCGGGTATTGCCGTACAAATCTGAGCAGACATTAAGTTAACATAAATTTAGTCTCCGTTTAAAATTCAGTGAACTATTGATTGCCCGCGGCGTTTCCCGTTGTCTAGAACTTTACAGTTTGAATTATTCAGCGATTCTAAGCGGCCGACTAACCGGTAAGTTTGAAGTTCACAATCAAGTTATCTTAACGGTAAAAAGTTTGTTATGGGTTGTAAAAATGTTTTTCTTTGCTCGACTGGGAAGGCAGGGTACAGTTTTTACTACCTAAGTACCTACTAGTACTAATACTTTGACTGCCTCATTAGTCTAGTGGTCCTAAGCACGACTGCTACACTAGAGGTCCTGGGTTCGATCCCTAGCTCGAGCAAAATATTATCGGGTTTTTCTATGAAATTCTCAGTAGCAGCTCGGAGTCTGGATTTGTGCCCGGTTAATGGCAATAGGCTCTCCCCCTACTACATGGGACCTAAAAATACCGGCGAAATGTGGGTTACCTTGGTACACCTCTGCCTAACCCTTCGGGGAATACAGGCGTGATGGTATATATGTATGTTAAGTAGGTAAATCGACCTGACAATGACGTCATAAATTTATGTAAAAATGTCATGTATATAGGTTTAATTATTCTATATCATACGATATCATCACGCCTGTATTAGGCATGGAAGGGTTAGTCAGAGGTGTATTAATAATATAAGTAGAATATTTAAATCCAAATGTCACTGCATCGTGGGGCCGTTAAGTACATATTAAATTTACGGTCGTGGACACGGAAGAGATATTATTTATCTCTTCCGTGGTCGTGGACTTCCAATGAAAACAGAGGGTCGTTTTAAGTTTTTTAAATCGACCTTAGTGACACGATGCTAAGATTAAAATATTCTACTTATACTAAACGTAAAGGGACCACATAATATTTTTTTTTCCCTTTTAGTGGTTTTTTTTATGTCAGTGGTTATTTTATTATTAATATAGATTTCTATTTAATTTAAGTCGATAGTGAATTGAATTGAAATGCCACAACAGTAATAACCTACAGGTTCTAAATGAACTCAAAGAAAAATACTTAACCTACATTTCAATTTGGAAGCAGTGAAAAATGAAAAATGATGCGAAGAACGCAAAAGTTAATGAATGTTTCAAAGTAATAAATTTGAATATTTCTGACAGATGTTCAGGTATACAGACTGACTGGCGAGACACTAACGATACTCTTGGATGTGATATTTGGGGTTCATATATGTAGCAAAAAAATAACATAAAAAAATAATTGGTTGACTAGGTACTTAGTAAAGTTAACCGAAAGTTAAGCAATTAATTACGCAACGCATGGACACCGCGCGGACACACTGTCCAAGTGCCGCGCTATTCACACACAATAAGTACCTACATCTACTTATACTGAATCAACGTTATGAGCGTTGCGCGTCAGGAATGTATTCACACTTTATTTATTTATAGAGATTTTTCTTAGTACCTATTTTTCTTAAATTTAATTTAGGTACCAATTTATATTACAAAATTAGCTGACTAGGCGAACTTCGTACCGCCTAACCCTTACAGAAAATGAATGTCGTGTTACCTTTTAGCTGATTTAGGCTTTTATGAACGCTACACCTACAATAAATATATAAAAAAAGAAATATAGTTTAGTAATTCATTATGCAGCCTGGTTATTTGTATGAATATCGGGATTTATTGAGCTGACACGAATTTGATGTAAAATGCCTTCTAACATATTAACATGTCAAAATCTTTGTCGAATGTTTTACAAAGATAACATAACATGTTCAAATGATTTGAAATGTACCATCGCGATAAGGCCGCCCATTGTATATTATCAAATACAAAAACTTTGTATATTTTGTAATAATACTTGGTGTACAATAAAGTATACCTAAAAAAATATTAGTAATGTTCATACAATACATTTCAAAATTTAAGAAACATTCCAATCTTCACTGGGCTATTATAGTTAGTTATCAAAATAAACATTCTACCATCTCTTTTATCATTTGCGAGCAGCGAAGCATAATATTCTATCCCAAACCTCGGACCTCTAAAAATGGACCCTCCACAATCGTAATAAAGTTAAACCGTCAGTTGTTTCTGAGCTGACAACCCATTACGGCGCATGTTTTAGCCGCTTCAATTGTTACATGTTCGCTCTATTGTAGGCTAATTGTCGTAGAGCGAACGTAACATACCATCACGCCTGTATTCGCCGGAGGGTTAGGCAGAGGTGTATTAATGTACACCCACACTTCGCTGGAATGCTTAGGTCCCATGTAATAGGGGGCGAGCCTATTGCCATTGCTACTGAGAATTTCATAGGAAAACCCAATAAAGCTTTACTTGACGTGGGGATCGAACCCAGGACCTTTAGCGTAGCAGGCACACTTAGGACCTCTAGGCAGTCAGTTAGTGCAGAGCGAACGTGTGCAGCTTAAATAGGCTTCTTATTTGACGGGGCTTGTCACGGTCCTGTCCTGTCATCGAATTCCATGGCATTGACTATAGGGCAAGGGAATGCAAGAGCGGTTTAAAGTCGTTACGAGTCCGACATATCCTGGCCCCTCCCCAGGCGGCCAACGATCCATGAGGAATTTTCAAACTATACAAAAATTACTCTCTCGTCTCTCTTACAGTCGCTTTTTTTATATTATATTATCAGCCGTGATCGTCCCACTGTAGGGCAAAGGCCTCCCATTCCTTCTCCCATTCTTCTCGGTTGCCGAGAGCTTTCAGAATCCAACCCACAAGCTCATCCCGCCATCAAGTCGCTTAGGTAACAATAAATATAATAAGAAATTATCATCAACATCAGCCCGTATTCGTCCACTGCTAAGAAATGCTAAGACATTATGACAGGGCAAAATATTTAACAAGGCTCTAAGCCAAAGTATCTATTTACAAAGTCAGGAGTACATTGATGCAAACACACAAGAATTACAAGTAATGATCGGACATAGATTCGACGTCACTATCACAACTACTAACGGACTGTTGTCCTGACAATGACATGTGTCTGACATGACATTCACGTCGCCTCCGAGCTCTCAAGCAAAAGTGAAGAGTTGACGGTTGGCTTGTCTTTTATACAAAACCGACGCATGACACTTTAAGAATAGGGTTTTTTTAAAAACTACATCAATCTCCTAATTATATAATAAAGCAAGACGAGATCTGGCGATTCCGACGTATGATTGCCGTTGGATTCAATTTTTCGCGCGTTTTAATCTACACAACACATTCAGTTGTAGTATTGTCTCGCCTACATGTCTAGGTACATGCCTGCATGAATGGGTCGACACGATCGGGGGAGTACTACCCTCCCACAGAATATCGACGATAAGTATCAGTATGCATACATTTGCGTTTCTTACGGTAAGTTTGTAGCACCGGCGACCCAATTCCTCCCTGTCCCCTTCCTCCTCCTTTCACTCCCTATTATGAACTGTCACACTTCCTTGTGCTCGCTATGCCTTTTTATCTTGGCTCCCCTAGATTTCCCTGGGTCTGTACTTATAATTACATGACTTGTGAAAGGTCTACTTCACAAGTGTAAATTGATTCACCTCTGCCTTACCCTTCCGACATACAGTGGTAGTAGTATGTTATGTTTTACTATAAGCATATAAGCACAGCCTATCTAATATTTACATAACATAATTCTACGAAACTTTCCTCTTCCTGCCATTTAGACACGTGTATATTCTCTTAGAACATCGCTTACATCACGTGCGTAGTAACGTGAGCGTGTTCTATCTGATTGAACACGTGTGCCAGTGACGATATACTTCTAATACGCGTCAAGATTATAGGGTATTTTACTTCCTGGATTTCAGTCAAAAGGTTGGAAGGTATTTAAAATATATTCTCGAGAGAGAGAGCCGGAAAAAAGGTTAGATCCAAGGAAGGCAACAGGCATGCAAATACCTAATTTAATATATTTTTTTATGGCTAATTCTGAAGGTCCTGGTAATGATAATGGGACAAACTTTTTAAATTATTGTATTGTCATTGGTTCTTGATAAGTATGTGTAGCGACATCTAGCGCGCTACATGCAACTAGTTATAATAATAATAATAATAACTTTATTTCATAAAAAACAGATTAAACATGTTTTATATTATGACAATTTAAATGAGCTTTGGTAGTAACACAATGCAATACAAATCAAAGAACTGAAATCTGTGCACAAAATGGAAAACCCTGTCCCTCAAACTAGGTGAACCTGTATCTTGAGAGACAGTGATTCGGCTTAGAATGTGGTGCTATAGGTATAGTAGTAGACTGTGTCGATCTACCTGAGCAATATAAGATAATAAAGCTAATTGTGTATGTATATATTTAATATGTGAGGTGTGCGCATGTGTGTGTGCGTGTGCGCATGTGTGTGTGCGTGTGCGCATGTGTGTGTGCGTGTGCGCATGTGTGTGTGTGTGTGTGTGTGTGTGTGTGTGTGTGTGTGTGTGTGTGTATGTGTGTGTATGTGTGTGTGTGTGTGTGTGTGTGTGTGTGTGTGTGTGGTGTGTGTGTGTGTGTGTGTGTGTGGTGTATGTGTGTGTATGTGTGTGCGTGTGCGCATGTTGGAGTGAATGTATGTATGCGTAGGTGCATTGTATGTGAGTAGGACTACATACATAGTTAGGCGACGTATTTAAGTAGGGATTCTGTTTGAAGATAGTCCTGTTCCAGTAGCAATTCCGTTAATTTTGATTTTAGTTCATATTTATTTAGATTGATAATGTTAAATTTTTTGTGAATTTGTTTGTAGATGTGTGTACCTAGTGTGAAGTATTGGTGTTGAGCGAAGGTGGTTTTGTGAGGCGTAGTTAAAGGCAGATTTTTTCTTTTTTTCGGGTCAGGTGGGGGAACGTTGGTATGTCTTCTAACAGTGGACTGCAGTACAAAAAGCTGACGCACTGAAAGTACTTTGCAATCAGCGTATAGTTGCGTAGTGGGATAGCGGTAAGGTTTGCGCGACATCACCTTCAGTACTGCTCTCTGCGCTCTTTCAATCCTCAAAAGACTGGTTTTATTTGTACCACCCCATACTGTGATGCAATATCCGATGACGGATTGACATAAAGCATAGTACACCATCTTCAGGGTGTCAGGCGCAGCGGAGTCTCTAAGGGATTTGAAAACATGCAATAGTTTCAGAGATCTTGTGGTAATGGCGTCGACCTGTTTATTCCATTGTAATCCTGCGTCTATTTGAACACCCAGATATTTCACACTATCGGTTCTTGCGAGTGTCGGACATAAGCATTTTGGGGATTTCTTGGAGCAGGTGTGCGCAGTTATGGAGAAAGATTTGTCAGGTAACATGTTATGCCGGATAGCAAATGGAATGTATGTTGTTTTGTCGCAGTTTAGGGTGAGTAAGTTTAGGTTGAGCCATTTCATTATCCTCGTTATTGCCGCTTCTGCGTAGCACTTAACGCTATCCCAGGTTGGTCCGTAAACTATGACTGCGGTGTCGTCTGCATATGCAAAGATCTCGGAGTTGGGGATGGTCATTTTGCACAACTCATTGACGTATATTTGGAAGAGGGTGGGGCCTAAAATGCTTCCCTGGGGCACACCGTAAGTGGTTGACACTTCTTCACTTATGAGATCACCAATTTTTACTCGTTGGGTACGGTTGATGAGATAGTCTTTGAAAATTTCGAGGGTTTTTCCGCGTACCCCTATGAGTTCCAATTTAGAGATAAGTTTGGGAACAGATACTGTGTCAAATGCTTTAGAGAGGTCTAGGAAGATCCCTAGACATTTAACTCTACGGTCAAGTTTCCTAGCGACCAATTGCGTCAGATCAAGAATTGCATCTTCAGTTGAAATTCCTGTGCGAAAGCCGTACTGATTATTAGCTATGAGCTGATATTTGTATAGGAATTTTTTTAAACCATTAGTTACCGAGTTAGAACAGATTAGTAGAACAGTTAGAACAGAGTTTACCGCGCGACTCACATATATACAACCGCCTGACATCAACCGTCGGGCCGTAGCCCGCCAGGCAAAAACACCTGCCTGGTTGGAGGATCCTCGCTTTGGTTGGAGGGGCAATACATCTCGCCTCTCCACTCATGTATATAAAAATTTCATATTAATCCGACTATTTGAAGAGTTTGTGTAGAATCTCTTTTGTTGATCGATTTTGTATCCAAGACACCTCGTAGTTTTAGGAGCTTAATTATCAGTTTATTTTCGTTTTAAAGTAGAGTTTCAGATATCCTACATTGTAAAGCTCACATATATATCTGCCGCCCGCGTGGACTATATACGTTACTTTTCATTAACGGGATAATATGTATATAGCCTAAGTCACTCAGGAATAATGTAGCTTCCTTTTGGTGAAAGAATTTTCAAAATCGGTTCAGAATATCCAGAGATTACACCCTACAACGTCGCAAACTTTACCTCTTTATAATATTATTATAGAAGTATAGATACAGCTGTCTGAACTTAAAAAAAAACTGAGTTTTTTTGTGTTTCTTCTCTGAGATCGTATGCTAGAAAATGTCGGTGTCATCTAGTATTCAAAAGTAGTATTTTGTAGAAGTGTCTTTAAAAGATCTAAAACCAGAAATAAACGCTGCAATGAACTGTCGCCCTAATGCTAATACCCGGTGAAGGAATATAAGTAATAACGTCTTCGTGAGCTCCCGAGTTTTATTAAGCGAAGGCATGTTAAGGAGATTTTGCTTGGGTATATTTCATTGTCTTCGGGCGTACAGTATGCTCCTAGTTCGACAAAAATTTCTATAATTATTTTCGTTTTAGTTTTGTTTCAAAAAACTACTTACGTACTGGGTTAAAGAGCCGTTTTTAATTAACCATAATATGATTTGAATTAAATAGTGTAGATATGGGTAGTAAATATGAATTAATTGTATTTAGTTGATGTAGAATTATAGCACCGCCATATTTTTTTTTCGTGTGGGGATAAAAGTCATATTCCTTGGTCCAGAATTAAATTTAGCTTCAAAATAGACCACTATTTTGAAGTTCAGTTCATAAATACATACCATCACGCCTGTATTCCCCAAAGGGTCGGTTATGTTTAGGTCACAGAGTCTATCGCCATTCACTGAGCACTATTTCAAACTCCGAGTTGTTGCTAAGAATTTCATAGAAAAACCCAATGACATTTTGCTTAGCAGTCGCGGTTAGGACCACTAGGCTATTGAGGCAGTTTCTTTTTATTCTATATTTCAGTTCAGTTATTATAATTAGATTTGTTATCTTTCTAGCAACTTTGAGCTATATATTTAAAACGATGTCTTTTTCCTTCCTCCCTAGAACTTAAACAACTTTAAACAATAAAAACGGTTGTTCTAATCACGCCTACAGTCAAGTGCACTCTGGTTTTACTCATCAATCAACGACAAAGATTGTTACGAGCGATCACTTGAAGGCGGTATTGGTATTCGACGGGGGCACGCAACACTCTCGGAAACGCCTCTTGAAAAGCAACGAGTGGTTTTGACGCTCAAGGATAAAAGTTGCGATTAATGTATCGAGAAACCTTTTTGGAATATTTTTTTTTAATGGGATAATCCGGCAAACGAGCTTGCCAGCCACTGATGGTAAGTAGTGATCACCGTATTTAAGAAAAAGGGAGGGAAAGGAGAAAAGGGGAAGGAAGGAGACTAAGGGAGGAATTGAACAGCTATAAGAAATACTAAGAGTATTATTAAGTGGCTCGGAGTTTGGATATGAGCCCCTTTAATATCAATATGGTTCTCGAGTGGAGACCACGCGCCGGAGAACGCAGTGTGGGATGAGCTCCAACAAGATGGATAGACGACCTGGTAAAGGTCGCTGGAAGTCGTTGGATGCAGGCGGCATAATAACCGGTCGTTGTGGAAGTCTATGGAGGATGCCTTCGTTCAGCAGTTCACTCTGGCTTAATATTCTCGCCCCTTATTACGTGGGACCTAATCATATCCGCAAACTGTGTGCACCTCTGCCTAGCCTGGGGAATACAAGCGTGATGGTATGGTTCAGTAGGTAAGCATAAAAATTTAAAAGGTTTTAAAGAAATGTGAAGTGAAGCGGCGGTAGCCTTATGGACTTCGGACTTGCGATCGTGTGATTGCCGGTTCGAACCCCACCCATTGCACTACCGACATGAACCCACTCGTAACACAAGCATTTCGCTTGGCAGGACGGGTTAACAAGAATACAAGTAATGTGTGACGCACATTGTTAGTAACTTAAAAAAAATATATGCCAAAATGCGGGCTTACCGAGTTGGTAGCACACCGAATATGCCTGATTTGATCTATTACTCGCGAAGAAAAAAGCTTTCGTCGACTTAGCGGGATCATGACGCCTTTTATTACTCTGTAAATCTCCTTCATTACTCTTATTCTCAAGTTTGAAGGTATTGTTTGGTATTTAATATCACTTTTTCTTTGAGAAATCATTGAGTAATAAAACTTTTATCATAGTAGTTTAAAATAGAGGTTTCGGTTAAACCTCGAGGAAACGACTCAGATCCCCAGATCAAATAAAAAGTTAAGATGGAACTTTGCGAACAAAATAGTGAGGCCGGCTATAATAATAATAATAATAATAATCGTTCGCCACAAGTTGTTGACTCATGGCGCTAAAATAATTACGAGCAATGGCTTACGCCGCGCTACGCGAGTTATAAAAATATAGCGGTCAGCAACACGTCTGCATCAAAGCGCAGCTAATGCGAGACTATAACTACGCCTACGCCGTTTACAAACACAATTGACACGACTGACAAGATAAGGCGTAGTTTCGGTGTCTTAACGTTTTATTTGATCGGAGGGAAACGATTGACCTCCCATTGTGAAGGTTTTCTGCACATTTTCAGGCCAGCCTATACTGGTTTGCATAACTTGATGTGCATACTCACTCAGTTACTTACTCAGAATAAGTTATAGTTGATGTCACAATTCTCACTGGCATGATCCTAGAATGTGTTACAAATACGACTGCGGGCAGGATTTGAACCTGCGTCTTCTGGCTAAGTACACCAGAAGCTATGACCGCTAAGCCACCGCTGACACGACTGACACGACTGACAAGATAAGGCGTAGTTTCGGTGTCTTAACGTTTTATTTGATCGGAGGGAAACGATTGACCTCCCATTGTAAAGGTTTTCTGCACATTTTCAGGCCAGCCTATACTGGTTTGCATAACTTGATGTGCATACTCACTCAGTTACTTACTCAGAATAAGTTATAGTTGATGTCACAATTCTCACTGGCATGATCCTAGAATGTGTTACAATTACAAAAAACCTAAAACAACAAAATATTGGCACTCAAAAAGCGAAACGATCGCCTTAAGCTAATCCTCCCTTTTTAATTAATATTGTGTAAACCTATACTGGAATTTAAGTACGCCAATGCAATACTGTTATTATAAAATCACTTTTCGGGTCTACCCACCCATCCAAAATCATCCCTTAATCCCGACCCATCCCTTACATTAATCCCGGATTCCATAACGATACCCCTGGGTAGAGAGCGGAATTCTTTATCGCACACGGAAACCGCAAAATCATGTTATTGATGTTGCAATAAGGATAAGTCATGTTTATGACAGAGACGGCGCTATACAAGTGTATATTTTTGTCTCTTTCTAAAAAGTGTATTACAAAGATTGTCCTGTTATTATAAGTATAGTCCTGGGTTGGATTACCAGATCGAATAGTGTTATGAAATTAAGTAGCTCTAAGTTTCTATTTGTGCCCAGTTAATGAGAATAGGTTGGCGTCCCTATATGAGACCTAATCATACCTACCGGTTGGTATAGAGTACCTACACCTGTACCTAACCCTTCAGGCAATACAGGCGTGATTGTGTCCTATCACGAAAATGTTATGGAATCTCATTTTTGCTTCACATAGTACAAACGCCAGCACATCAGGATATACAAAACTGACAAATTTCTCCAAATGATTTTAAACCTTACGAGTTGGTGATTAACTAACTTTTTGTATTTTTTTGGAATTTTCCATGCAAAGATTATTAAGTTATTTTAGTGAAGGAAAAATACGACTGCGGGCAGGATTTGAACCTGCGTCTTCTGGTTAAGTACACCAGACGCTATGACCGCTAAGCCACCGCGACTCCTGCCCGCCATGTCGAAATTATGACTTAGCGGTCATAGCGTCTGGTGTACTTAACCAGAAGACGCAGGTTCGAATCCTGCCCGCGGTCGTATTTTTCCTTCACTAAAATAAGTTGGTGATTAAGTTCAATATCGCGTGAAAAAAATTGTCAGTTAGTGGTAACCTGATGTGCTGGCTCAACTTTACTATGTATTTATTACAAAGTGAATGCTCCATTTTTGACATTACAGAAAATTATGCTTAGCTATTTGCGGTATTAGCATTTTTCAGAATAAACTCTGCTTTGAGAAGACAAAACTCACGTTTTGAAATAAGGTCCATCTTTCTGGAGCACTACTACCTAAGTATATATTATGTTTACGTAGGTATTAACCTTCTTTTTAGCTGAATTTCTGAGTAGCAATACTAATTTAAATATCAAATGAACTTGCCGGGAATCTGTCGAGATTTTTTGGAGATAATAAGATTGTTTCATCTTTATTCTTTAATAATTTAGGAGCCATCATTTATTGTAGTTGTGAATTTTTTTTAAATACGTCGTTAAAAATTTTGTAGCAAGCGATTTTTATGATTTTTGATGGATTGGTCAATTGATCTGCGAAATCTACGATAGCCGCGGTCCATATGTCATAAAAAGCTTACTAGCAATGATGGTCGCACATGTAACTAGTATTCTTGTTAACCCTTCGTACTAAGCTATGCTTGTATTACGAGTGGGTTCACGTCGTTAGTGCAATGGGTGGGTTTCGAACCGGCAACCACATGATCGCAAGTCCAACGCCCCATCTATCGCCATGGTTTATTAGGAAAAGATTATTTGGTCCATAGTATTTCAAAACCTGTAAAATCCAAAGCAAATACTGACAGATTTGTTATTGGGTATGTTATTTGATCTGAGGTCGTTACGATAAAAAGTTAAGATGGAACTTTGCGAACAAAGAAGTGAGGCCGGCTAAAACTACGCCTTGCCGTGTACAAACACAATTACAGGCACACGCGTATACCGAAACTACGCCTTATCTTGTCAGTCGAGCTATCGAGCTATCGAAAGATCGACTGACAAGCTAAGGCGTAGTTTCGGTATTGTTATTTAGTGTAAAATTTTGTGTTGTACACGGCAAGGCATAGTTTTAGCCGGCCTCACTTCTTTGTTCGCAAAGTTCCATCTTAACTTTTGATCTGAGGTTACGACTAAATAGTAGTTGACAGCTGTTTGCCTTCTTATTATAACCACCATTATGTACTGAAGTAAGTACTTTGCTGATTCATCAAGCCAAAACCGTAAACATAGGTACTTCAAAACGATACATTATATGCCGAGGGCGGCGTGAGATAGCAATAATCGTATTTCACTACAAAATGGATATAAATGCTGCAGAACTCGCGAATTGCTCACGCTAAATTAAAAAGAGGAGCTGTACGCACGGCTACTTAACTGATCAAGCTATAAAATCCATTATCGACTGACCTCGCATTGTAAGGACTTTCCGTACAATGCTAGGCTAGCCTATACTGGATTAATATAGGTTTACATATATATGTTAAAGTGAAAGTTTATTTTCAAATAAGCTTGTTTTTTTTTAAGTTTTTTATTCAGTAGTCAATTCTCTACAAACTAATTTCAGGGTTTGAGACTTGCGTTCATTACGTTGCAAAATGTATAGTCATAAAAATATATACAACGTGTTACGGAAAGACCATATTCATCCAAAAGGGGTGATGATTACATCAGGTATAGATTCTCTATGCAAAGTTTCCACGCAAAATAAATTACTCAAGGAATTCATACCAAACTTTTGGTTTCGTAAGTTTATTGAAATCAAACCATAACAAACGTGTCCTGCACTACGAGGGTCATTAACTTTTCACGTCATTTCTTAATATTGAAGTTAAATCTCTTTCGCGATCTGTGCGCCTAGTACACGCTGTAGGTAGTGTGCCGCCGCGCCGCCCTGTGTCGGCGCGGGCTGAAAGGATCACACGAGCCGACAAAGCGAGCGCGTGTGCGCAATTGTAAATACTTTAGGCATTTAGGTAGTCCTTGGTTTTAATACTAATAATGCAATACGTAATTTACTTATTTACGGTTTACATACACGTTAATATGGACCCAGAATAACCTACGAATTTAACTAAAAAAATTGACGTAAAAAAGTTTTTTTTTATTTTTTATTAAGGAATGGGCTTGCGTTTGACCGCCACCTGACCTGATGTTAAGTGATGGTGCGGTCTACGATGGTACACTCTTGCCCAGCAAAGGATGGCAGTGAAATAAGGCTCCACGCTGCCGACTGCTGGTCGACTTGCAGTGGAGCAACAACTATTCCGACCCATCCCCTAAGTTAATAAAAAAGTACATAAAAATTCACACCAAGGTTTAGGTAGGTAGCTACTAAGCTTGTTTTAATCCCTTATTACGTAAACAATAAAATAAAGAGCCATGCTTAATTTAGCAAATTAACTTACATTTTTAAAGATGGGGTTCGATGTGGTGCCCTTGGTATTGTATGCACAAGGCCGCGCGCTTGTTCATGGACAACTGAACATTTCGCAGCATGTCAGGTGTTACTGTCCTAAAGGCGGCCTCGATCCGCACTTGCATTTCTTGCACTGTATCACACTGCACTGCATACACTACGTTTTTAATGAATCCCCATAAAAAAAAATCTAACCGAGTTAGGTCTGGGGACCGCGGAGGCCAAGCCACGCTCCTGCTACCGCGCCCGATCCATCCGAGGGAAACGCACGTCCAAGTACGCGCGTACATCACGTGCAAAGTGTGCCGGTGCACCGTCGTGTTGGAATACCATATTGTTATCCATCACGAGATCCACGTAACTTGATACGGGTAGCACAGTGAGTACCTACTACTAAATTATTTACTACTAGTAAATAATTTTGGCCTTTTAAACTTTGCGGAAAGAAAACTGGTCCTACGACATCTCCGATGATACCAGCCCACACGTTTAGTCGCCATTGGTGTTGGAAGGACGACTCTGTCGAAGCATGTGGATTCGTGTGAGACCAAACATGACGATACAACTCTCGGGCGGCTCGCAGACTACCGTCCACTGCTCCGACACACATCATCATCTCGTAATATTCACTATTACTGAACGACATTTTTTAACAATCACGAAATCACAACTAGGTACACTGAATCGGATAGAGGGAGCGACCGAAGCACACGAGTATTATTAAACAACTGACCGAAGAACCGAAAAATAAAACTTCCACTCTTCTACTATCCTAGTAATAGGGTAGCTGGCCCAATTATTTTGTACATTTTGAATTTATTTTCGATTTTTTGTCAAATTTAATTTACTTATCAAGTCAGCCTATCGCAGTCCACTGCTGGACATAGGCCTCTCTCAAGTTGCGCCACAAACAACACACGGTTTCCCGCCTTTTGCATCCAGTAATCGTAGCGCCGCGCAGTATCGCTTTTCCCCCCAGCTACCTAATAATAATTTCAAGAAAACTGTGATAAATTGAATACATTGAAGCACACCTATTAAAGAAGAGTTAGGCCAGGGCATCTGTTAATTAATAAAACCTATGAGCTGAGTTGACAAACGAAACCGATAAGATAATTTGATGTGGACTGTGGGGGTGGTACCTACATAAGTACATAGTCTTAATTTGTAAGTATTGATTAATCAAAATAGCGACAGATAAGTTGAGTATTGATTCGATTTATTTATTTATTGAAGGCTACCAGCTAAGACTATCACTACGACTATGACTATTTACCTGCAACTGGCTCATTTACCCTTAATATCATTGTGTGTGTAACCCCCGATGAAATTAGGGTTCAGTTATTATTGTTCGCAAATGCTGTCCGAACAACTCTCGTTACTCATGAGGTCTTAGTACTTTTAACAATTTATTTCCATAGTTTAATACATTTTTGCGGCCTATTATTTTATTGTGTTTTATTACCTAAACAATAAAGACTCACCACCAACCCATGTCTCAGTCAAATGGGCCCGCCGACAAAATGTAAACTTCTGATACGTTTTAAATGTTTTCAGTTGTAATTTAGTGTTGTTATCATCATAATTATCAACTCATTACTGTCCCACAGCTGGGCACGGACCTCTTCTCAGAATGAGAAGGTTAAGGGTTAGTTCATCACGCTGGCCTTCTGCGAGTTGTTTAGCCGTGTGCGTGTTGGAATGGCAAAAACTACCAACATAATTTAATTTTAAAATCCTACCTATTTAAATAAAAGCGGAACCCACTGCACACTGGCATTTTATTTCTACCAGGAGGCACATAAGTTGCATAGAGTAAAGTTATTTAGGGTTCATTTTGAATAAATTATGTTACAAAATATTTTTTCTGTAACATTTCTAATTGCATAATCTTTTAGTTAGTTACTTACTACGGTAATAAAAAAAACAACATTAAACGGATCGTTCGTATCGTTATCCTATATCCTGTTTTGTTGTTATTGTGAGGTAAAAAAATGTGGCAGAAAGTTACTATGTGCATAATTATTAGGCACCTACATTTACACGTTCACCGAAAGTCGTGAACTAGGTACCTACTCCGTAATTCTTGTTACTTTTCTTTAAGTATTATTATTATTACCTACAGCCTAAGTTTTAAAATAATTTTCCAAGCTGCAAACAAGCATTTGCATTTGAACTTGTTTACAAACAATCCTAGTTTTTTAATTATTTAATTTAAACTAAACACAGAACCCTTTAGCATTATTTATGTACCAGGACACACATAAGTTGCGGAGGAAAGTTATTTAGGATTCATTTGAAAATAAATTATGTTACGAAATCCTTTTTCTGTTCTAGGTTCCATTAGGTTCTTTCGCAGTATTTACCTAAGCAATTAATTTCTGGTAGAGTACCTATGTATGTCAACCATCATAAAAAAGACATGTTGGATACTCAAATTCTGTGTCTGTGGTTTAATTTCAATAATTACGTAGATTCACACATTACATACTCCGTTATGTTTGTTATTAGATTGTTTTACGTAGATAGGTAACTAAGTATTATTTACTAGTCCCTACTAATCCCTTCATAAAGTACCTACCTAAATTCAATATCATTTTCAAGCTAACAAATGATTTACTGATGATTGATTGATGATTTGTTAATTTTTAAAGGATTTGTATTTTAGCTTGTTCACAAACATAATCAGTTTTTGTCAGAAAAAGTGAGTAACAAAATAAAATATCCAGAACCCATTATCCAAAAATACCAGGAGTAAGAGCGTAAGAGGTTTGTTTTCACAGGTGAATGTATCGTGAGTGACCTACTTACACCGATCAGCTGACTTGGTTGCTAGTGATGTGTAAATTTCAAGTTGAAATGTTTGGGTTTTTGGTTTCATTCCTCATATCTTCCTAACATGCAGATATAGGATTTAAAAACCTTTGCAATATAGTTTATTATAATCCAAAGAAGCCGTGCACTTGATATGTATATACCCTTTCCGTAACAGCTTGTATATGTAAAAGTCTAACTTTGTGTTTCATTCTCAGTAGCAGCTCGGAGACTGGATTTGTGCCTGGTTAATGGCAATAGGCTCGCCCCCTATTACATGGGACCTAAACATACCTGCGAATTGTGGATGTAACACCTCGGCCTAAACCTTCGGGGAATACAAGCGAGGAATAGGTACCTCGCTGTAAGCGTGTTGCTGAGAACGATACATATTTCAAAATATACGTTTAGACTTTTACAAAAACATACCATCATGTTTTTGTAAAAGTCTAAACGTATATTTTGAAATATGTATCGTTCTCAGCAACACGCTTACAGCGAGGTTCGATATTTTAAGAGCACTCCCAACAGATTCAGATACCGATGACAATGTTCCTACTTTCACTCTGATAATAGCACCTAGTTTAATTTTCAAGTTACTCCATTAATTACTTAAAGAATTTATAGATAGTAATTTTATCCGTTTTACCTTTTTTATGAGATAACAATGCAAACGAGCAGGCGAGCTCTGATCGTAAGTAGTCATCGCCGCCCATGGACATCTGCAATACCAAAGGAGTTGCAGATGCTTTGCTGAGCCAAGGAAAAGGGAAGGGAATAAATGAGAAGGAAAGGGACTGAGGGACGAATTGGGACACCGGTGGTCCACACTCACCGTACCAAACAACAATATGCATACTGCTACTTGTCGTTGATATTCTTTGGGAGGGTAGTTCTTCCCCAGTCGTGCCAACTTATCATGCTAGCATGTAGACATGCCAGCAAGCACTACTACTAATAAATTTTATTTTAACCAAAGCCTTGTTCAGAACATATCATATTATTATGCCAATCCACGCATAAATATGGCAAACTTTAAGTTTTATCGTTTTAGTTTGGCAACAATATACCGAGCCTAACGTTTTAACTTTACAATTTATGTCTTGAATATAAATATGACAAGTTTTGAAATCAATTTGTTCAGATCAAAACTAGATTAAGATTGCTTTTCATGTATTCAGGACTGAAATCAGATATTAATCAGGCTGAGTTTGAATAGAAAAGAAAATAATCATTTATTCGCTAGAGATATGGTTTTGCAAAGTTGTTACATTTTTGGAAGATGCATAGACATCTTACTTATAGTAGGCATGTGTGATAGTTACTTACATACTTTTTTATAGCATTAGATAAGATTTTTTTATAAATTGAAGTTAATTAAATTTTTTTAGATTGTCACATGGTTATAGAATTGTATCGCGACTTAATAAAAAACAAATCAAAATAATCAATGTCAATTTGAATTACTTCTTTTGAATTATTTCTCTTAATTTGTTATTTTTAATTTTATATGCCAAAGTCGTTTAAAAATTATTTGATTATACAGTGATTTCAAACATTAAATCGTCCCCGTAGAGCGAAAATTAACTAAGTGACAATTTTAGGTAAAATGAGATAATAATACCATGCTTATTACGATTTTTGTCTTATTTTTTCTGTCTAACCGCCATTATTCTATTTATGCTTATCACAAACTTAGGTTGTGACAGAAATCACCAAAACACAATAACTTACTATAATTACGAGGGAAGTTAGTGTTTTTTCATTGAACTGTGCTTGACCAGGAGAATACGTAAGCGTAAATTATTAGTGTTACTCTAACATTTTAGAACGAATAATTTTTATATTCAAATCGAAAATTCACTAAGCGATCTTAATTAGTCAACGTAGAATAACGTTTTTGCATCGGGGGTAAAAAATCAATAGAGCGACAACTAACTAAGTCGTAATAGTGATATTACAAATAGAAATAATAATAACCCAAAATCAAAACGAATAAGGCGAAAACTAACTAACTTGAATTTTACATAATTACTAATTAAATAAACGATTTATTAAAAAAATTAAGATAATTAATAGGAAGTATTAAAATAAATCTTATACTTATAATGCAGTCAAAAGTTTTTAATATGACATCAATTTAGAAAGTTATGTTTTTTTTTTATTTTTTTGTTACTTTAGATGCCAATATCTCAAAAGTAGCCTACTGTTAGTTAATAATTTTCGCTCTACGGGGACGAAATATTGAACAAAAACTAAGGTTCTTAAGATTTTTTCAAGACTACTGTTATAAAAAAACCAGACAAGTTTGATAAGCATACTGCGGCTTCCGTAAGAACTTGCTAAGTACTTACTTGTACATTAACACAAGCAAAGTTTCTAATTTTAGAAAACACCGAATAGTCGAAAAATAATTCAAAAATGGCCGCAATTCATTGCGTTCACTTAGAAGCTTGGGTTTTGGGACTCCAAGAGATCATAGGTTTACGTATTTGTTGTTAATTTCAACTTGATACGTCCATTCGTTCATGAGGAAGAGTTTTGACAGACCGACAGACAGGCGGACAAGTTCATTTTCGTACGGAACCTTATGAATGTGTTCTCAACAGAATGCGTACTGAACTCGAAGGGCGCTTAAACCTGACCCTTCATAATATAGTCTTTCCTATCAACTATTTTGAGGCTAACTTTCAAAGTTGACTTAACGTCTTAAGTAACTTAGGTACAAAGTTTAAGCTGAGTTCTCACAGCTTAGTGCGGGTTGTTTCTTAAAACTACACCAACTTAGATTTAAAAGTCTGCTTAGAAATCTTAATTCTAGATAGAAAAGGATTAAAGTAAAGCTAAGGGATTTCAAAATAAAAACACTTTCAACCTCCTTAGTTTCTTCTATATTGTAAAACTCATATCGTTTTCTGATGTTACTAGGTACTATAAGTACCTACTCGGAAAAAAAAGTCTCCTTTTCTATCTAGAATTAATTCTAGATAGAAAAGGATTGAAGGAAAACTAAAGGGATTTTAAATAAAAACATTTTCAACCTCCCTAGGTTGTTGTAGGTATATTGTAAAACTCACATCGTTTTCTAATGTTACTAGGTACTATAAGTACCTACTCGGAAAAAAAATGTAAAAGAATAATAAAAATATTCAAAATCACGTACGTAGGTCAGCAATTCTAAACAAATTATTTTGCATTAATTTGTTGCCTGTGATATCGAAATTTTCTCTTCCATATTCTAAATTTTAAGATGACGTCAGCTACATAACATATTGAAGAGATAACTTACTAAATCTTTCAACTAACATGACTTACTTTACAGTAAGTTCAATATCGAACGATGTCGCTTTACCTTTTAAAAGGAATGGTTGCCCTTAGTTTTATATTTTTCCATCTTCGCTGTGCTAGCAAACGGACGTTAAAATCTTCCTAGTGAATCTTATTAATTTGAAAATAAAGTCATACATATATTTTATGTATGTTGTATTTTATGCCACATGCAATCCGGCGACCGATTGCTGTTGACTGGGCAAATCCTTATTAGATTTAGGGTTTTGGAGCGAAATAAAAGAACAGAATGAATTTCAATCATAATAAAATTAATTTATTACATACCATCATCACTCCTGTATTCCCCGAAGGGTTAGGCAGAGGTGTACTAATGTACACTCACATTTCGCCGGTATGTTTAGGTCCCATGTAATAGGGGGCGAGCCTATTGCCATTAACCGGGCACAAATCCAGACTCCGAGCTGCCATTGGGAATTTCATAGAAAAACATCGAACCCAGGACCTCTAGCGTAGCAGTCGCGCTTAGGACCACTAGGCTAATGAGGCAGTCTTGGATTTTCATGTGTCTGTTATGGGTTTAATAGGGAATGTTGGTCAGTATGATGGTCAGAATCACCCCTTTAACTAATTCGGCATCCTGTATGTACACCGCTTTATTAATTTTTTTCAAGACGAATTTTGTATACCGCCATATTCTTTTAATTTTTTTTCAAGAAGAACTTTTCATGTGGTCACAATAGGAACCAACCTTTTCGATATAACTCGAGACCTTGCAGAGAATATTAGTATGCGAGAAACGTGATAACACTGGATACTGAGACTGAAAAATGGACTTAGGTATTTTTAAAGATCAAAACATGACTTAGCATGTCGCGTGGAATCGCACTGCTGTGACCCAACAGTTTGTTTAAGTGGCGAAAGCCCAATTCCAGAACTATTACGTAGATATTATTCCTATAACACTGCTCGACTTGGGAATCGAACCCGAGATTTTCTAGTATAGCAGTTGCGCCTACGCCGCCTATTCAAGCACTTCACAAATACCTAATTAAGAAAAAGGGGATGTTCTCAATTCAACTATATTTTTTATGGGTAAAAAAGATTACCTAAATGCAAAAGGAACTTTGAAATCAGCAAAGATTTTAGGTGTGTATATTACCCAACCTTTGCAGATTTCGATGTTCCTTATTTATTGTATTTAACAAAGCTAATATTAATGAAGGTTAATAAACCGAAAACATTTGCGTGTAATCGATAAACTGTGAAACTACTGAAACGATTTTAATGACTCTCTCACCATTTAAAATATGAATCAAATATAAATAAATAAATAGATATTGGAGCCGCGGGCAGTAGTATTTTCTTTAAAAAAAGCTAACTTGTAATGAGGGTAGCACATTACTAGTAATATTGTTAACCCCTCGTACTAAGCTAAATGCTTGTATTGCGAGTGGGTCCACGTCGGTAGTACAATGGGTGGGTTACGAACCGGCAACCACATAATCTCAAGTTATATATATCGTATATAGTATAGTTGGATCGACAATCGGTTTTGAATATTAACCACGAAATACATGGTCGTATTAAAGTATTCTAAAATTTCACTTCTGCAGTAACATTGCTTATGAATCCTTTACAATATTTATTTGCAGAAGTTTCCAAACAATTAGTATCAACAGAAACTGTGACAAACAAATTCAAAGATCCGAAGTTGGGGATGCTTAATAAACAATTAGGAAACAGGACTTCACGGAGTATTAAAATTGAGTAGATACGGGCAATATTTTTTTTAATACAGCAATAATAATAAATGACTACATAATGTCGTCTGTCTGTTCGCGATAAATTAAAAAAAACTACTGAACGGATTGTTATGTGGTTTTCATCAATGGACAGGGTGATTGTGGTGGTTTTAAGTGTTTAATTTGTTAAGCATAAAGCATAGCATAATCAGCCTATATTGTTCCAACCACTGGGACATAGGCCTCCTCTCGTTAAGAGGGAGTGGGCCGTAACCCATTACGCGGGCCCAGTGCGGGTTGGTAGATGTCACATGTCTTCTAATTATTGGTTCTAGGACATGCCGGTTTCCTCACGATGTTTTCCTTTACCGTTTTAGGAGCAGTGTGCAGTGGTGATGAAATTTTACACAAAGTAAAGCGACTGTCTGGGTTCAAACCTACAACTAGTATGTCGCGGCCCAACTGTGCTAACACTGCGCCAACACTGCAATTTGTTAAGGTTTTGTGCAAATTGGTTGAAATATGACAACGAGTCGCTAATAAATAATAAGTTATTGTTATTCATCAAAAATATCCATTTTAGACACCGATCGTTCTGTTCCAAATGTTTATTCATGTGAGATTATAAATTAAAAATTGCAAAAACTCCCGACAATTGCATTATATCGCGACCAATTTCATCAAACATAGCTAAGAATACTCCCGAATACTCGTAATTCACCTTTCAAGTAAAAAATTCAAAATCAAAATCGGTTCATCCGTTAGGGAGGTACGATGCCACAGACAGACACACATAGACATGTCAAACTTATAAAACCCCGTCGTTTTTGCATCGGAGGTTAAAATCCTAAGAAACGTTTTTTTAATAAAATAAATTAATTTTGTATGTTTTTCTTGCTACCACAGTGTTGCCATATCCGTTTTTTTCTACGATCTTAGTAGGATCTCTAATTTGATTTTCGCCTCACCTCTGTAGGCGTCATGTTACGCGCCATTTCACAACGCTCAACGCAAAACTTTTTGTTTTTACTAACTTTTTGGTAGCTTCCATTCTTCACTGTCATTCTGTGGTCTGAGTGTGAGCGATTTATGAGAAATAGCTGGACTATATGTTTCTTTTCATTTTATGGGTTAATATATAACCTATGTCACTCAGGAATAATGTAGCCTTCCATTGGTGAAAGAATTTTCAAAATCGGTTCAGTAGATCCAGAGATTATCCTCTACAAACTCACAAACTATACCTCTTTATTAGTATAGATAACATACTTACCTACTTACCAAAATATCAGTGTTTAGTATTACTTTCAGTCATAATCTCTGATATTTTTTTAAAATATTATGTTATTTCTAACTACTCGTACATTGTCAATCGGTTTTAACTTTATTTCTGAAAGATTACATTTGGGATAATTTATAGATAGGCAACAATACAGTTTGATATTATATAATACCTACTAGTTTTTCGCCTACGGCTCTGCCCGCGAGGTTTCTCGGTTTGTTTTATACATATAAACCTTCCTATTGAATCACTCCATCTATTGCTGAAAACTGCACTAAATTCCGTTGAGTAGTTCAAAAGAGCTAAGCGAACAGACGGCGGGAGCGACTTCATTTTATACTAGCTACAGATTTAGTCAATTGTTACTGTTCTGGATTAAATATAAGAATCCTTTTTTTACTCAACGACCTTTAAGCGCATGTTCACCCATACTTATAGATATCTTATGTCCATAATTTATAAGGGAAAAGTTTATATACAATAGATATATAAGTTACTCATAATTGTGCGAGTAACACAATTATATTTTGTAATTTAAATAGGTAAAACCTACGAAAACTGTTTTTTGTTTCCGATAAATCAAACAATGACACCTATTCAGATTCCGCTGTCACTCAAAACCTACCTACGCCATTACAAGCATAAAGTTTCTACATCAAAAAGGTTTCAAAAACGTTACTTTTCCAGAACATCGTTCCCTGTTTTGACAGTTCTATCCAAGATACCTACTACCGTGTTTAAAACTCTCTCTTTTGAACTAGTTTCTTGCCATTAAGGGAGTTTTTGTCCAAGGTTATAAATAAAAGGAGTATAGTTAAGCTATTGGTACCCACTTTTCTAAGGTTAGATTACTTATGGGGTAAAGTTGATCAGACAATACCACCCTTCGAACCATTGTCATTTGCGGATATAATATCCCTAGAAGCGTGTGGCAAAACTTGGAATTGAGTTTGTGCAGTTACGTCATGATGGATTGCGTTTGGCACGGGCCCAAGTTGGGCTGGGAGCCTAATTTATATTGCAGGCGATGGACCGAAGCTTTTAGGAATGGAACTTTTTGTGCCTTCTATAACTAGGCCTTTTTCTGTTTCCTTTTTAGTAACTACTAACGCGTAGGAAATAGCAGTTAAGAAGTTTTTCACCAATAATTTTACCAATTTTACTCTCTGCTTTTATCTAATTAGCCAGTAACAGATGGTCTAGTAAGTGAAGACCTCTTTTGTATTCAGCCACGGTCGATGACCTTTTTCACATCGCACCCACTGATCCTACAATATCGTCCGTCCCTCGGGCTGGAAGATCATTTGACATCTCTTGCTCACCATGTGGTAGCCCACATGGAGACTACCTTTGGTGGACCAATGTAGCCATTGGTTCACCTAAGGTTGTCTTATGCGGTCCAGTGTCCTGCCGATTTCCTTAAAAGTCTCGATTTGTATACTTACATCTTCTACCTTTGTTCGACGTCTTATCTCAACGTTTAGCTACCGGGTACTGCTAGAGACAGAACAGAAATATGAATGATTCGTCTTAATATTCCACCAAATGAGACATCACTGAGAAAAACAATTGGATATTTCATTCGTATCAATAACATAAATTGGGAGGAACATTCCTAAATTGCAATGTCACGTATTCCTTTTAATCAAATCTTCATCAACATAGTAATGTGATCTCATAATGGCATCATTAAGAGTAATATTTCCTTGAGTTTTATTAGATTACTGCCAATATATTTCCTCTATATCTGTAAGGTTTATTTATTTGCCCTATTTATTGGTCACTGACCGAAGCAAAAGACCAGTGACGAATTAACAAATTTATTAATTTCCAAATTATTATTTGAAATTGAATTGGATATATTTATCTGCTAATCAATGCTCAATCATGTGAAATTATTAAAGCGTGGCAAGGTATGCATATTATTGAAATACGGCTAAAAAACTATCCCTAAATTTGCCACCGGGTTGCTTCTAGATCAACCCTATTCAGCTTGCTGGTAAATCCGCCACCACAGTAGACCATGCACTTAAGGTTTGTCAGCGACCAATGGAACACTGAATATTAAACTTGATAATGTTTCTCAGTATTTTTTTTTAATCACTGATAGGCTTACGCTTGACCACAACTTGCCTGATGTTAAGCATCGAAGTGGTCTACGATGGAGCGCGCTTGCCTAGAAGGTACCTATTCACTCTCGTCTTGAGCTAGAAGCGCAGTATATTGAGGAAAAAGACCACGTCCAAAATATTCCGAGCGCAGTCTAGTAACTTTAGTCTTACTGCTGTCATTTCAGGAGAACACCTTTGCCCGACTTAAATGGTCATCTTCTTCCTTTTCCCAATTTATTTGGGGTCGGCGCAGCCTGTCCTTTTTTTCAATTCATCCCGGTTGTTCATCTCATTATTCAATCCCTTTTCCATCATTTCTGACTTCACATGATTCATCCATATTTTCTTTGGTCTTCCTGTACGTCTCCATTTCTCTACATTCATACTCATAAAATGTAACAGCTTATTTAGGAAATGTAAATGAATTGTGATATATTGAAACTGCCTCGTTAGTCGTAGCAGTCGCGATTGGGACCACTAGTCCCAATCGCGACTGCTACGCTAGAGGTCTTGGGTTCGATCCCCATGTCGAGCAAAGTGTTATTGGGTTTTTCTATGAAATTCTCAGTAGCAGCTCGGAGTCTGGATTTGTGCCCGGTGAATGGCAATAGGCTCGCCCCCTATTACATGGGACCTAAACATACCGGCGAACTGTGGGTGTACTTTAAGTACACCTCTGCCTAACCCTTCGGGGAATACAGGCGTGATGGTATGTATGAAACTGTCATAATAACCTGTGCCATGAAATATTTTACACTATTGTGTAAATTTTCCACAGCCATTTTCGTCGTCGATTTTGCACTGCATCGTTAAAAGAAAAATGATACTAGGTCACTTCCTATCAGCTTTCTCAGGCCATTAGGTACGCTTTTAAAATTTTCTAGAACTAAAAAATAAAATAACATAACATAAATAAAGAAATAAAACTACTCCTATATTATTCCTCGAAGGGTGCATATAGGTGTAGGTACTGTGATATATACCAGCACTTCACTGGTATCTTTTAAGGCGGGTCATCATGCATTGGGTACCAAATTAGTTTTCAAAAAGTTTTCGCAAATTGTACGTCTACATTGATAGTAGTAATAATTGCGATACCAACTATAATGTATTCACAACTAAGTATTAATACCCTCAGGTCAAATAAAAAGTTAAGATGGAACTTTGCAAACAAAGAAGTGAGGCCGGCTAAAACTAGCCTTGCCGTGTACAACACACAATTACACGCACACACGTATACCGAAACTTCGCCATATCTTGTCAGTCGAGCAGAGTGGAGCTCTCGCTGCACGTCCATCAAAACGTCATTAACGTATCGCGTGCGTGTGTGCGTGCAATTGTGTTTGTACACGGCAAGGCGTAGTTTTAGCCGGCCTTACTTCTTTGTTCGCAAAGTTCCATCTTAACTTTTTATTTGATCTGAGTTAATACCTACTTTTGTTTATAAATTGTTATCGTACCTAGAGTAAATTGAGGATTCTGAATACATAATAAACTTAGGATATTAATAGAGGTACATTTTGCGAAAAACCCAAAAAAAAATGAATTTGGTGCCCAAGCCGAAACGCAATCCCCCTTAAGGAAAAACAACTTAGAAATGTAGGTAAATATCATTGATCATAGTGCCAAATTAGGTTACCCTTGAAGGGTCCTTCTGGTACCACTCGTCGAAAAAGGGCCAGTCATTAGCCTAAGTAGGCTTCAGTGAGGCTACATTAATTGAATAAATACTTCACGAAATGTAGGTTGATTTTTTAGATCAATTTTGTAACCTAGATTTCGCGCTGTTAACTTAGATATGTAAGGTAAAGGTTTGATTCTTAAGTTGAACAAACTGCTATTGCGTTTTTCTATATTCTGAGTGGCAGTTTGGAGTTGGATTTGTGTCTAGTTAATGGTGATTATCATTATCAGCCTGTTCGTTTTCGTCCACTGATGGATATAGGCCTCTTGCAGTGAAGATCCAGAGCCGATATTAAATTCTTCTATTCAGTTGCTGGCAGCTGCCTTCTGTAAGTCGTCATTCCACTTCGATGTCAGGATACTTCGCTTGCCAAGACACAGTCTCAGCACAGCGACTCTTACTTTTTAATTGCATTTATCTGTGAAAATTTCAGTAGCAGGTCGGAGATTGGATTTGTGCCCGGTGAATGGCAATAATATGCTCACCCCCAATTACATGGGACCTTGAATACCAGCAAAATGAGAGACACTCTGCCTTACCAATCGATATAGGCGTGGTGATATATTACGTTATGTATGTTAATTAAAAATCAATGAAGTCTCTGTTTTTTTTTATTTCGACTGACTATCCTGTATAAACAAAGAATTAAATTAAAACAATTCATATTCAAATATGCCATTTTACCTGAACCAATTATCGGAATATTATATGAAGCGATATCCGCGGCCCTCTGAACTTCAGGGCATTAATTATTCAATTCAATTAACCAAATATTGAATTGCCTTCAGGTAGAGTGGGAACTACTCATTGGTTGTAAGTAATGGATTGGTTTCCATTGTAAATTTTGAACGATATTGATGTATAATTATTGAAACATACTATCATGCTTGTAATCCCTGAAAGGTTAGGTATATGTGTTGTACACGGTGAACACCCTCAATTCACCGGTATGCTTATTTATAATGTAATAGGCGATGAACCAGGGTACAAGACAAAACTCCGAGCTGCTGCTAAGAATTTTATAGAAATACCCATTAACACTTTGGCAAAGATTTAAATTCTAATATTGTAATTTTTTAAGCGTTTAAAGTGACAGAAAGAAGTATAAAATGTATTCCTAATTTAACGCCTGAACTCCTCAAGCGGTGCAGAGGCGTACTAATGTACACCCACACTACACCGATATGTTTAGGGGGGCGAGCCTATTGCCATTAATTACACAAATCCAGAGACCCCGAGCTGCTACTGACAATATCATAGAAAAACTCAATAATACTCTCTCACGCTTGGCCTGGGAATCGAAACTAGAACCTCTAGCAAAGCAGTTGCGCTTAGGACCACTAGACTGTGGTCTAGACTAATGCGGCTCACATTTATTTTATTCAGTTAATAAATATAAAAAATCGGTTAGGTATTTAAGTAATACCTGCTGACGTCGCCTGAAGACGTAAAATGTGGAAGAGAAATTCGACATCACAGGCAGTGGTCTCGGTAACTTAGTTGGCAAAGCGTCTGGTGTACTTAACCAGAAAGACGCACGTTCAAACCCTGCCTGAGATCGAATTTTTCTTTCACTAGAAATTTTCTTTAATTAGAAAATTAATATCTTTGTGAATACCTAGGAAATTATGTAGGCACACGGTTGATTCTTTATTCCATTTTCATTTAAATGTACACACGCTTTTAATGAACCTTTTCCGAGTATAATAACATAGAACAGGAAGTCAAACCCTCGACGCAAAAGATCGCGTGCTCGATCAATCACTAGATACTACAACAACACGAAATTAGGAAATGGACAAGGTCATAAGAACTACGGAATTGGGGGCCTAAAATGGGGACTTTTCATGACAAATAATAACATAACAACATAAACAAGGTTGTCTGGAAAATGTCTAATGGCATTAAGACCGCCTTTGTACCAACACGGTGCATAAAGAATTAATAAATAAATAATCAATTCACGGATACACATCGTGCTACAAATACAACCATTAGCTGAACTCTTATTTTACGAAAAGCTTATACAATGCGTCGTTAACTTATACTGGATAATATAGCAAGATAATAATATAGCCGTGTCTGTGAATCATACCTATTATTATCCATCAAAAGTCCTCATTTTAGCCTCTCAATATTATCTCTTAATATTTATCATCAACCCCATATTGTCCCACTGCTGGGCACAGGTTTCCTCTCAGAGTGAGCGGGCTAGGCTATAGTCCACCACGCTAGCCTACTGCGAGTTGGCGACTTCATACGCCGTCAAGATAATCAGGCATGCAGGTTTCCTCACGATGTTTTCCTTCACCGTTTTAAGCGAGTGATAAATTAATTAAGATAATTAAAATTAGTGGTAGTATTAGTGTCGCGCTGGCATTTCTACATGCCAGCATGAATGGCTCGACCGATGAAATACTACCCTCCCACAAAATATCAACGTCAAGTAGCAGTATTTGCATACTGTTGCGTTTCGTATGATGAGTTTCGAGCGCCGGTGGCCCAATTCCTCCCTCAGTCCCATTCGTTCTCCGTTTCTATAGCCTCTTCCTTAAATAGCCTTGGCAACGCATCTGCAACTCCTTTGGTTTTGCAAATGTCCATGGGCGGCGATGACTATTTACCATCATTCAGGTAGCTCGCCTGCTCGTTTGCTGAGTTATTCATAAAAAAACAAATATTCATACGTCCAATAGCGATTTAATGGTCTAGACTCTAGGCTATCACTTCTTAAAAAATACCCATGTAAGTGATATCCTACTCTACTTCTTACAAAGATATTTCAGGACAAAGATTACTTAGGTCCACTTTTTGTCTCAGCTGTCAGTCTCGAAGCGACGCTATCCTATTCAGCACGTGTTTCACGTATGGGACAAAGGATTAAGCGGAGCGGAAGAGCTGATTTGAATAGAACAGAATGAAAGATATTTATATTCCAAAGTCATTGAGCTCCCTAAATAATGGTTGAGGTACACAATGTCTGATGTTTCATCATCGACCCATTACATTGTCCCACGGCGTCCCCCTACTGGGCACGGGTCTCCTCTCAGAACGAGAGGGATTAGGCTATAGTCCACCACGCACCACTGCGGGTTGGCAGACTTCACAAGCCGTCAAGAAAATCTCTAAGCAAGAGGTACGTACTTTGGATTCAAACTCAAGATCTTTGACTTGGCAGTCCAATGGTCATATCACAAGGCTATCACTGCACTTTGACTAATGTATGCATGCCTTCAATTAGGACAGCTCAACTCGAAGCTCTGCTCTGCTGTTCTGACGTGGCTCCAGCAAAAAGTGGTGAGGTGAAAAATTCGTGTGGTTTTGGTCTAGGTCACCCACCACGAAGAGAGTCCGACACGCCCCGTCATCTTCCACGTTCTCTTCTCAGAAGTCATGAGTTAGGAGAGCTTGTACTTGCCGATACAATCTTGTGAAAAAATAAAGTAAAACATTGACTTGTAAAAGTGTTTTCAAAAGATCTATTTTCAGAAATATTTTTTTAGCTATCTGATGGTAAGTAGTCATCGCCGCCTATGGACATCTGCAATACCAAAGGACTTGCAGATACGTTGCCGAAATTATTAAGGAAGGGGATGGAGAATAGGAGAAGGAAGGGAACAGAAAAAAGGAGAAGGAAGAATATCATTTATGTACCTATATCATCACGTCTGTATTCGCTTAAGAGCTGAAGAGATCCTACGATTTATGACGTACGACACAAAAGGTCATCCTATACAATTCCAGTATAAGCTGACCTCGCATTGTATGGGCTTTCCATACAGTCAGAGGCCACCGCAGAACTGGATTTGTACAAATAGAAAGAGAGCCACGTGTACAAGGGAAGAAAAAATATTTAAGATAAAAAGTACGTTGATTTTTTTGCGACCATAATTATATAAGGTCCTAAATACATTTTTTCGACAATGGAACTTGTTCGTTGTTATATAAAACATTAAGTTTGAAAATAAAAAATGTGATAATTACCTAAGTTTATGAATTTCAGTACCTGTACATTCAACTGAGGTCGCGCCGGGGTCAATACAATTCTATTGTGTTCAAAACCTTTGACAGGCCCACATCTAATAAACGCAAAAAAAAAACAATAGGTACAAACAAAGGTAAACGGAATGCAAAGTAGAAATCACAATTTCGGTCCCAATAAAATCAAATAAACTCATATACAGGGTGTAAAAAGGGAATGCTTAGAATTTTTTATAATATTCTGTGTTGTATTGTGAATTATAATGAAAATAAACATACATACCATCACGCCTGTATTCCCCGAAGGGTTAGGCAGAGGTGTACTTAATGTACACCCACAGTTCGCCGGTATGTTTAGGTCCCATGTAATAGGGAGCGAGCCTATTGCCATTCACCGGGCACAAATCCAGACTCAATGCTGCGCTAGAGGCCGTCGGTTTGATCCCCAGGTCAAGTAAAATGTTATTGGGTTTTTCTTTGAAATTCTCAGTAGCAGGGAGTTTGGAATTGTGCCCGGTCAATGGCAATGGACTCGCCCCAGCTACATGTGACCTAAACATACCGGAAAACTGTGGTCGTACATTAAGTACACCGCTGCCTAACCCTTCGGTTCACTGATTAATAACCAAATCCCAGGCGAAACTATATGCCAGGTTCGCTTGGAAAAGGTAAGCTCGCAAAAAAAATATTTAGCTCGCAACAATTCTATCTAGGTACTTAAATCCTTTAACCAATCGCTTGTTCGCGTGAAACGGTTAATAAGATTTCTTATTTAAAAATAGAAGTCAGTTCTCAGATTTTAAAATACCCAAAAAAAGTTACAGAAAAACCGTAGCGCTACTACTAACAATTTTCTTTGCACCCTGTATACAACAAAAATGTTTTAATCACCCTGCTAAAGGTATGACCAACACCCTCTATAAAGATTCCGCTTACCATTTTTATAACAATGGGATTGCGTCAACAACATCACAATGGACCCAATGAAAGGCTAAAGTGCCATTACATTGAGGTATTAAGTCCTATTGTACTAAAAATGACACTTCAAACATTTGTGTTCTAGATAAAAATTTACTTAGGTAGGTACCGATGAAAAACCGCTTCTTGATATTTGAATTTTAAAATGTAGATATCTTTGAAAGCCATTAATTTAATAATAACATATTTATGGACCTACACAACAAACACAAATGGAAGTACCGCTCTTCCTGACCCTTGGGGGAATTGATGGTATGTAAATAAGTATCTTACCCAAAGATATACTTACCTAAAACACGTTGCTGTGATCAGTTGTGGATTTTCACTGCATTTTACTCTACAACTAATTGGACCAAGAATACTGTTACGATTTAATCATCTATGCTCTGAAGGTGCGTATTAATAATTAATTACGCGCGCTTAAACGGTAAAGGAAAACCTCGTGAGGAAACCTGCATGCCTGAGAGATTTTCTTGACGGGCGTGTGAAGTCTGCCAACCCGCAGTAGGCTAGCGTGGCGGACTATAGCCCAATCCCTCTCGTACTGAGACGAGACCCGTGCCCAACAGTGGGACAACGTAATGGGTTGATGATGATGATGGCTTTGTATGTACATAATAACTCAATGGAACCAACCATGTTCTGCGTAGCAGTACGAAATTTAGACCCTTTTATTGTCTGGTACTACTTACATTTGAACAAATAGGGGTTTTTTTCGGCCGTCTGGAGTTGATATACGTAGTTAAAGTACGATTAAGTTAATGTTCTGGAAGGATGAGCGCGTTGGTAACATTGAAATAATAGTTTGAATTAATCTTGGTTTGAACTTGGTAAGAATTACTGTAGAGCGGCGAGGTGAATTGCCCCTCCAACCAAAGGGAGGATCCTCCAACCAGGCAGGTGTTTTTGCCTGGCGGGCTACGGCCCGACGGCTCGCTTGAGAAATCGCTGCGCCCCCGCCAGGGGGCGCGCAAGTCGGGCCACGGGGCTACGCCCCTTTCCCGAAAGGGCAACCTCTGCCCGTAAATACGGGCACGTCCTTATGTGGCCTTCTAGGGCTTAGCCAGTGGGCGCGCGGCCATCCGGCCGCAGCGCCGGCCCGACGGCTGATGTCAGGCGGTTGTATATACTCTAATCGCGCGGTAAACTCCACTTGCGCGATTCAGGATTTACTCGACGTAGTTCTATGTAGCGCGCTAGATGTTAACAAACAATAAACAATAAATTTATTCATAATTACAAAGGTAAAATATTATACAGGATAACTTACAAATAATTAGAAGGTATTACAATTTTAGGTGCCTGTACTAGGATAAACCTGTGTCACAGGTGGATAGGATGTTGCTACATTACTATTCATAGCAGCTGTTAGTTTTCAGCTATTAAAGCAGTATTTAGCATAAGAGAAGTAGACGACTACTGTTGACGTCGCCTGAAGACGTAAAATGTGGAAGAGAAATTCGACATCACAGACAGTGGTCTCGGTAGTTTAGTTGGTAAAGCCTCTGGTGTACTTAACCAGAGGGACGCAGGTTTAAACCCTGCCTGAGATCGAATTTTTCTTTCACTAGAAATTTTCTTTCATTAGAAAATTCATATCTTTGTAAATAAGAGTAGTATTTAATATAATGTAACATATTATCTTGCCTTTATTCGCCAAAGGGTTAGGCTGAAGTGTACTGCTCACTTGTAGGGACAGCCACAGTTTGCCGGTACGTTAAAGTCTCATATAATAGGGAGCTTGCCTATTGCCATTAACCGGGCACAAATCAAACCTAGAGCTGAGAATTTAAGAAACACCCTTAACACTTTGCTCGACCTGGGAAAATGAAAATAGAAATAAGGACCTCTGTCGAAGCAGTCTGTCTAATAGCTTGTGAATATTTTAAATTTAAAACGTATAAAGGATTCTTACTAACAGAAACAGAATAGATTGTTTGTTGTCCGAATAAAAAAAATTGATTGATTGAAAAATGGGTTTTTAATCCCTTCTTCCCTATTCCCTACTTTAATATTATAAATGCGAAAGTAACTTTGTCTGTCTGTCTGTCTGTCTGTTACGTTTTCACGCCAAAACCACTCAACCGATTTTGATGAAATTTGGTACGGAGATAGACCAAAGCTTGAGAAAGGACATAGGCTACGTTTTATCGCAAATAAGTTTTGCAGGGGGTGGTAGTTTGTATAGGAGTTCGTCATTTTCGAAGATAAAACTATGAAACCCTGTATTTAGGCACTTGATAAGAAGTCAATAAATATTTGTTCTAACGTTTTTGGAATTTCGACCTGTGTGGGGATCAAAAAGGAGTTGAAAGTTTGTTTAGAAGTCCAAACAAAGTCACGCTTTTAAGTTTAGCCCCGGAACCGATTAAATGAAATTTGGTCCAAAAATAGACTAGACCTTGGGAAAAGATATAAGCTACGTTTTGTTGTAAAAATGGGATGGAAATTTGTACGGGAGTTTGTCATTGTTGAAGGTAAAACGATGAAACTTTGTATTTAGGCACTTTATACAAAGTAAATATTTGTTCTAGCGTTTTTAAAATTTCCACCTATGTGGGGATGAAATAGGGGAAACAAACTAAACAGTCAAATTTGTGAAAACCACGCGGGCGAAGCTGCGGGCGGAAAGCTAGTTGCATTATATTTTCTTAAGTTTATGTACGGAGCGGGAAATCGTGTCCGATCGCGAATCGACTTCGTAGATAGATAGGTAGATTATTTTTTATTTTACACCAATAGAAAAGAAATACAAAAAAAAAGTGTAAAAGATGAATGAATAGGTAGGTTCAATTGACGGTCTTCTAAATGCAATTTCTTACAGACAAACATTGGATGTCAAGAGTCTTTTAAAAAAGATAATCTGCCGTTGTACATCGGAGATACTCAATAAATATATATTTAACTAGCTTACCCGTGCCCATATTGTCGTATGATACAGTCTATGACTATCACAAATAACGTGGCTTTCTATTGGTAAAAGAATTTTCAAAATCGGTAAAGTACATCCAGAGACTACCCTCTAGAACCTCACAAACTTTACCTATTCATAATAATAGTATAGAATATAAATATGGCGATAGGCTCGCCCCATATTACATGGGACCTAAACATACCCACGAACTGTGGGTATGTTTAGTTTAGTAAGTACATCATCAACCCATTACATTGTCCCACTACTGAGCACGGATCTCCTCTCAGAACGAGAGGGATTAGGCTATAGTCCGCCACGCTAGCCTACTGCGGGTTGGCAGACTTCACACGCCGTCAAGAAAATCCCTCAATCAAGCAGGTTTCCTCACGATGTTTTCCTTCACCGTTTAAGTGCGTGATAATTAATTATTAATACGCACATGTCTTAGAAAAGTCAGAGGTGCGTGCCTTGGATTCGAACTCGAGACCTTTGACTTGGTAGTACAATGGTCATATCACTAGGCTATCACTGCACTGCAGTATAGTACAGTAAGTACACCTCTGTCTAACCCTTCGGGGTATACAGTAGAAGTAGTGTCTCGAAGCCATGTCTATAAAAAAAAGTTCGATGCTTTCTTAGCTTATGAACCTTATGTAATGTTAATGATATATTATGATACAAGTAGCAAATTTGTACGAAAGCATCGGTATATGCAACAGACTTGGGCTTGTCCTGTTATTTCTTAAAAAAACCATAGCCAAAGTGTATATTCCTGTGAAATCTTTCTTTTATAAAAGAGCTCGTTAAAAAGATGTAGATAATTAGTCTTTAGAGATAAAATTACAAGTTCCTGTTCACCCACTCAAAGTCTAGTCTATCTCAATATCTTAACGGTTTTAAAGGATCGCTGCGATGAAAAATTTTGCTTTTGTAGATAAAAAATAGGGCTTAAAAAGTCTTTGAAGCATTAAAGATTGGAAATAAAAGGTTGAACAAATTAGTTAAAGATCGACCAAGCTAGTCAAAAAGTTAAACTAATCTTGAATTTTTTGCGGCTTTGCTAGAAGTAATTATTGGCAATTTGAGATTTCATTAGTTGGATTTTTTTGTATGTTTAAGGTAAAATGCTAGAATTGATTGGAGGGATTCCTTTATTTGAAGTCTGACGTCGAATATTTCGTAATAATTCAAATGGAAATTAAAAAAAAAAACAAATGTACAGTCGCCAGCACATAAGGCTATACAAAACTGTCAAATTTCTCCAAATGACTTTAAACCTTAAAATGTTGATGATTAGGTTCAAAATCAAACGAGAAAATTTGACATATCAGTGTATCCCCGGCTAAGCAGGTCTGCTAATATTATACCTATGGCTCACCGGTTTGTTATTCAGATTAATGTAATAAGGGGCGCGCCTATTTCCATTAACCGGTCAACTGATAATTCCATAGAAAAACCCAATAACACTTTTCTAGACCTGAAAATCGAAACCAGGACTTGTAGCGTAGCCGTCGCTTAGGATCACTCGACCAATGAGGCAGATCAAATTAAACGTGTATAATTACCGCCTTTTCGTCCAGTATACTAGAATTTTCCATTGATTAACAAAGCTGGTGTTTCGTGTTGATTACATTCCCCACATCAAAGGTTCTAGTTGCTTAACGGGTAACTTGTTTCGCACCAATTAAATTAGGATTCCGTTTATTTAATTTGTAACACCAGTAATATGTTTCGTAATTAATTTATAATATACAACCTGTTGATTTGTTTCCGTTATATATTTATGGAAGTGTAGTTACTGTGATATCAATATTAAAGAATATATATGTAGGTATATATATATAAATAAATATAATTGAACTTTTTGTACTAAATGCAATTGAAAGTATATAAAGATAGTACCTATACTTTGTCCATTATGAGAACCGTTTTTTGACAGATGGAACTAGTGATTGCAGGAACGTAACAATACGATTATCGACCCGATTATTGACACTTTGATTACTGTCTAGTAGTGATTATCGATTGTTAGGTTATCGAATCGAAAATGGTGCAACGACGACCAATAATAAATAAATATGTATAATATTCATCTGATTGTATTAATCAACCGACTTCAAAAAGGAGGAGGTTCTCAATTCGTCTGTATGTTTTTTTTTGTATGTTTGTTACGCGATATCTCCGCCAATTGTGGACCGATTTTAATTATTCTTTTTTGTTTGGTAGGTCACACTTCAGAGGTAGTCCCGTTCAATTTTATCGAAATCGGTTAGGCAGTTTTGAAAATATCAACAAAAATCTAAAAATTGTTTACATCGATGATATTATCGTTTACTCTGAAACATCGCTCTCTTATTGGAGCAGTGCGTTTAGTTGACTAACAAGTACTTCTAAACAAAACTTTCCACTAAAAATTACAAAATAAAATTACAAAAAAGTTTTTTTGTTAAAAGTAATTTTATCCGTGCTAAGCTACGAATAAATAATACTCAGGAAGCGTAACTCGGAACAAATTCCGCTCAAAAAGTAGACCTAATTCAAACCAAATGACGACGATTCAAAATTCGAATCACTTGCGATGTTTCAAATAGACATGCTTGGTAATTGGTTTAAATTCAGAGAGAAAACAGGGATTGGTTCGCGCGCGTGCTGTAATGTCTGTTATGACATCTGAGTCAAAATGGCGTAGACGATATTATGCAATAATTAGACCGGACCAAGTCAATAATAAAACAATATTATATTATATTAAATATTTTATACTACTGTGATTTTTTAAAATTATACTATATATACAGGGTGGAAGGGACACCGACGCACAACCGCTTACCATGAATTCAGTACATGATTCTGGACCCCCCCCCGCGTAGATATTTTTTGTCGGTTACTAAAAAGGCTAAGCCTTTTTTTTATATAATATTCATTTTCCATCCATTTCTTTTCAAAAATATTGTTTGATTTATATTTTATTGATATTAGAGTTGATGCCATATTCCGATACTGATTTAATGTCAAATGATTGCAGCGAATACATTCGATTGCATCACTAGACACGGTAGAATGTGGTAGAATGTAACTAAATTTAATACGCTTAACAATAATCTTTTTGCTTATTTTTATTATTTTTTAGCATTAAATATTGCGAAATTTTCACAAAGAAAAAGCGTAAGCGTAAGCGTAAAAGGTAAAGCGTCTGGTGTACTTAACCAGAGGGACGCAGGTTCAAACCCTGCCTGAGATCGAATTTTTCTTTCACTAGAAATTTTCTTTAATTAGAAAATTCATTTCTTTGTGAAAATAATCTTTTTTTTTTTTAAATTCGTTACATTTATGGTATTATAATGTCTGCAAGGAATCATAATTAAGATAATTGAATAACATAAGGTAGATAATACATTTATTTTGTTACGCATTTCAAAGTAAACTTTTACGTAATCTGGAACACCTACAGTCTAAGGCAGTCAAAGGCATCTGTCAAAAAACGGTTCACATAATGGACAAAGTATACTTATTCAAAAAAAAATATAAATTACAATTTCTGTCTAAGGAAAATGTAAGGCAAGTGCTTTTTTTAGTCCGTAGGGGACCAACATATTATTCTAACGCCTCCCCAGGTGGCAGATAATCAATGAGGATTTTCTGTACTATAAAATAAAAAGCATGATAAAGTCTTCTTCAAGATGTTGCATGTCTTACCCTGCGTTCTCACTGACGACAAAACATGTTGCAAATATGTATCTAACTCTATCTTACTCTCACGCCGCGTTCCCACTGACGACAAAACATGTTGCAAACATGTATTTAACTCTCCAAAAGTGAGTAGCTGTTCGCAACATGTTTTGTCGTCAGTGAAAACGTGGAGTTAGATTCAAATTCGGGAACTTGCTTGGCACTTTTTTGTATATAAAAAAAAACAAAAGAAATGTTATGGTAGGGTCACGCTGTTCGCAGCATGAATGGGCCGGCTTGACCGGGGTAGTACCACACTCTCGCAGAAGACCGACGTCCGAGTAGTAGCGTTTCGCTACTGCGCTTCGTTCGGTGAGCGAGAGGGCCGGAGGCCCAATTCCTCCCTCCATCCCCTTCCTTCTCCTTTTCTCCTTCCCCTCCCTTTCCCTAAATAGGCTCGGCAACGCATCTGCAACTGCTCTGGTTTTGCAGATGTCCATGGGCGGCGATGACTACTTACCATCAGGTAGCTCGCCTGCTCGTTTGCCGAGTAATAACATAAAAAAAAAAAAAAAAAAAAATGTTAACCAAACAAAGCCACTGCCATTTTTACTGGAAAATTACCAACAATTTCAAAATTAATCTTGACTTTTTTACTAAGGGGACGGTTTCACGATTTCCTTTATTGCTTTCCTGTTATAAAGCATTCTAAGTAGGTATTGTTTCAAAAGCTAATTAAGTGCTTCCCGCCGCTAATGGCAGTTACTGAGAAATACAAGTATTATTTTAGTAAATTTCCCTTGCTTACAATTATTATAATTGTACAAGTCGTTAAGGAATTAGTGGTTGTATAATTTAGAGTAAGGGTTGGTAAAAATATTAATTTGTTGAATTGTTATCATCTTTATTAACCTACCTTTACAATTCTGAATAGACTTGTGCGTGTTAGTATGTATAATGCTGCAGAATTCTAGATTTTCAGTAATAGCCTTAAGCCGAAAGAGCCGTACTTTAGTACTGACTACGCTGATTCATCGATATGGTATGTTAGCTGCGCTTCACACAGTCAGTCCATGAGTAAGTGATCATTCTTGCCTTGGAGATTACGAACGCCTAAGACAATCAGTGAAGTTGGAGCCCGAAAAGCCTTAGAACCAGTTTATATATTGGTACTGCTCACGAAATTAGCTGCAATTTTTTCTCATGATCTTTGTCAGAGGGAGACATTATGTCCCTAAGTAAGCAAACAGCAGAATCAGTGCATTGTTAAATATCATTGTGCCCGTTGAATTGTAATGAGCTTTCCTCCATTACATGGATACAAAAAAAAACATTACTGGCTACCTATTTGTTAATGTACGAGTACAATAGGTTGACCACTTATTAATAAGGTGTTTTTTTTTTTAAATAAATTAAACTTTTCACATATTATCTATTTATTTTACATAACTTCAAAATCAAAGAAACACAGCTCAATCTTTGATTTTTTCGAGATCTTCTAAATGTTAGCACGTTTTTAGTGTCAACATTAAATAAATATAAAACTTTAACATTATTAAGTCTATTTAACATTACTGTTACATTCACATTCCTACTTTCATTTCTGGGTCTTTCAAAATATTTTACAATTTGTTTACCTATTCATGAATAAAATGCTATTATGTGCTGAACAAACTATTTGGTTAGAAAATACAAGTCATTCATCTTCGAGTATTTTCAGATACCAGGGGAAATAAGTTCTGAAATAAATCCATTTATTTCCGAAGAATACTTATTCTAGACCTCGTCGAAGGCTTTCACCAGATTTATGTACTATTTTAAATACATTTTAAACGTAAAAATATGCAAAGTAATTGGATAATTTATACAAAACAAGAGCACCGAAATTTGAATTTGTAAATATTTTAGTAATAATCTTAAGCTTATGAGATCGATGTATTATTATGAATAAGCTAATTTACTTGGATGACATAATAATAACGATTATTGTATAAAACATATAGGTACTGAACATACTTATGTTTTACATAAATAACTAACTAAATTTACAATTATATTTTTAATAAAATTTTCACAATGACCTTCGTCGAAGAATAAAACAAATAACATATCAGCTTAAATGTCAGACAGTGAACATAGCTGCAAATCCCAGTGCAATAAAAACTATTTGGATAATACTTGATCCGTTTTGCTACCCTTTTTTTTTCAATTAAATTATGGAGCAAAAAAATGCAAGTAACTACTAAAATTCCATTATGTTGGACATTTATCACCATTCAATAGATGAAACGATGGACGAAAACATTTTACGGTTTAAATTCCAGTGAACTGCGATCCTGCTACTCTCAAAACATTTATTTTCGCTACAGGCATTTCATTTGAAAATCCAATAGCAAACGTATAGGTACTTTGTAAAACCATAACATAGGATTATTTACTTTAAATTGTGTATTATTAGTAACTCAAACCTGTAAATATAACGGGTTACTCAGAAAATACAATTTAAGAATCGTGTCATCAAAATATCAGATAGTCTTGTCAATTTTTTTTGATTTTTCTAATCAAATTGTAACGCTTCGTAATGTTATGTAATATAAATCTGTATCAAATTATAAAACTATATAACTATAACTATTTAAATCTATTGCGATCTCAAAATTGTCCAGAAAAAAACAATTCTTAGAATATACTTATTATATTTGACAAGACAAGTAAATTCATACTATTTTAAGTACCATCCATAATGGTTACAATTTGTCACACTAGTTTTATAACAAAATTTAGATTTATATCTACTCTTTATATAAAGAAAAATAGTTTTCGACAATAATATTTACCTATTTCTAAGTGAATATCTGAAAAGAGGTTTATTTTTTGCTGCTGAAACCATTGTGATTCGAGTTTCATACCGGTTAATGGGGTGAAATGGGTTCTTAGTCAAACATGTCGTAGGTACTAACAACATATCTCGTCACAGTAGAATTACAAAAACTAACTACTAGAATACTTCTGTGGTAAAGTTGTTATTATGTTTTAAATAATTACAATCAATGATACCAAACAAAACGAATGTAAATTTATAAAAATCTGATTTTAGGTCTATTGCAGTCTTCAAATTATAACATGTAAGTAATTAACAAAATTACGTTCTAAACCTAATAACTATATTATTGAAGGACGCGGATTTTATTTTACTATTCTGATATATGAAAGTGCAAAAATACCGCCGATTTCGAAACCCAAGTCACAAAAAATGCAACAAAAGCGTTCACAAAAAAATGCAAAAGTATTTTACAAGGAAGGCAACAAACAAAATTTGTACGATTCTCAAAAGATATACTTAATTCAACATGAGGTGGAAGCCAATTAACTAACAGCCACATAAAACCGAATATCACAGCGGCTATCTACTGCTTATGACCCGCATTTGAAGTAAAGGTAGCCAGGCGGAAAAGGTAATAAACTGACAATAGTAAAAATTCCATAAAGACTCAAGTAGAGCATGGTTGAAACTACTTCCTTGATAGACTTGGGACGCCAGGCTGAGATCTTCCGAAGAAGTCACTGGTGATCAAAGTTTCAAATACAACATTAAAACGTATCCGTACACACACAAAATCAAGACATAATTGAATCATAAATAGAACTTTCAGTATTAAACATATCGATTGATGTTGAGAACTCTAACGGATTCGTCTCCAATCTTTATGCCAGTAGCTAAAATCCGTTTATTTACTCTAATATATGCTATAAAAGTACCTATTCCGCGTGGAAAAGTAACTTACATTCTTAACGTTTATTTCTCTTACATTTTCTTATCGTGAGTCTCCAGAACGCTAGTCTAAAATCAGGGGAGTAAAAAGCGTATATAAAAGGATTTATTGCTGAATTAAACCACCCTAACCAAGTAAGTATGTACATTAGAACTGGATTCACGTAATTACTTGGTATGAAGGGGGTAAGAAGGTAGTAAAGGAAAAATGGAAGCCAGCATGCAACAAAACCTCCCACAACGAGGCTCAAAGTCTGCGCTGTTTTTGTTTCCCTCCTTAAGGAAGACACTCTGTTATTTTCTACATGTTCCTTCATAGAATGAGTACGTCGTGTAGTGTTTTTATACTTGAAATTAGCTTTGAAAGTGACTTCATTATTGTAAAACCGGGATTCTCTCTCCTTGATTCTGTATTTCTTTTTCTTTTCTGGTCTGAAGCAGCAAGGGCATTTGTGGTCTTGCGAGCCGCAGTCGCTCGGTAGTGTGGAGTTTTTAGATGTCTGTTTTGAAGCGGATTGCCGTAATGACATCTTGTCTGATCCGGATTCGGACTCCGTTCGGATGCAGGATAATTTTCCTTTCTGAAACAAAGGTATTTGGTTAGGCTGTTGTAATTTTGAAAATACGACTTTAACAAAATATATACAATATAGTGAATCCTGTTTTCTATATCTTCTTTTTAAGAAGTCGTTTTTGTTTAGGCTCATAAATAATATATGCGAGCTATCGATGGGTATACATAAATATTATACCCTTATCTGCGAGGGTATGTTATGCTAATTTGAAGTTTAGTAGGTACATCAGAGTAACACAAACGGTGAAAAATACCAAACTGGAGTAACTACAAACCAAAAATTTCTAGAAATCGTAGATGATCCTACAGATTATAATATAAACAAGTAATAACAAAATTATTGGATCAACAAGGTTTAACAAGGATTCATATTTTGTTTGTCCCAGCGAGCCTTTGTGCCAGTTTTCTAATATAGATAAAATGAACGCTAAGCTTAGTTTAGTGGCTGATAAAGCTGAAATTTCTGCGTGCTCCAGAATTCTTGTTATTTATTGTAGATTATGTTTTTCTTGGTTGATCCTTCCCCTTTTTAAGACTTACTTTTTTATTAAAAAACATCAAGTCGTCGTTCATTATTATCAAGAGATTCATCCTATGAAATATTCTTCCTGAAGAGCGGTTGTGACCCAGTTGTGACCGCCGCGACTTATGAGCTGTAGGTCGTTAGTTGAACCTAGACAAGCGCTTTACTGTTCCCAAAACGGTGAAGGAAAACATCACGAGGAAACCAGCATGTCCTAGAACCAAAAATATGACATCTGCTAACCCGCACTAAGCCCGCATGGTGGATTACGGCCCACTCTCTCCCACCGAGAGGAGGCTTGAGTCCCAGCAGTGGGAACATTATAGGCCGATTACGATGATGAATTATGAAATATTCTTCCACACGTATAAATAAGACCAAGATGTGAATAATTTTCACTTAGCATATTAAGCAAGATAATCGATTATCGTTCAACAAATTGAATACTCCATAATTCTCATAAATTGTACTCCGTAATTCTAACCGATCCATCATCATATTATGTTCTCAATTTAAAAACTTAATGTAAACAGCTTCTAGATTAAAAGGGTTTGCCAGTGTGAAAAATACTACTGCGCAATATCGATGAGCATTCGAGAAGGCTAAAAATGGCTTTGTAAGGCGTTCCAAGTTTCTCATTTTGAATTCGGTGGTAAAAGCGAGTACTGACAAGCTTGAATGGGTATTTTTAGATGTTGAAAAGGGTAAAGTGTATTCTATACCTGTTTTACTGTAGAAATAGTACCTAACAGGGTGAGTAAGGTGAAATTGGTTTGTTTATCTGTTCAAAGCTAAATGGCGGTTCAGACAAATTTAAAAATGGGTTTCTTATTTTTAAAGATAAATATACCATCACTCCTGTACTCCTCGAAGGGTCCTGCAGGGGTGTTCTAATGTACACCCACATTTATCAATCAATCAATCAATCAATAAATCATTTATTGCTCGAAACACGAAACATTTGGTCTTACCAAACATTTGGTTGGTATGTTGAGCTCCCACGTAATAGGAAGCAAGCCTATTGCCGTTAACCGGGCACAAATCCCAACTCCGAACTGCTACTGAGAATTTCACAGAAAAACCCGAAAACACTCGACCCGGGAATGAAACTCAGCACCTCTAGCGTAGCAGTTGCGTGCGACTACTAGAATAATGAGACAATTATTTTCAAAGATGTTTTACTCAAATTAGTTTCAGTATTTGATTATATTTCATTCATATTTCTACACTTCAGGCGATACACTCGCCTGGCCGGAGAACCCTCCCTTCAGTTGATGGAGGGATATTGGTGACCACGACTTGACCCTAGTGTCTTCACAAATTATCCAAGGGATTCGTGCAAACAAAAAAAAATCTTCCCAAAGGTCCAGAAATTCTAGTGCTCCACAAACATAAGTCTCCAAAAATTCGTCTGTTACGAAACAGCTGTTGTTTATCGCCCTTAGGCACGAAAGCAACTCATTTACCTCACAAAGACGCGATTGTAATCTCCTCTTGTTTTTCTTTCATTACGACAAGAACTTAGGTACGTAAATACGAAGGTGAATAACATTGTTAAGACCACTTTACAATACTGTAATAATAACGTTGTTTTCAAGTGGTTTTAAGGGATTACTCGAACTGTGAAGTGAAGTTTGTGGATTACTTTTTTTATCCTAAGCTAGCGGTTGCCCCCGGTTTTGCTCGCGACTCAAAAGGCTTTATTTACTCGGCTTTTAGACGGCTTCTCAAGATTAAATATGCACAATTTTTTTACGGCTGTTACAGTCTTATTGTATGGACTACCTTTCCACCCACGGCTTCGCCCGCGTGGATTTTCGGCTTTTCTGTACTACGGTATGTATTATACATAAAAACCTTCCTCTTGACTCACTCTATCTATTTAAAAGAAACTATCAAAATCCGCGTAGTTTTAAAGATCTAAGCATACATATGGACAGACAGTGGGAAGAAACTTTGTTTTATACTATTAGTAGAGTTCATCCTCAGTAGAGATAGTGAAGTAATAAGCCCTCAGAATTCAAAATTGGAATCTGCTAGGCCTACTGCCGTTATCTCTGACGTAGTTGACAATGCTTTTGAAGAGAAAAAATGACAGTTTTTTTCGGTATCTGTGACTCCTTGATTGCACTACCTTTGCCCACTAATGAGGTTTATCGGATAATGTTAAATTACTTATACCTGACCTTCATCAAGATCATTAATCCGTTTATTAGTTTCAGAGATTAGCGCGTACAAACAAACAAAATACCTATTCGGTTATTTTTTATATTTGGCGTTAACGAATGCTAAATAACTAAAGATAACTTTGGAGAAAGAAATATTCGGCCTCAGGCAGGGTTAACCGGAAGGAAGCAGGGTCAAACTTTATTTCAAACTCTTCGATTTTAGCATAATATGTATCAGTATAGACTCCCTCATTAGTCTAGTGGTCCTCAGCATCCTCAGACTGCTACGCTAGAGGTCCTGGATTCAATCCCTAGGTCGCGCAAGTGTTATTGGATTTTTCTATGGAATTCCCAGTAGCAGCTCGGAGTATGGATTTGTGCCCGGTTAATGGCAATAAGCTCGCCCCCTATTCCATTGGAGCTAAACGTACACGCGAAGGATGGGTGTACATTAGTACCTCTGCCTAACCCTTCAAGGAATACAGGCGTGTTGGTATGAATGAATGCATAGTATAGATCTGCGAAGAAACAACATTTGAACAATAAACTCCCAGATTTGTAGAGGTTTGTTCAAAGCAGATAAAGCCACAGAAATAACTAAGAAACCAAGAAATCCGTACCTAAGACCACGTGAACCATTGTGTGACGAGAAAATTGATAGTTTACATTCTTTTATTCCTTCAACAGAATTCTCAATGTAGACTTTGACAGAATAATAGATTAATGGGATTCGGAAAGCTTTTGCGATATTGTATCCTATTTTTGTAAGGAATTGGTTAAAGTGTGTTATTCTAGTATTCTATTGTATAGGTTTGCTAGCTTTTAAGACATTAAATACTGTTTTACTTAAATACAGGTTGTGTTGACAATAGTATTAGAAAAACAAACTTTTGCTCACGGCTTCGCTCTCGCAGACGAATAGAAAGAAACCAACAGAGATGATTATAATAATATTATCTTATTCTTATAATCTTCCATTTATGGATCTGCATACAACAGAGAGGTCAAATTCTACCTTTTCTATGAAATTCTCAGTAGCAGTTCGGAGTTTCGATTTGTGTTACTACTACTTTCTATCAATATTTTAAAGTGTATAATCACGCAAAAATGGCTCAACAGATTTGGATGAAATTTGGCTCACAGATAATTTTTTGTCTGAACTATCACATAGGACACTCTTTATAGGTAGGGCCCAATTCTGTAATCCACGTAGACGAAATTTCGGGAAGAAGCTAGTATAAATTTTATAAACAAAACAGCGAACGAAGCAATCCCCGTCAGCTTTCCCAAAGGGTCGCAATACGTTCTCAATAAGCTACAAATGCGGGTAAAATAGGACACCTCACAACTTCATTCTATGCGCCAGACGTCACCCAAGGGTATATTAAGCTGTTTCGTGACCGAAATAGACGCTCGACGTTCAGCAATATACGGTAAAATGCCAATAGATAAATTGGCATTTTCTAGCCTGGAAATCCATTTGTCACCTAGCAATACACTATTTTTATCATCAAATAAGTCATCATCATCATCAACCCATTACATTGTCCCACTGCTGGGCACGGGTCTCCTCTCAGTACGAGAGGGATTAGGCTATAGTCCGCCACGCTAGCCTACTGCGGGTTGGCAGACTTCACAACGCCGTCAAGAAAATCTTTCAGGCATGCAGGTTTCCTCACGATGTTTTCCTTCACCGTTTAAGCGCGTGATAATTAATTATTAATACGTACATAACTTCGAAAAGTCAGAGGTGCGTGCCTTGGATTCGAACTCGAGACCTTTGACTTGGCAGTCCAATGGTCATATCACAAGGCTATCACTGCTATCAAATAAGTCTTGAAGTTTAGTTAAATTTAAAAATATTAACTAAAAGGATTTATTTAATATAGCTCGGGTTCTAGACGGCTAAAACTAGACGACAAGACGACGTTAGATATCCAGCAAAACAGCTGTGAAAACCGCATCCGATTTAGTGCGGAAATTATTGCGCGATGCGCGTACAGATATTTTTTAATCAGCCATTATCGTCCCACTGCAGGGCAAAGGCCTCCCTACTCTCCTTCCACTTCTCTCGGTTCAGCGTACAAACATACAGACTGACAAACAAAGACGCGGACAGACGAACAAAAATTCTAAGGATAATTTGTTTTGTAGAAGACAAAAATTGCTATTTAGTAAATTTTTTGTTTGTAATTTGTTCCTAAATATCTCATATACAGACATACATCAGCAATTTACAATTTGATTATATGTTGTTGGTACGGTCTATACCGTACCAACAACACAAAAGCTTTTGACACAAGTACCTATGTACTTGTGTCAAAAGCTTTCGTAATGTATGAAATATTATCATACGGCATCTGTATAATACTACTTACATACAAACATAACATCACGCCTGTATTGCACGGATACAGGCGTGATGCTCTTTTTCCTATGGGGATTAATCCCCATAGGAAAAAGAGGGGTGTTATAAGTTTGTGTGTATGATTAGGTCCCATGTATCAGGGGGAGTACTATTGCTATTGACCGAGCACATGTCCAGACTCCAAGGTGCTACTGAAAATTTCATAGAAAAACCCAATAACACTGCTTGACTGAGGATTTTCGTATTCGGACAACTAGACTAACGAGGTAGTTTTTATAGCATCCATTATTAAAAATCTACCAACCTTATTACACTTGGTGCTGCTGGCCAGCTGATGGTGTCTCCTGGCCACCACGCAGGATATCCTGGCATACACGTACACCATGACAGCCATGGGTAGGAAGAAGGACCCCATAGCGGAGAACACCACGTAACCAGGGTTCTGGTTGTAGCGGCAGTTCCCGTTCTGATTGTGGTCTGGTTCATACCTAAGAAAGAATTGGGACATTAATAACATACCATCACGTCCGTATTCCCCGAAGAGATAGGCAGAGGTGTACTACACCCACATTTCGCCGGTATGATTTAGGTCCCATGTTATAGGGGGCGAGCCTATTGCCATTCACCGGGTACAAATCCAGACTCCGAGCTGCTACTGAGAATTTCATAGAAAATCTCAATAACACTTTGCTTGACCTGGGGATCGAACCCAAGACCTCTAGCGTAGCAGTCGCGATTGGGACCACTAGACCAACGAGGCAGTCGCCTTTAATTCTGTTTTAATTATATTTTTACACATCTTACATAAACATATTAAGACACACTCACGCCTTTTTGCAACAGGGGTAGGCAGAAATTATAAACCGCCACTTACTCTTGCATACCAAATTACGACGGCGTCTAGTGGTTCGAGTGACGGACTGCTGATCACGAGGTCTTGGGTCCGATTCCCACAGGACCCAAATATTTAAATGGCATGTGAAGTCTGCCAACCCACACTACGACAGAGACAGCACTCTATCATAATGTGTGTAATGCGGATAAGTCTATAGTCCACCGACATAGCCTTATCCGTCTCATTCTAAGAGGAAATCCGTGCACAGGTACAATAATAATGGGTTGAGGATGTTGTTCCACCTACCCAACATTCCACCAAAAGATAATCCTAATTGCTTAGGTCATTATTATAAATGACGCAATCAAAGTTAGAAACAAATATATACAATGCATTTCCGTAGCGAAGAAATATTAATATTTCATTTACATAGTTCCATTTGTTCAACGGATATGACGATGCAACTACATTAAACATTCCTACATTTTCGCCTTTACAGACGATAGCAATGTTGGTATTTCTTGTTAAGATATGGAACGTCACGATTTTCATAATTATACAGTTTGACCAAATTTTTCATGAAGCTTAACTTAACTGTATTTCATAGTAATAAGGTTTCAAATGACTAGTTTGACCGCACAGGTAAGTTGGTAGCATAATACCTCTGCCAAAAACAACTGAAAACAACATTGTGGTCTTGTGAAAGAATTTCTAACAAAAGAAAAGCTAGTTTTATTTACAAATAACTAGCTTTTGCTCGCAGTTTTACTAGTATCCTAAAATACTTTCTGAAACAAAAGGTTGCCTTTGTCTTTCTTTATCAAAATTAGTTCAGTGGTTTAAGTGTAAAAAGGTAACAAACAGCAGAGTAACTTTCACATTTATAATATTTAAGACATCTACCGCACTAGAAAAACAGCCCTATGTCGCGTAAACGTACAATTGTGAAACATAATTATTAATCTCGGGTGGGAGTCGAACCCACGAGACACGGCGCGGTGATAATCGCTTTTAATTTTACACGTCTAGTCTCATATTGTAGACACGATGCAAATTTTACAGTTACAATACAATAGACTCACATATAGTGACCATTTTTACAATCTCCCAACTACTTAAGGTAGAATTTCTAAACATCTTTTACACAACAAAAACACGGAATAAAAAGCCTGTGACCAGGCAAGATTGATTGGAACATCACGGGTCGTGCAAGACCTTACATGGATGATTGCTTACCCCTTCATTCGAGCGAGGGTAGGGAAATTTAGTGGCATTCCACTTAGAAGGGACCTGTGTTTACCTTTCACGCCTTTACGAGTAGATCCTGTAATATATTTTGTGTGGATAAATGACTTGGCATCAAATTTCTAGTGTATTTTGTCTAGCAAGGAGTTTGGTGTACAATAAAGCTTTATTGCGGCGTATTTTACCGACTACGTAAAAAGAAAGGTTAAGAGTTTTGACTATGGTAAAAAGGGTAATTAGTTTGCTTCAACAACGTTATATCTTGAAAAAACACAATTTCAACGTAGGTAATTTTCTACTTGAAGGTACATAATTAAAGAACTAATCTTTTTGAAAAGATACGATTCTTTTTTAAGTGAGTATTTGGTCTTGTAACGTATGAACGTTACGTGACGTGAAGCAAAGCTCCGTAGCTCAAAAACTACTGATTAACAAAAAGGTTTATCGAATAGCATCCTTTTTTCTATCAGATAAAAAATAATCATCGATTTTTTTTCAGTATTATTAACGAAAATATCCTGCATCATTTCTCATATTCTCACAAAAAATACAATTGAATAGCGATCCTCCTCTTTTTTTTACTCAGTTAAAAAACAAAGGTATTATGGATATGGATAAATAATAAAGTTTTGTTACACAATTTAAAGTAATTCTCGCCTCAAATACTCACCAACCAAACATAGGTGGACACGTGATCGCTCCTGCAGCAATCCAAACGAAGAATATCATGGTCAAAGCCAACTTCTTGGATCTTCTTCTTCTGGAGTACGTCAGGGGCCTCGTGACGGCCAAGTAGCGGTCCACGCTGATGGCACATAAGGATAGGATGGAAGCAGTGCAGAGAAGGATGTCCAGACTGATCCAGATGTCGCAAAGAATCCAGCCAAGCTCCCATTTTCCTGGACAAAAGAAAGATTTATCAAATCATACCATAACATACCATCACGCCTGTATTCCCAGAAGGGTTAGGCATAGGTGTACTAATGTGCACCCACACTTCGCCGGTATTTTTAGGTCCCATGTAATAGGGGGCGAACCTATTGCCATTAACCGGGCACAAATACAGACTCCGAGCTGCTACTGAATATTTCATAGAAAAACACACAGGTTTTCAACTTCTGACACCCACAGTTCGCAGATATGTTTTAATCCCATATAATGGAATAGGAAGCGAGCCTTTATCCAATAATCGGTCACAAATCCAATCTTCAAGCTGCTACAGATTGAGAATTTCGCAGAAAAAAATCAATCAGTTACATTATACATTATGGATGGACGATGACAAACTTCATTAAATTACTTTTAGGTATGCAGGTTTCCTCTCAACCAATTGATGGACGCAAGATTTCTTAGAAGGCTTCTTTGGCTTCTAAGCCACAAAATACGCACAAAGGTTAAGCCAAAACAAAAATGACTCTTAAAAAGAGTAGTTTCTCATTTGACGAGCGTTACAATAGTCAAATCTGATTTAATAATGCCGTCTTTTGCCATTCTTACCTATAAAAATAATGTTTTAAAGATTAAATAGCAACAGGATAGGATAAAGTTATTTTTTTGGATACAATACACGACAAGCAAAAATTGATACGCGGCTTCTAGTAGTAACTTGGCAGTATCGCTCCCATAGGAAAAGTATTAGGTACTTAAACTTTGGGTGCGTTGGTTTCTTGCTTCAGACAATTGCTATAGCTCAAAATTGACAATTTTGGTAGTAAGCACAATGTTTGGCAATAAAAGAGTTCGGTGGCCAGCAGATCAAATTACCACAAAATGTCAAAATTTCTCAGTTGATTTTGAACTTAATCATCGAAATTTTTGGGTTTTAAATCATTTGTAGTTTCGACAGTTTCGTATAAGCTGATGTGCTGTCAAGTGTACATATTAAACGTTCCACTCATGGGGCAATCCTATAGCCATTCACCGCACATATCCAAACCTCCAGCCGCTACTAAGGATTTATTAGAATGATAAAAAAAATAAAAAACCGTACCGTCTATTGCTTTATATCTCGACCGATTTTCATCAAACATAGCTAAGAACACTCCTGACTAATTCACCTCTCAAACAAAAAAAAAACTAAATCCTAATCGGTCCATCCGTTCGGGAGCTACGATTGCACAGACAGACACAGACACGTCAAACTTATAACACCCCGTTGTTTTTGCGTCGGGGGTTAAAAACTCACTTTGCTCGACCTGGGAATTGAATCCAAGGCCACTTGACTAAACCCTATCATTCAAACTAACGTACAAATTGCATCTGTTGTTATCACTATAGTGTGTGTTAAGTTGAAAATGGAAGCATTGACATCATTTACTTTTATGATATTGCGAGTAAGGTCGACTATTTATTTTTACAACGCGGTTTAAATTTAGTCTCGTATTCTGTGCAAAATTCTCGTTACATTATATAACTAAAAACAGGTCGTGTTGAGAGGTGTTCGTTTTTTTTTTAATCTAGCAATGTGGGTTACACATTATTAGTATTCTTGTTAACCCCTCGTACTAAGCTAAATGCTTGTGTTACGAGTCCACGAGGGTTCACGTCCGTAGTGCAATGGGTGGGGTTCGAACCGGCAACCTCATGATCGCAAGTCCGACGCCCTAGCCATTAGCCGCTTTTTGAAGTGGCATGGCATTATGACGGGCGTGATTTTAAAAAAGATTCAATATAGCCATATTGAATCATTATTACTTTGACTTAGAGCCCTAGGCCAAAGTAACAATGATTGGACAGAGATCCGAAGTCACTATCACCACAATATATATTATATCTACATATTATATTAGAAAATATATCGTATATTGTGCTATCACAATTACTAGCGGACAAGTGTCTGACATGACTTCCATGACACACGTCCGTCGCAACCGAGCACCCGAGCAAAAGTGATCGAAGATCGAATTGACGTATTGGCTATATTCAATTCGAACTGGATGTAATAAATAAAATTACTTTTAACAAAAAAGTTAAACCGCCTTCAAAAAATAATAAAATAATTTTGTCTGTAACAGTTTGGGAAGTCGGTGACTTCTATTTGAGTGGGTCTTTTATTTTCGCCACCGACTTCCCAAACTGTTACAGACAAAATTATTTTATTATTTTTTGAAGGCGGTTTAACTTTTTTGTTAAAAGTAATTTTATTTTGTAATTTTTAGTGGAAAGTTTGTTTAGAAGTACTTGTTAGCCAACTAAACGCACTGCTGCAATAAGACAGCGATGTTTCGGAGTAAACGATAATATCATCGATGTAAACAAATTTTAGATTTTTGTTGATATTTTCAAAACTGCTTAACCGATTTCGATAAAATTTGAACGGGACCACCTCTGAAGTATGACCTACAAAACAAAAAAACAATCATTAAAATCGGTCCACGCGGAGATATCGCGTAACAAACATACAAAAAAAAAAAAAAAAAAAAAAAAAACATACAGACGAATTGAGAACCTCCTCCTTTTTGAAGTCGGTTGAAAATGCGCGATGTGTAAACAGTCGTTGTTTCCTGATATTTTTAGTTTCCTATTTTTTTTTTCTTTAGAACCTTTTACAGAGTATTACTTGTAAAGAGTCTAGAAAACTTTAAGAAAATATGAAATCGGTAAAATCGTTCTCAAATTATGGGTGACACAGGGAATTAGGGATTCGTTTATATACCTACATTTGCATAGATAGATATTGTTATTTTTTTAGGTGTATTGCATAGCGATACGGCATCCTATTCAATGCTTACAAAAAATACGATGGCTTCGGCTATAGAGCACTAGAACGGCGTCGGAGTAATTGCAATTACATTTTTTAAATAAAAGCTTACTAGCAATGTGGGTCACACATTACTAGTAATATTGTTAACCCCTCGTACTAAGCTAAATGCTTGTGTTACGAGTGCAATGGGTGAGTTGCAAACCGGCAACCACATGATCGCAAGTTTGACGCCCTAGCGGCTACCGCCGCTTCATTGCAACTGATTCTAATTATCAACCAACGGATTTGCTGTCCCATTGCTAGGCATAAGCTTCTTCTATATGTGATAGGGGTTAGGCTGTAGTTTACCATGCTTGCCTACTGCAGGTTGTAGACTTCACATATCATTTAACTTAATGTAGTTAAATGACATGTGAAGTCCTTTCGTCCTGAAGTCGTGTGATCCTTTTTTATACAGGTCACCTGATGGTAAGCGGCAATTCTCAAAAATAGTATTATCACTAGGGCGTTGTTATCCGAAGACCTCAGTTGTAGTCTCATTTGCCGCGCAATTTCACTGGCTACATTTACCCTTCAAACCGTAGCGTAATAATGTTAGCACATTATTGCTTAGTAGCAGAATAAAATGGCATCCAGAGAGACGCAGTAGCAGAGAGAAACACTTCAAAAGTGATACGTAAAATACGTAGCATACCATCACACCTGTATTCCTCGATAGATCGTGCACAGACGTACTAATACAGTCGCCAGCACATCAGGTTATACAAAACTGTTAAAATTCTCCAAATGATTTTAAACCTTGAAATTCTTAAGTTCAAAATCAACTGAGAAAATTTGCTGGCCAGCACACCGTACCTACACAAACAATTCGAAGGTATTTTTAGGTCCTATGTAATAGGTGGCGAGCCTATTACTATTAACCGAGTACGAATCGAAACTCCGAGCTGCTACTGAGAATTTTGTAGAATTACCCAACTACACTGCTCTATCTGGGAATAGAACCGAGATTCTTCATAGTACGCACAGCTGCACGTCGAGCTATACAAATCCAGTATACGCTGACCTATTATTGTACAAACAGCCTCTGCCATGCGAGATCAGCTTAAATTGGAATTGTATAGCTTGACCTGTAGCTGTGTGAATCAATTGAATAATGAGACAGATGCATAAAATATTGAATAAAAAATGTACCCCACCATATAATATATTTTAAAGTAAATAAAATCTGATGAAAGCTCGCGTCTTTCACACCGAAGTTGTATCAAAATTGTATTTCGCTTCTTGCATAAAAATATTGGAGTGGTTCAAGAACGTACATTAATGGGCAAATATTTTTGTTGCGAGTGAACTTACATTTTTTTCGTTTTTTTTTTTTTTTGTAGTGATCATTATGTTCGGCGTATTTTTTTTGTCTTTGGATCAAGGGTTCTTCATATGGCATGTGTTTTCGGGGTTAAAGAAATATTTTGCGTGCTGATACGAGAATTGTGTGCTTTGTAAAGGATTATAACGATTATATAGACTTATATGAGGAGTTACTGTAATAAAAAAACCAGAGCTACCCAAAGTGAAATTGTTTACAAAACTAAGCCTTGTTGCCGAAAAAGGTTCACCACCCGTGGTATATATTGATAATATCACGATATTTTCCCATAGAAATAAACTCAAAATATAGGGTACCATTCTTCCAATAATCCCGGTTATACTTAACTTCCAAAAGCGTGACGAAAAATTGAGGTAATTATTATAAGTTCCCCCAAATATCAGCCATCAATCACTTAACTAAAAAGGGCCATTTTCGCGGGTCGAGTCGCTTTATGCCATAATCGAATTTGTTTGTATCCCTTAGAGAAATTTCTACCGAAAGTAATTTAATGATAGATCCTATTTACAGTTCGAGAAAGTTTTTCAATGATTAGGGTAGTAGAATTGTGTCCCCTGTAATTTGGACTTTATATAAAATGTGTAAGGTTAATTTAAGCGTGACGCTAATGTTGATAAAAATGGCTAAGAAAGTACAGTTGGCGTGAAAATTTTGTGAACGTTTTTTAAAAAATATCTTACTAGCAATGTGGGTCACACATTACTAAAATTCTTGTTATCCCCTTGTACTAACTAAATGCTTGTATTAGGAGTGGGTTCACATGTTTTTGTTTTATGTGATTGTCATAGCCTACAAGTCACCTGATTATAGTCTAGAGACTAGACAACTGATTGCAGGTCTTAAAAGAGGAAAAAGAACTTGATTATCAAAACAATTAAGTGTTCGCAATCAATAGATGTAGCAGTATTAGCCTGGTGATATGACAATTGGACTGCTAAGACTGCCATCCCAGACTTAATCATACGCTCACGATTGGCGTAGCGGAAAGGTAAACATTGTGAGGAAACCAGCATGACTGAGAGATTTTCTCTACGGCGGGCGTGTGAAGTCTGCCAACCCTCAGTATCCTTGCGTGGTAGAACTACAGCCCTCCATCGCCAACTCCCCTCTCACTCTAAAAGGAGACCCGTGCCTATCAGTCAGAGAGTAAATGGGTTGATGATGATGAATCAATAAATCAACTACTTTTTTATTTCTCGACTCATCATAAACAAAGGCGCCTTGTCTTTCTAGCGAGGGAAACTGACCCAACAAGCAGAGAAATAAACTTTTAATATGAAAAACTCTTTTTTCAGCACTAAGACACGGATGACGTAATTAACACACTTCTTTATAGTATTGTTTAAATATAATAAAAATTAAATATACTTTCCATTTATATTTTTTCACTTTTGTTGCTGAGTGTACTATAAAAGTATAGTCGACAGCATACCTTTTTATACAAACGAAGTAGCAATTAACAAAACCGGTTTCCAAGAAGTTCATTTTTCCTAATAAATAGGGTTTGTAAAAGGTTTTACTAATGGATACAATCTTTTTGATGGACAACAACATAATTAGGTACATAACATACCATCAAGCCTGTATTCCTCGAAGGGTTAAGAAGGGCAGAGGTGTGTTTAAGTCCCATGTATGTGTCATTAACGAGCCATAAACCCAAAATCCGAGCAGCTACATAGAATTTCATAGAAATTCAGATCAAATAAAAAGTTAAGATGGAACTTTGCGAACAAAGAAGTGAGGCCGGCTAAAAAAACTACGCCTAACGGTGTACAACATACAATAACACGCACACACGTATACCGAAACTACGCCTTATCTTGTCAGTCGAGCCATCGAGGTATCGAAAGCTCGACTGACAAGATAAGGCGTAGTTAACTAATACATATGTGTGTTGTACCTACACCGTTAAGCGTAGTTTTAGCCGGCCACACTTCTTTGTTCGCAAAGTTCCATCTTAACTTTTTATTTGATCTGAGCATAGAAAAAGTCAATAACACTTTGCTCGCCGCGAAAATGGAACCCAGGACCTCTAGCATTGTAATCGCGTTTGGGACCACAAGACTAATGAGGTAGTAATATAGTACTACGTACTTACTCGTACATAATGCCTGAAAATAGTTTCTAGATCATTCTATAAAATCAAACATGGTTAGTACCTATACCTCATTCGAAAACTAAATTGAATCTTGTGAACCATTAACTTAAGAGGCATCGGTTCCACTTGGGGAACTATTGGTAAAGGCTCAAGTAAGATGATTTAGCTAACATCACGTATCTCTTAGAAAGAAATACTTTTACTTGATCGCATCGGTCGGGAAATACTTAATTAGATTTTTACGGTGGAGAATATTTTTATTCATTAATAATTTGTTACATGAAGGGGTTAATTTGTACATGTACTTATTATATTTTCTAAATATACTGCAATAAGCTACAAAAACTACTCTGAACTGAACTAATAAATTGGGTCCCGACTGCCACAATTTTTCTAAATTGTCATTTGTTGTATGGATTTGACGCTTATAAGCATCGCCTTAGCATTTTTTTTCGGCAATTCTTAAGTTATGTGAAATCGGGAATGACGACTTCTTTGTTTTAGGGTTTTTTCATTTCCAATAACACAGAAACGCAATCGGGTTTTTTACTTTTTTATATTACAGTTGTTTAATCTCAGTACACCCAACGTCATAGAAGGCGCCTCGAAAACTGATACCATCACTCCAAGGCCAAAGCAACTTTATAGGACTACCTTCATAACCGTACCCGTCACAAAAAGCAAAGGAATAAATCTGATATCCCCAGTTGTTACGAGAACCATAGACCCTTTGGCCCCTATATTTCCTGATAAATTGGATCCGCTTTTTTTCCGTTTATCTGGCAAAGGAAGTGTCCGTTGTCGTTTGAAAGGGTTTTTTTTAATACCCGTTAAAGAGGTAGAGAGTGCTGAAAACCTTTTTGGACAATGTGTTAAAATAGATTGAAAATAGTTTGAAGAGGGTAGCTGGCTGGTATTGCATTTATTCATAATGCAGACTTAGTGAAAAATATAATTAAATCGGCTATCCCCAGTTGTTACGAGAACCCTGTGGCCAATATATTTCCTGATAAATTGGATCCGCTTTTTTCCGTTTATCTGGCAAAGGAAGTGTCCGTTGTCGTTTGAAAGGGTTTTTTTAATACCCGTTAAAGAGGTAGAGAGTGCTGAAAACCTTTTTGGACAATGTGTTAAAATAGATTGAAAATAGTTTAAAGAGGGTAGTTGGCTGGTATTGAATTTATTCATAATGCAGACTTAGTGAAAAATATAATTAAATCGGCTAATAAAGTTTTAAGGTGTTAGCGTTTAAAATTTTTGAAACCTTTTCCGAAATTTCGTTTTACCTGAATTTGTCAAATCCTACAGGATCCGATTGTTCCTAGCTTTTGGCATGGCTAAAAAGGTAGGCTAGCTAACTAGCAGTCTACCATCTAATAACACATAATAATATAATGTAATCTCATTCCATCAGAATGTTATGATATTTTAGATTAAGAATAAATGAATACTATAATAATAATTAACCTTATAAAATATGAACCTAAATAATTAGAATGAAGAATAAATAACTAAAATAAAAATAAGACTAGAATAAATACTAAAAAATATATTTATTTAATTTAATTTAATTCATACATTACGTTACATAAATACAATAAATAAAATAAGTTGCATATTAAATATAGTACAATAATTTAAAACAGTTATTATTAATATCTTTAAAATAGTTGACATAAGTTAGTACTTCCTCTCTCCTATATTGCTGTGCCCGACAGGGTCCACAATGTACTTATATTAATAATGTATACTTACCATCCAAAAAAACTTTGTGGAACGCAATAAATGAATGAATACTGAATACTGAATACTATTGAGTGATTCTACTATAATATAATAGTCTGTAGGCTGTAGGTAGATTGATGCACTTTGTCTTAAAAATAAAATTCAGCTCTTATCTTAACACACGAACTTGAAAGTAAAAGCTAGATTTATGAAAGACATCTAGAAATACTCCTAACTCTGTAGGTATGTAAAAATACTTAATAATAAATATCAATTATAAGAGAGTATTTGTAGGTATCTCATTAGTCTAGTGGTCCTACGCGCGACTGCTACGCAAGAGGTCTTGGGTTCACGACTCGGAGTTTGGATAATATGTGCCCAATGAACTCAGATCAAATAAAAAATTGAGATGGAACATTGCGAACAAAGAAGTGAGGCCGGCTAAAACTACGCCATGCCGTGTACACCACACAATTACACGCACTCATGTATTAGTTAACTACGCCTTATGTTGTCAGTCGAGCGATCGAGCTATCAAAAGTTCGACTGATAAGATAAGGCGTAGTTCGGTATACGTATAAGTGAATGACAATAGGGTCGCCCCCTATTACTAACACGTAAACATACCGGCGAACTGTGGGTGTACATTAAATACACCTTTGCCTAACCCTTCGGGGAATACAAGCGTGATGGTATATTAAATACCACCATCTCTTTCTTACAGTCTAAAATTTTTAACACTTTTGGTTCGGTTATTATGTATCAATTGCTGAGTAATTTCCCTGGTTACTACTGTTTTTATTTGACAATGCGATGGAGTAAACCACTGAGCTTTCCCACACAAATGATTATGATAATAATTAATAGGTAATAAAAAGGTCAAGAGGGAATTTTAGTTGCAATGGGTTCCGTATTTCTTATGTTAGTGACTAACTCATATCAAATACTTTAGTGATCTTAAGAAGGTTTCGCTTTTTGATATACGGAACCCCAAATATAAATCAAGCTTATAAAGTTGGTATGAATGCTCATAAAATCTGTTTTATATCTCGTTTAAGTACAAATGGAAATAAATTCATTTTATGATTAAGACATCTGTTTTATAGTCACCGTCTTACTTGTATTTATGATGCAAAACCAAAGTGCTTTAAGTATAATAAATTTATTGTAATAAGGATGAAGTAGAATATGCGGCTTTGTTTTCTCCAAGTACCAAAAAAATAGATTTTGTTCTTTTTGGAACAGAAAATTGTTCACTATCCTTGCTTCAGATTCACACATATTATGTTACTTTTTTTTTCGTATCGTTGTAAAATAATTTAGGGGACAATAATTAGTCTTACGCAAATAAAAATATATTTGAATTACATACATACCATCACGCCTGTAATCCCCGAAGGGTTAACCAGAACAATACTAATGTTCACCCACACTTCGCCGGTATGTTTAGGTCCTATATAATAGCCATTAACCGGGCACAAATCCAGACACTGAGCTGCTACCGAGAATTTCATAGAAAAACCCAATAACACTTTGATCGAACCTAGGACCTCTAGCGTAGCAGTCGCGCTTAGGACCACTAGAATGAGGCAGTAAATATGAATTAGTTTGTATAGAAAGGAATATGCAAATATGGTTTGGGCATGTCGAGAGAATCAATGCAAAATGATAAAAAAATGGAAATTATAAAACGAATCTCAGCATCAGAGGTCGCTCTAGTACGATATACACCGATCTTATCGGCGAGGTCCTCCAAAAAGGTCAGGTGCGTAATACTCGCAATCGGCACGTGTGTTTGAAAAGATGTATAAATGTTGAAGAAGACAAAGAGATATACTTACTATAGTTTTAACCTATCTAGCATACTTTTGTAAGAAAAAGGCGTAAGTATAAGAGGTCAATTCCAGGGTAGAGACATGAAAAAATCGTTTATGTATGAATTTCTCAGCAGCACTGTCTAAAAAATAACGGCATAATGAATGTGTTGATCAGTACACCTTTACTTTACCTATTGAAGATAGAGGTGTGATGATGTGTAATGTTATGTAAATGAAATTAAAAGAACAACTCACCAGTGATATGCACAGCAATAGCAGGCGGCATTACAAAAATTCCCACCAACAGATCAGCGACCGCCAAACTAGTTACAAAACAGTTCGTAACAGTTCTTAACCGTTTAGTCGTTACCACAGCAGATATAATCAACGTATTACCAATAACTGTTACCACTATTAGTAAGCATAAAATGATTACAACACTAATTTCGAAACAGTCATACGCCTTCTCATCACACCCGCGTTCTAATGAAGAATTCAGCGTAATGTTACATTCATCATTTTTCTCATCTGTTCTTGTGATCACATTGTAGAAATTGTTGGATAAATTGTATTTTTCTTCGTTGGCGCTTTCTATAATGATTTCTGTTTGGGTTTCTGTAGTGATATTCCATTTTGGTGCTGTTTCGAGGTCTGGCAGCGAGATCATCTACGCCCGTTGGTTTTTCCGATTTGTGTCGTCTGAGGTCATTTTCTGTAACAAAAGAAGATAGTTATAGATTTGAGTGTACGCACCAGTAGCTCTCTAGATTTCGGCTATCTCCGGGTATCTATGGATAGGTCTTCAAAAATGATATTGAGGTTTCTAATATCATTTTTTTCTAAACTGAATAGTTTGCGCGAGAAACACTTTCAAAGTGGTACAATGTGTGTGTCCCCCCTGTACCTTCTAAAATAAGAGAACTATAAAACTAAAAAAAAAATATATGATGTAGATTACCATGTAAACTTCCACCGAAAATTGGTTTGGACGAGATCTAGTAAATAGTTTTTTTTAATAAGTCATAAATGGTACGGAACCCTCCGTGCGCGAGTCCGACTCTCACTTGGCCGGTTTTTTACAATTCAAAAGTCCCCGTTGCAGAAGGCCGATGCAAGGAATTGGATTAGGTTTCGTCAATTGTATTGTTATAGGAGTCTAACTCAAAATCTGGTGCCTATTCTATGTTGATATGCTGCCTAGAATCTATAGTAAGTATATTAAAAACAGTTTATTAAATCTATCATAAAGAGGAATCATAATTATAAAGAGGAATGGTTTGTTTGAAACTCTGAAACTATTGAACCAATTTTAATCATTCTTTCATCATTAGAAAGCTACATTATTCCCAAGTAGCATAGGTTTATATTATCCTACTGGATAATTAGGATCTTATGCAGGCGGAGCCGTGGGCAACTTTCTAGTGAATGCAAAACTCCGGTGTTCTTTTATTCTCTTAATTTGGCTTGATCTAATTTGATGCATTTTTTTTATTTATATGATGTCACCTCGATAGTAAATCCTGATAGGTGGCGCTGTTGTCGACATCCTTTGGGATGCGAGTAAAACCGCGGGAAACAGCTAGATTCACAATAATAGTTTAGTTGTCAGTTAATAATAATAAATCATTGTTAATAATAATAATAATAATGTATACTTTATTGTACGCCAAAAAAATACTAAACTTGTTAATTACTATTTTAAAACATATTTCTACCATCTATCTTCGTTAATATCAAAATGTTGTCCTTCATTTTGCTAATGAAAACCACAGCGCAATTATTTATAGACCCAGTAAAAAAATATAATTTTACGTTGAAGCTTTAATCTCAAAAAGACGCGATCATTCAAACAATATTAAAATGTGACAGAACCTATTTACAAAACAAAATAGTTGTTATAAGAATGAATAATTTATTTCTCTCGCTTCGGTGGATTAGCAAAACTCTTATTTATATTACTCTGGATTAGTTTTCAAAGCTTTATTCCAGTTCCTAGCGACAGCGAGGTTTGGACTTGAAACGTTTTGTACAATTAAGATATTAGCATTTGGGCTTACCGTCCGAAATTCTGTTCACTGTATTTAATGTAGGTACAGTTAAGAGATTGATGAAGTTTTTAAGAGGATAGTATCTGCTCCGCGCTCCATACCATCGTAGTTTGGTCTTATCTTGAATATTAACAAATGAAAGTCTTTGGAATTTTGCAGTAACAATCTTATCATTAAAATACGTGTTCCTGTAGTATACAATTTCATTTCAATATACGGTTAAAAAGTTACACGCGCTCAAAGATTGGCAATTTTCGTTGAAAAACGGCCCAACTTTATGCTAGTATTTCTCGACAATGTATCAATACAGAAACATTCTGATCCGAAAGAAACCCAGATAATATAGTGAATATATTATTACAAGATTTTTTTTACGTATTAACAATATTATAGGAGTAATCTCCAAAATTCGGAACATAAGAAACACGCGTGAAAATGTTGCAAATGTATTGTTGTTTCTCCTATCGGGCACGCGTTCGCATCGCGAGGAATAGAGACAGCGACAACTGTGCAACATTGTTGCGTTCGCGAGGGATACTCCTCTTAAGACCGCCTATTCTTAAAGTGGCATGCGTCGGTTTTGTATAAAAGACAAGCCGATACGTCAACTCGCTCAATTTTGCTTGGGAGCTCGGAGGCGACATGGATGTCATGTCAGACACTTGTCCACTAGTAAATTGTGATGTGACGTCGAATCTTTGTGGTGTACCTACTCCTGACTCTGTAAATCGTAACTTTGGCTATTTAAATCTTCTTAAAAACCATGTCGTATCATAATTAGTAATTATTGTACTTTTTATATTTAAGTTACGATTATAAACCTTTCTTGAGAACCACGCTATCCATTGGTGAAAGCAACGTGAAAATCGGTGCAGTAGTTTTTTAGTTTATCGCCAACAGAAAGACAGAAAGACGGGGCCCGGGACTTTGTTTTATAAATGTAGTGATAAGGTTAAAAATCGGAACCTTTCCACTGAATCAAAAATAAAATAAAAAGATTACAATGTAGGCCAATTTAATGGAACAGATAATAGAATATTATGGAAACGAAGTTACACACGGCTACAGGTCAACCTATACAAAACCAGTATAATCTGATCTCGCATTGTATAAGCTTCCTGTTTACGCGCGCCATCTATGGAGCCATTATACAACAGGAAACATATTTTAAATGACAACAAAGTCATCTATTGAAAATATGAAGAAACTCTCGTTCTCATTTCATTCACATTCACTCCTTCATTCGTAAAAAAACTTCAATCTTTTTCTTCCTTCTATTCATTGTTTACTATCGTTTAAACGTAACATTGTAATCCAAATTTCGAAAATAAACGTATTTTTGTTGGGAATAATAAAATTCTTCATTGATTTGACGAGTACAACCCTGATCCTGCACACTTCCTATAATATAAAAGACCAGCGTAAACTGGTTTCATATAGATTGATGTGTAGCCGTGCGTACAAGTAATATTTTGTTTAAACATCGCGTGATCAATACTACTAGCTGTGTTTCATGAAGTTTTCCATCGTTCAGGAACTACGCTTGTTTTATAGACCAATAACTTGTTGATATTGAAGACGGCAATATCGCGAGGAAACCATTTTTATGGAAAGTAAAACAATAACACAAACTTAATGGTGATTTTTTGTTTCCTACAATGTGCTTCACTGAGAAACTTTTGTAAATTATTACGGTTTTATATTTGGTGTTGTTTGAAATAACGAAAATAAACAAAAATAACTTTTTATCGTGTTATTAATTTTTACATTAAAATCTGCCAAAAGTAACATTAATTCTTTAATTTAATTATACAACTACTTTTATGTATAAGTTTATAACTGAATAAAAAAAAGAGGTTCACAATATTGATCCATATTTTATGTCTTAATTACATATAATATATATACACTCTGTAATTTCCGGAAACGAAAATGACAAAGAAACTGTGGTTTCTAAATAGATTTGATTACTTAAATTAAGTTTTTTTTCATTAAACTACTTCATATAATATCCTATTATTTGGTGGGTTTACCTATTAATAGGCGAATGAAATTGATTTTCCTTTCTAACTTACTTCACTCATTCTTACATAACTTTATTCATTCATATTCATCAACCTTGAAAATTTTCACCCAAAATAACACCATTCCACATTAAATAGCAACTTAAGTCCTAAAATTAAAAATAATGAGCGCCATTCGTGAAACCGACTCGTTCTACTAAAAACTTTTGTAATAGACAAAAGAAAATTTACAAAGAGAAAATAAAAGAACTAGTAGGCGTTATAGTGCCGTGCAAAAACATTGTTACTAAAGAAATCATTAACAATGGTGTTTTTTATTTAGGTGTTCTTTTTTCTGTACCGCAGTGTTTTTGTGAAAGAAAATGTATATTTTTTTAGAGGTGATTTTTTGTTTATTTAGAAGTTTATTGGGACTGCCTTGTTAGTCTAGTGGTCCCAAGCACGACTGATCCGCTAAAGGTCCTGAGTTCGATTCTCAGGTCAAGCAAAGTGTTATTGTGTTTTATCTATGAAATTCCTAGTAGCAGCATGGAGTCTTGATTTGTGCCCGGTTAATGGCAAAAGGCTCGTCCCCTATTACATGGGACCTAAAGATACCGGCAAAGTCTAGGTGTACATTAGTACACCTCTGCCTAACCTTTTGGAGAAAACAGGCGTGATGGCATGTTATGTTAGAATTTTATGAGTCGATTTAAATATAATCTTTATACTAATTAAGTATATTATTTAGTAATATTTTTCACAAAGTTTTTTTACTAATAGCAATAGGCTCGCCCCATATTACATGGGACCTAAACATACCGGCGAGATGTGGGTGTACTTTCATTAATAGGTAGGTACATCTCTGCCTATCCCTTCGGGAAATACAGATTGTATAAATCAAAAACCTTATACACCCTATGACTTTTCAAATCCATCTCACAGCGCAATTTATATCCATACTTTCCGAGCCTACAATTATAAATATTTATTTATTTTATTTATTCAGCATTTTGTTGTGGTAGGGCCACGCTGTTCGCAGCATGAATGGGCCGGCTTGACCGGGGAAGTACCACACTCTCGCAGAAGACCGACGTCTGAGTAGTAGCGTTTCGTTACTGCGCTTCGTTCGGTGAGCGAGAGGGCCGGAGGCCCAATTCCTCCCCCAATCCCCTTCCTTCTCCTTTTCTCCTTCCCCTCCCTTTCCCTAAATAGGCTCGGCAACGCATCTGCAACTCCTTTGGTTTTGCAGATGTCCATGGGCGGCGATGACTACTTACCATCAGGTAGCTCGCCTGCTCGTTTGCCGAGTTATCCAATAAAAAAAAAAAGAAAAAAAGCATTTACTACAGAAAAGTAAACACGCCCAAAAATAATCTGAACGCAATAAAGATTGATGGTAGGAAGTTCCAGAGAATTAGGACTCAAATGGAATACTATCATTAGTGTATACAGGTTAACGATGCTATTCATCAAAGCCGAACCCTCACCTCAATGCTAGCGTGATATTTTATATCATTCATTAACTCCTTCAGTATCCATTAGATATTTTTTTTTAACATAATATACCAAAGTTCAAAGTTCATATGGTTTTATTTCAAATAAGCTTTTAAAAACGTTTTAGAGGTTCGGTTTCTTTAATGTAGTGGTCCTAAGCGCGACTGCTACACTTAGAGGTCCGGGGTTCGATTCCCAGGACCAGCAAATTCAGGACAAGCACCATAAGAAATTATCTATTCTAAGAAATTCTTAGTAGTAGTTCGGAATCGGGATTGGTGCCCATTTAATGGCCATAGGATCGCCAACTATAAGGGATCTAAACATACCAACGAAGTGTGGTTGTACATACGTACACCTCTGTCTAACCCTTCGGGGGAACAGGTATGATGGTACCTATGTTATAACTATCAAAATGCTATTCTAATTCTGTTCCAATGTTTACATTGGCCCGATGGCACGCTTACGTTATATAGATTTCAAAGTACAGATGTTAAAAATACTGATATTCTGCCGCATCCACTTAGATGGAAAACCATTCCAATATGTTGGTATAAAGCCAAACTACTGATACTAGACCTACAGACACAAACAAAAACACTTATTACAAATAGTTATCTACCCTGAGCTATTAAGCCCGTTACAGACGGAATGTAATGTAAAAATGTATATTATTTCTAATAATACAGGAATGTAATGTATATAATGTATAATATTTTTACATTATGGGGGACATAAAACACGACCAAGGGAATATTCTGGCCGTAGACATGGCAACACAACGTGCCATATATTTGCTGTACAAGCTGACCTCTTAGTTGACGAAAAACCTAAACGTTGTGAGGTCCTTTTATACTGGCAACATAAAGCCTACTGTGTAGCCGTTTGTTCGTGAATCATATTATGATAAACCAAAAGTAATTGATGGGTGGTGATTTTAGCTCTCCAGACGCAGCATAATATCAGTATTTCTATTATTCTAGTGACATCACACCTCAAAAACCCTATTTTCGGGCAATACAAACGTCAAGCTATATAAATCCAGTATAGGTTGATTGCAAAGTTTTCTTTCTTTCAGCCTACCTATACTATATTTTAATACCATGATGTGTACCCCTGTGTACAAGTTGTTATAATACTACTAGATTTATTTTTGTTGTCCTGTTATTCTGTACTTGGACTTGAATTTGATTCTCAGGTAAAGTAGTATTAATCTGCGATATTCACAGTAGTATAATAATCAAGAGTTGGTATTTTGCTCGGTCAATGATATTAAACATACCGGTGGGTGTACCAAAATGTTCATCTAATAAAAACATACATTTTGGGATGTTATTATATACATTGTACATTACAGCTCTCGTGTGATACCGTCTTTATTTTGTCCACAGCAACTATTTTGACAAGTGACATACTAACCAAGTAACGTAAGCACTTGTTTACACAAGTTTGGAGCTATCAAAGTTATTTCAAAGACTTAAGTGGAGCACACACTTGGCGACTATGTTGTTTTAATCGATCGAATAAGTAGTTGGAAATGGAGAATATTTATTTATGAAACAAGAATGTGTGGCGTTGTAGGTGTCAATTATTTACGTGCCGCAACCAAATTGCGGATGTTCCTAAAAAAGACCAGGTTCCGATCGCCCTAAACCGACGGTCATGCATGAAGAGATTAATGAATGTACCTAATTGAAGCGAAAATAGTGTGCCAGGATCGTAGCAAGTGGATATCTATAGTCTTTGCCTACCCCCATTGGAGACAGGCGTGACAATATGTATGTGTTGATGGTTTGAAGCACTATATTATGTTGCTGATCTGGTATCGTCATGCGACGGATTGACGTTGAGCTCCCTAAAAAATGGTTGAGCTACACGAGGACTGATGTATGCGTGCCGTCAGTTAGGACAGGTCAACTCAAAGCTGTTATGGCTCTTTCTTCAAAAGGCCAGTTCAGATTTCGCCCTACATTGTAAAACTCGCATATCTATCATATAACTATTGTCTGGACTTTAAAAGAGACCATGATTCTCTGAGTTTGTTTCGACATTTCTTCTCAGAGGTCGTCAGATAGGAAATGTCGACGCCATCTAGTTTAAAAAAATATATGTAAAAAAAATGACTTGTAAAAGTGTCGTTAAGATAAGATAATTTATTATGATAAAACATGAGTGGTACAGTACAAAACAGAATAAATTGTTTGCATGCATGATCTTTTTACAAAACTCAGTTAAAGTAGCTACATGTTTTGCCATTAGTGGCGTACATAAATGTTTAGAGGCCGGTAGCCTGAATTAGTTAAAAGTTAAGTTAAGTCGTTAAAAGATCTATTTACAGAAATAAATATAATTTATCATTTATACAAGGTGGAAGGGATATCGGCACACAAGCGCTTACCATGAATTCAGTACATGCTTCTGGACTCCCTTGCGTTGATATTTTCCGTCGGTTATTAAAAAAACCTTTTTTTTCCTAAAAGTGCAATACCTACATGGTAACTCGATATTCACGATATTTTTATTCACTGATTAGGAGCAGGGCTGATGAAATAATTTACAAAAAGTCAAGCCCCTGTTTGGGTTCGAACGTACGACCAACAATTCGTAAGTTGCACCACTGCTCCCTGTTTAGGTACTATTGATTTACATAGAGACCAATAGTGTTTTGGATAATTATTTAACGCAGTGTATACCTATATAATTGGTAGGGCTTTAAATAAATAAATAGTATTTCATCGTATCTGCCTGGAATTTATCTAAATATTGGCTGGCATCCAGTCAATTTCTGCACCTAAATATTTTAAATTCTTCTTGAAACAGCTGCACACAAAATGCATTTGTATTCCACTGTAAATTTCATACAGTCATTACAATTTTCCTGAAATGTTTGTGGAACAAGTGGTTGTAACGACCGTAGTTGCAGTACAAATAAATGTGATTTAGAAATACTGCATTGCAGAATACATACATTACTTCACATTGTGTGTTTATTTGAATGAATGAAAATTTTAGACCATTAGAGAATACTATAAACTGCCTCATTATTCTAGTGATCCTAAGCGCGACTGCTACGCTAGGGGACTTGGGTTTAATTCCCAGATCAAGATGTGTAGTATTAATGGGTTTTTGTAAGAAATTCTCAGTAGCAGGTCTGAATTTGGATATGTGCCCGGTGAATGTCAATATACTCGTCCCTAATTACATACCAATGATTTGTCGGTATATATACCTAGTACACTTCTGCCTGACCCTTTGTGATAAACAGGCGTGGTGGTATGTTATGTTATGAAATGAAAAAAAATCATAGATGAGTATCGATATCAAATAGTTTTTTTTGTTTAGTGATTTCTATAACGCAATTTTATAAGACTATTTGTTTTTTGTATCTTTTTAATATACTTTTTAATATCAGTCTAAACGAAGCGCAGCAGTAACTTCAGAAGTAAAGTTAGTCTGATTCAATTAGAAATACTGGCATTTAGTAGAGATTCCCGTGCCTCGGCTACTTTAAAAAGAAATTAAATGTTGGAGCAGTGTTTGTTTTTCTTTTATTTTCCATTGAGTTATTTCTACTAGAGAATAGACTGTAAAGCAAATTGCTGTTCTATGAGTTGTGGAGCAAGCGCCATAACTTCGTTATGGTTGATATTATTTTTTAGCGTATATAGTTCTAATAAAAGCATTTTTCTCGTTACTCGATTATTTATATACTGAAAAAATAATTTAAATTCACCAAAAAAAGTTCTAAGATAAACGTTGTAGGTTTCGGGTTAGGTAGAGATTCCCTTTCTGATATCCTTAATGTATTTCGTATTAACACATGCCAAGCCTTCTATAAGTCATACACTTTAAAAAAACACGGTATCCGGCTAAAAATCTAGCATTTCACCTCATTTCAATAAATTGTTAAGCTAGCGAGAACACTGTCTGTGATCTCAAATTTCTCTTCTGCATTCCATTCTCTAAATGACGTCATAAAATAATATTGCATTTGAAATTACTTTTTAATGAATCCAGACTGCCCACGCGCACCATAAATTCCACAGGCTGTGCTTAGTAACCTTGCCTAATTAATAAAACGTGTATAATACACGTAATATCCCGTTAGCGCTAATAAAATTGTCAAATTAAACTACCCTGTATGCTTGGGAGTGTAATGAATTTTATAAGGAGGTTCAGTTTCTTATATACTATATACATAACTTATTAAAATTTAATACTTAAATGGTTACTAGAGATAAGACCAGTATTTAGACTTCAGTCATGGCGATACTCTGTTTTTTATGGAATAATTCGGTTTACGAGCAGGCTTTCTAAGTTCCAACTAAATAACTCAGTGTCATGGTCATAACTTCAAGTTTGACTACCGCCGGCAACGCATCTGCAACTCGTTTGGTTTTGCAGATGTCCATGGGCGGCGCGGACTACTTACCATCGGATAGCTCGCCTGTTCGTGTGTCGAGTTATCCCATAAAAAAAATTTATACACGAAAATACGTGAATAATTTGATCTTGATGAAGATCCATAGTAATTACTGCCGCGTTACAAAACATATCATTATTTTATTTAGGCCAACCTCGTATCTGATGGTCTTATAATTTGATTTCATAACATAATATCCTCGGAGAGTTTCGCAACGAAACTAGAGTACTAGGCCTATGGTGACATGACCTGAATGAAGGGTCAAGTTATTGCTTTTGTCACGCCTTATGCCCGAAAGGTTTTTTTTTCTGTAAATAGATCTTTTAAAGACACTTTTACAAGTCATTTTTTTACATATTTTTTTTAAAACTGGATGGCGCCGACATTTCCTATCTGACGACCTCTGAGAAGAAATGTCGAAACAAACTCAGAGAATCATTGTCTCTTTTAAAGTCCAGACAATAGTTATATCATAGATATGCGAGCTTTACAATGTAGGTCAAAATCTGAACAGGCCTTTTGAAGAAAGAGCCATAACAGCTTTGAGTTGACCTGTCCTAACTGACGGCACGCATACATCAGTCCTCGTGTAGCTCAACCATTTTTTAGGGAGCTCAACAATCCGTCGCATGACGATACCAGATCAGCATGACATTTGCGTAGTTAAGCAGAGGTGTAATATTGTATATTTAGTGTACACCTATAGCTTACAGGTTTTAAGTCCCATGTAATAATGGACCGGGTTATAACCACTAACAGGCGGACAGAATTCATAACTTCGAGATGCTTCTAAGAATTCTATGGAAAAGAAATTATTCATAAATTAAGTCTTTAAAGTAGATCAATTGCTTAACTGTGGTTGTACATAAAGTATACCTTTGCTAACCCTACGGGGAAAATAGGCGTGATGGTAAAAGTATTCATGAAAAAAATCCGTTCTTCACAGATCACGTTCGTGGAAGTACGAGTATTAATGTCATATTTTTTTTATAATATTTCAGGAACCGTACAAGTTCAATTTACTGTAGTTTAACCAATAATGTTTGAGTGTGCTACGTCGGATTAACCGGCGTAGCAGTGACGTCATAGTAACTACGGCGTAGCAACAACGTAGCAAATATAATTACGTAACAAATATAAGAGCGAAGAAAGTTGTTTTTATATTTAATAATTTTTTATTTAAAAAAATATAAAAATATATAGTTGTAGAAAAAGATACCTTGTCCCCGAAGGATAAGGTAGAGGCGTACTTAATATACACACACGCTTCGCCGGTATGTTTAGGTCCCATGTAATAGGGGGCGAGCCTATTGCCATTAACCAGGCACAAATCTAGACTCCGAGCTGCTACTAGGAATTTCATAGAAAAACCAATAACACTTTGCTCGACCTGGGGATCGAACCCAGGACCTCTAGTGTAGCAGTCGCTCTTAGGACCACTAGACTAATGAGGCAGTCTATATTATTATAATGTTGGATCATTTTTAAACTGTTAACAAGTCTACCTACGTTGTACCAGACAGTCTTTATTCTAGCACAAATCCATATTCCAAGCTCCTGGGAATCGAACTCTGGCCCTCACATTCAGCAGCCGCATTTACGACTAAAAGACCAATGGAGCAGTACTATAACTTCACGCTGTAAAAACCAATTACATGTCTCAAAAAATACTTTCAAAAAGCCATTATATGAGAATAAACGCGCATCAAAAACAGCTTATGGAATCTTATGGAAAATGTTGAGATAGAAAATTGATATATAATGTATTTTAAGGCTTACTCTTACAAGGCTCCCTAAAATTATATTGCAAATCCGTCACAGCCTTTTATAAAAAGGTATCGTTAAAATAACTAAGGAACAACGTTGCAGAGATGGTACCAATTGGGTGTTGAAAATGGAATTAGAATTGGAAATCAAAACGGTTGCAGAAAAGTATTACTTGTAAACCAAAATGATAAAATTTAAAAAAAAGTTCACGAAGTTTGTAATAAAAAAAAGGATTAAGTCATTATTATAACTATTTAAATGTCGTTTAACTCGATGAAATCACATAATTTAAAGAACAGTAGTTTAAATAAAGCTTACTAGCGATGTGGGTCACGCATAACCTACTAGTATTCCTGTTAACCCCTCGTGTTAAGCTAAATGCTTGTGTTACGAGTGGGTTCACGTCGGTAGTGCAATGGGTGGGTTTTGAACTAGCAACCACATTATCGCAAGTCTGACGCCCTAGTCATTAGGCTACCGCCGCTTCAATCACAAATTCACTAATTGGATTTCAGATTCAAAAATTGTATACTATAAAGTTGCCTCATAACATTCTGTAATCTGTTAGAAACATGAAAAATCCCCGCATAAAAGACTACACGAATATCTTATATAAACTTACCTATTAAAATAATTACAGACCCAAATAAATTCTTCGGGGCTGTCATTTCAATCACACAATTTCAGTTATAGACAACCTAATATTGTGTATATTTGGTTTTCTAAACAAATCCGCCAACACCATCCAATCTACATACAAATTAATTTTGTTAATAAATAATCTCTTATCTTGTCCAAGCTCGAAATCCTTGAACTATAAAAAAGAAACAATTAATCCCGCACAATTTAAGACTTAAGCTATAAATCTGTTGGCACTCTGTTTAATTCGCGTTGTTCGGTGTGCTTAATCACTCAATATTAATATTGTTTTAAGTGTTAAGATGATAAAGGACAGTTGTTGGTTTATCGCTGTGTCTAGGACGAATATCCATTGAGTTATACTCAATACTCAATCAATTTATTGCCTCCATAATGTTAACGGGTGTAATAATTTATTATGGTACCTGTTAATATGGGCACTGTCGGGCACGGCAATCTTCCTAGGAAAGAAGAGGAAAGTATTACGTTTAGTCTTACTTCATAAATTATTTTTTATACTAAGTATAATTATACTAGATTACAAGACATAGGTACGTCGTTGTGTCTTAAAATTTTTCTGAATAGTGTTCTTATTAATCTTTGTTTTCGTAAGAACTTTCTACTTAGTATTAGAAAACTAAAAATGAATGAAATCGCTCTCAAAATTATTCTCAAGTTATAGCGTAATCAAGGGAAAAGGGGATTCATTTTTTTTTATATACTATGGACATAGATTAAATTTTTATTATTTAAATATTTTATATTTGGATAATAGTCATGTTTGTAAAGTCGTCAGCACATTACGAGTAGGTTATGCAAAACTGTAAATTTTCTCCAAATGTAATAAAACCTTAAAATGTTGATGATTAAGTTCAAAATCGTACCAAATACCTCATTAGCAAATATAGATATTTTTACAATTCACTGAGGCAGACTAGCGGCTCACCTTAACATATAAAATGAAAAAAAAAAGTACAGAACTTTGAATAAGTCACAAGCCATGAGTGTATAATATTGTATATCTGCATAACCATTCCCGGTCATACAATCATGTGAGTATAATAAAGATTTCTTCGGCGCAATAATAAAAGATAATACTTAAATAACCCCGCTCGCCTTTCTCCCTACCCGTGGGCGAGGACACGCGTTTTAATTTCGCGCTTCGTTCAAGCGATACCCTTGTACGTACGTAATTTATCGACATTGGAAAATAAACGCTATTTCTCTCAAAAGCTTTGATTTTCTGTACTTTATCATCAACCCGTTACATAACCCCACTTCTGGGATCGAGTCTCTTCTCATAAGGAGAGGGATTAGACTACAGTCCACCACGCTAGCCTACTGCAGGTTGGCAGACTTCAAACGCCGTCAAAATAATCTATCAGGCATGTAGGTTTCCTTATATTAATTCATTGCTTAATTAATTACCACGCGATTAAACGGTGATTGAGATCAAAATTGATCGGCACCGCACCTAAATTTGCAGAATTAATCTCATTGAAGATTTGTAATGTAACGCAAAAAAATCGCATTTCCGAACTAATGAAACACCTAAACAAACTTGGAGAATCATGGTCTCTTTTAAAGACCAGAAGTAATGGTAAAATTATATGAATTTTAATTCAACTTACAATGTAATCTTTGTTATCAATGAGAGCGCTGCTCGCGGATACGCTTGCATGGGATCCCAGTTATCCCTAGGGATATAAAAACGCTATATTAATCTGGAATAATGTACCTTTTGATGGTGAAAGAATTATTAAAATCCGTTTAGTAGTTTCACAGTTAATCGATTACAAACAAATTAATCTTTCCTGTTTATACTATAACTTTTCAAAAATAACTATTAATTTAAACCGAAGAAAAATTTATATCTTACATTGCCAAAACGCTCTTTCAAATTTTCCAGAAACTTTTCGGGTGACTTTTCAAATATATCTTTTCGAAATGACACGAAATATTACGAACATTTTAAATTTTCTAAATCGGTTCGGCCGTTCCATTGCGCTCACTAATGTCACACAGCATAGTATATTTATACTGTGCTACCATACAGAATTTTATTTTTATTTTATAAATGATTTAACCTCACTTAACTACCTCACAATTCTCCATTGGAAAGGCAGACTTAGAGATCGAACACATGAGTGCTTTAGCATTGATTAAATTGTATATATCGGCGTAGTAAAAGAGTGACGAGTGAATATGAATGTCAAATGATCTTTCATCGTCCCTTAGGCATTTATTATTTATATGTTCAAACTTTTGTTCATCAATCACGCAAAAATGACTGAACGGATTTGGATAAAATTTTGCACATAGATAGTTTATAGCCTGGACTAACAACGGCTCCTTTTTATCAAGGTTGAGGAATGAAGAATTGGGCAGAAGCTTTTTAAAAAAAGCTTATACATTGCTAGTATTCTTGTTAATCCCTCGTACTAAGCTCAATGGTTGTCTGTAAGAAATTGCATTCAGCGATAAAACCTCCAATTATACCTATATTATGTAACTTTGTTTCCGTTATAATTATTCTTCTGGTGAACAATAAAGAATAATCTATCAATCTAAGCTCATTGCTTGTATTACGAGTGGGTTCACGTCGGTAGTGCAACATGGGTGGGATTCGAACCGGCAACCGCAAGATCGCAAGTCTGACGCCCTAGCTATTAGGCTACCGCTGCTTCAAGAATACATAAACACATTTTCTGTGACACCCCTAATATGCATAAAATATCACAACAAGTACCCTAGGAAATAAATTAATCAAACATAATACATTAAAACCAGGTTCCTGCGCATTAAAAGCGCATGAATATTTTATTTTAAGTAACGGTACAGTCGCAAGCACATCAAGTTATACAAAACTGTCAAATTTCTCCAAATGATTTTAATCCTTAAACTGTTGGATATAAAGTTCAAAATCAACTAAGAAAATTTGTTATTTTGTGGTAATTTGATATCATGCTGACCGTACATCTCATCAAAATGTGGGACCCTACCCTTAAGTGTGATCTACCCTTATTAAGGACGGGAGCCTAATTAATTCTTAAATTAACACAAAATGTTGAGCATTATTTATTGTAGCAATTTAAGTTCAGGAATATCATCTTAAATTATTTACGAGTGACACAAGAAATTAAAAAAATAAATAAATAAAAAAACTCCCGACAATGGCATTATATATCGACCGTTATTCATCAAATCAAAATATTTATTTGCTAGAAATAAATACAATATTATTACAAAGACACGGTCTTTTATCCTAGATATCATTGAATTCTGCCTGCAAGCAAGCGTGCAAATTTTCATAGATATACACTGTTACACGGTACATTATTAAAATTTAGGTATTGTCATATTATTACATCATTATTCATAAATTACTATTAAAGCTACTGTTTGAATACTAATTTCTATGTTTAATATTCACGTAAGTGTTAGAAACCAGTATAATTTCTATGTTCCAACACATTGTGAAGCCATTCCCTTAGTTTTGTTTTAAACACACTACCATGTAATAGTTTAAATACATTTGGTAAGCTACTATAAGTTAATACACACATATTATATACACTTCTCTTATATATATCTTTATGACAAGGTGGTTGATATAGTAGCTATGAACTATCCCGACTAATTCGCCTTTCTAACAAAAAGGAAACATAATCAAAATCGGTTCATCCGTTCGGGAGCCACGATGCCACAGACAGACACACACACACAGACTCGTCAAACTTATAACACCCCGTCGTTTTTGCGTCGGGGGTTATAAATATTGCATTTAGGTCCTCCCTAAATGCAATATACACCTGTCTAATATTGGTTTCTAATAACGTTACATTCTATCGCACCCACAGTTCGCAAAGCTCCCTCGTAAAAGGGAGCGAGCCTATGGCCATAAAACGGGCACAAATCCAAACTCCGAGCTGCTACTAAGAATTTCAAAGAAAAACCCAATCTTAGCTCGACCTCAATTGAACCCAAGACCTCTAGCGTAGCAACCGCGCTTGGGACCACTAGACTAACGTGGCAGTCTGGCTAGTTTCTGATATCTACACAAATATTAGACTTTGAAATAAAACAATTATTTCAGGTTTTATAACGTTATATTGGTATTATTTAAATCCAGACGTTTTGAATTCTTTACAGGAATGGTTCCCAACCATTGGGCCTCTAACTACACACACGCCCAGCTAGCATAATAAGCATTATGAGCCTATAATGTTCCCACTGCTGGGACACAGGCCTCCCCTCAGTCAGAGGGAGTGGGCCGTAATCCACCACGCGGCCCGAGTGCGGGTTGGTAGATGTCACATATCTTCGATTTTTTTGGTTCTAAGATATGCCGATGCCGATTATTAAGTTTCATCACTATGTTTTCCTTCATCGTTTTTGGTAGCAGTGATGATGAAATAATTATACACAAAGTAAAAAGCCTGCATGAGTTCGAATCTACGACCTACAATTTGTAAGTCGCTGTCATTACTACTGGGCTACCACCGCCCCTCACACGCATATTCATTTCGAACAAACTGTACTGAAAATTATCTTCTTGTATTTTTTAGGCATTTTCCATGCAAAGATTATTAAGTTATTTTAATGAAGGAAAAATACGACTGACGTCACCTCAAAGACGTAAATTAAAAATGTGAAGGCAAATTTCGACATGGCGGGTGGGACTCGCGGTGGCTTAGCGGTCATAGCGTCTGTTGTACCTAACCAGAAGGCGCCAGTTCGAATCCTGCTCGCAGTCGTAATTTTCCTTCACTAAAATAACTGTACTGAAAATTTTCATGAAACAAACCTGAAACTGAAATGATGTAGATTTATTGGGCGGTGAACGCATGGTTAAAACTGCAGCTTAATCGAATTAGGTTTCAGTAAAACCGGTTAATGGTATCAAGTTTATACTCTGCCAAACACACTTTGTTACTACTCTAAAAGGTTTTCGGAATACTGTTATTTTAAAATTGATAGCTCCATCAGTAAAGCCACTCAGTTAATAAAAGTAAATAGACCTTTTAAAAGTAAATATTGCATACCATCACGCCAGTATTCTCCATAGCATTAGGCAGAGATATATTTAATGTATACCCACAGTTTACCGGTATGTTTAGTGTTATACATAGGAGAGCATATTGCTACACACCGAGGACATATAACTCATCATCATCAACCCATTACATTGTCCCACTGCTGGGCACGGGTCTCCTCTCAGAGCGAGAGGGAATAGGCTATAGTCCACCACGCTAGCCTACTGCGGGTTGGCAGACTTCACACGCCGTCAAGAAAATCTCTCAGGCATGCAGGTTTCCTCACGATGTTTTCCTTCACCGTTTAAGCGCGTGATAATTAAAAGTCAAAGTCAAAGTCAAAGTCAAAGTTCTTTATTGCTTCATGTGTAAATACAATACATAGTCATTAATTATTAATACGCACATGACTTCGAAAAGTCAATGGTGCGTGCCTTGGGTTTAAACTCGAGACCTTTGACTTGGCAGTCCAATGGTCATATCACTAGGCTATCACTGCACTAGGACCACTAAACCAATGAGGCATTGGTTGCCTCATTGGTATAATAATTGTTATGCCTGCCTCGCTGTTTTTGTATAAAATTGGCATAATGCGGGTATACATTAGTACACCTCTACTTAACCCTTCGGGGAATACAGGCATGATGGTATGCCCTATTAAATTATAACAATGTTGCGTAATTGCTACACAGCTACGATGCTACGGTGCTACGCTGCTACGGCGATTGCCTACGATTCTCGTAGCAATTTTTTATCCTAGTACAAAAAATACTAATAAAATTTCCTCGGCGGTAGGTAAAGTCAGACAATTTTTTTTTTTTTTAAGATTATTAGCAATGTGGGTCGCACATTACTAGTATTCCTGTTAACCCCTCGTACTAAGCTAAATGCTTGTATTACGAGTGGGTTCACGTCGGTAGTGTAATGGGTGAGTTTCGAACCGGCAACCGCATGATCGCAAGGCCGACGCCCTAGCCATTAGGCTACCGCCGCTTCAATTAATTATGAAGAATAATTGTTTATATATTTCTTTTAGAATTTTCCATTATAAGATATTTTAATTATGGAAAAAATCGATTGCGTGCAGGATTCGAACTTCTTCTGGTTCAATACACAAGACGCTGTGTATTTATGGTTATAAATAAAATTAATGAAGATTGTATTTTTATAACAGCTGGTTATATTCATTATATTTGATATAAACGCATGCATGAGTTTTGCATACATTCAAAAAATCTTTTAAATACAAAGTTCCATTCAAATCCCAGTGAATGCACCTCTGCAACATATTTCAAAAAGAGAAATACATTTTGACGTCCACAAAATTTATTTCATATCTCGGCTTAAGTATTAATCTATTTATTTTTTATAACTCTGTTCCCACTGGGGTTCTCGACAATGTACTTTATTTACAATGCTTTAGGGAATAATTTTATCTACGATTAAAATGAGATGTAACAAATTTGGTATTGCCTGCGGTTAGAAGCATTTTTAATGACTTCATAACCCAAAACACTGTCACGCCTGTGTTCCCCGAAGGGTTAGGCAGGGGTGTACTAATGTATACCTACATTTCGCAAGTTTGTTTAGGTCTCATGCAGTTATGTTATGCGAGCCTATTGCCACTAACCGGACAAAATTCCAATCTCCAAAGTGCTACTGAGTAATGTGATAGAAAAACCGAATAACACTTTACCTGACCTGGGAATCAAACTCAAGACTTTTAGCGTAGCAGTCGCGCTGAGGCCCACGAGACTAATGAGGCAGTTAATATATATAAAAATACATACAGAGTGTGTACTCAGGATGTATTTTAATACCGAAGAGTTAGGCAGAAGTGTTTCTACCAAACTCTTCGGGGAATACATGCATGATGGTATGTAATATAAATAAAATATAATCATGTATATATTAAATATTTAAGCACACAACCGGAGCAGAGCTTAAAAAGCGTGAAATCACTGCATACGCCACTTCCCTTTGTGAATAATCTAAAGCTTTTTTTATATTTTTAATATTTTGACAGCACAGTGACTATTTGCGTATGAATAAATAAAATAGAAATGTCAAAACAACAGCTTTAACATAAAAGTATATAGCTTTCCGCCCACGGCTTCGCCAGCTTGGTTTCATGGCTTTTCTGCATTTAATTTTTCCCCGTTTTTGCCTCATTTTTCATTTATGCTCCGCTCCTATTGGTCTTAGCGTGATGATATATAACCTATAGCCTTCTTCGATAAATGGGCTATCTAACACTGAAATAATTTTTCAAATCGGACCCGTAGTTCCTGAGACTAGCGCGTTCAAGTAAACAAACAAACTCTTCAGCTTTATAATATCAGTAGGTATTATGTAGTATAGTAAAAAGTATAGATACGAGTATGGTAAGTACTTAAAACAAAAAGACTTTTTTTTAATACTGTCTGTGTTTGTATATGTATTTCGCAAAAACTACTGCATGAAATTGGATGATGTTTTCACAGTTGTATTGCTAAAGGTCTAACATACCGGCGAAGTGTGGGTGTACATTAAGTACACCTCTGCCTAACCCTTCGGGGAATACAGGCGTGATGGTGTGTTTATATGAAACTACTTACTATCATCCATAAAATACGAGTATAAGCACACTATTACATATTACATCATGCGCATGTTTGCAGATCTTTGATATTGCATGCATCTTGCTAGAACTTGTGGTTAGGAAATATCATTCCGTGGTTTTCGTATGTCTGTCTATCTCGACGTATGTAGGTTTCAGGTTCCTTCTTGTGAAAGTACTTTTGTATTCTTGCTTAAATTAGAATTTTATAAGTTAGTGTAGGTTTGTACCGAACTATAATTCATTTAAAAAAAAGGATTGCTCATTACTAGTATTCTTATTAACCCGTCGTGCTAAGCTTAATGCTTGTGTGCAATTGGTGGGTTTCGAACCGGCAACCACAAGATCGCAAGTCCGACGCCCTCGCCATTAGGCTATCGCCTCTTAAACCATTATTAATTATCATAGGTTATATCACAACGATTACTAATAGGTTAACGTGAGTAATTACTATGTCTGGATTTTTTTAGAATAATCACCCATCTATCAACTGACAGCAGTCAGGGGAACTTACCGTTGAGACAAAAACTTCATGAAACTGAATAATACACCTGCGTCTAATCCATCAAGTTTATGAATGTATGCTAAATAATATTTTCCACATAAAACCCATACAAGTCAAACTATAAACTGCGTTTACGAAGCCCGCCTCAACCAAACAGCTTGTGAATATTTTACTGATGTGAAATGTGGAGCACGCTTCGTGAATGCACCTCAATGTGTGAGCATAGAACACATTTGGGCTCTGAATTTTGTATTCAGATTCAGTACATGAAATAAACTTTCAATCGTGAAATTGAAATTAAATAGAAATCGTGGGTATTTGAAGTCCGAAAGAAAGGATTAGTATACACATTATGGAATACAGGTGGTAGATCTTTTCTCATGACTTAACCTGGGGTTTTTTAAATTGTAAATCGCTGTGTCATTTTAAGGCCTCACTTGTTAAACTTCATTTTCAAATTAATTTCAACTAATTAGGTACTCTTTGAACCAAAAACCTACATACCATCAAGCCTATATTCTGCGAAAGGTTACGCAGAGGTGTACTTATGTTTACCCACTTTGCACCGGTATGCTTAAGCCCCATGTAATAAGGGCCGAGCCTTTTGGCATTAACCGAGAACAAATACAAACCCCGCGCTGCTACTGAGAATTTTATAGAAAAAAACGCAATTGCAACACTTTGCTCTCGCTCGGTGTCTTATTTGGAAATGGGATAGTACATACCTCCTTTCGAAGGTGCATGATGGTTCTAATGGTAGGCCCTTCAAGAACTCTATAGATACTCCTTTAAATAATTAATGACTACATACTATGTTTCTGTTGAGTAAAATATTATTATAAGAATGCTATTTCAGTTTGATCACGGTTGAATAGGGTGTTTTAGACTCGTATCTTCTAAAACTCAGCATATTTTATGAGTAGAGGATACTCACAGAAGATATAAAATCCAAGTATCGATCAACAACCAAAGCAAACTTTTTTGTGTATAAAAAAACGCGTCAGTAACGAAGTTTCTCACGCATTAAAAAAAAAAACAAGTACGGCGACTGACGTTTTATGAATATCTAAACAACTTACGCTGTCCGGATCCGAACGATACAAGAACGTCACATTATTATCTAGGTAACCTAGGTTTCTTCTAGGCAAGCGCGCTCCATCGCAGACCACATCGTTGCTTAACATCAGGCACGCTGTGGTGAAGCGCAAGCCTATCTATGATAAAAAAAAAACTAACTCATATTATTATACAAGTATGGCGGCCACCGCTTAACGTTAATATTCGAACTACGCCGGACGGAACCGAACGTATTGTGAGAGCAACTCCTACCGCAAGCTGCTTTAAGGACTTTCGATCCTAAAAACAACCAATAGGTACGTTTCAGCGCCCTTGGCTATATGATAGGAGTTTATGAAGCGTATTAGAATTCGACCATTATTCTCAAACTAAGTCTTATCACTGTAACTTTACGGGTCATTTCACAACAAACACATTAATATTCTCACGTACATTTCAATTTAACAGTTCAATCGGTCTACAATGTGTGAATTCGTGAATTCTCGGCTTTGCCCTGAGGGAATCAGCAGGCATGAGATAAGTGAATAATGGCCTAAATAAGGTCCCTGCTATATTGAAAGTGGGACAATGAGGTGCGAGGTAATACAAATATTAATAGATGTCTGAAGAACCTAGGCTCAATAAATACTCCAACCAAATTACTTTTAAACGCTATATAAAAGTGATTACCTAGTGACATGATATGATGCAGGATGAGAATGTATAAATGTTTTTTTTTTATGGGATAACTCGGCAACGAGCAGGCGAGCTACCTGATGGTAAGTAGTCATCGCCGCCCATGGACATCTGCCAAACCATAGGAGTTGCAGATGCGTTGCCGAGCCTATTTAGGGAAAGGGAGGGGAAGTAGAAAAAGAGAAGGCAGGGGATTGGGGGAGGAATTGGCCTCCGGCCCTCTCGCTCACCGAACGAAGCGCAGTAACGAAACGCTACTACTCGGACGTCGGTCTTCTGCGAGAGTGTGGTACTTTTCCGGTCAAGCCGGCCCATTCATGCTGCGAACAGCGTAGCCCTACCCCAACAATAAATCTATGAAAACGCGGTGCCTTCTAGAATAATCTATACTAATATTATAAAGAGGAACATTTTGAGAGTTTGTGAGGTTGTAGGGGGTAATCTCTGGATCTACTGAACCGATTTTGAAAATTCTTTCACCAATTAGAAAGCTACATTATTTCTAAGTAAAATGAAAAGAAACGTATTGTCGACGCGGGCGAAGCCGCGGGCGGAAGTATGTTTTATATTGCTGACTTCTGATGGCAGTCGCTTCCTGGAAAATACTGGCATTCAGCTTGATGGTAGAAATGGTGAGACTAGAATTTAACCCCGATGTAGATGGGAAAATGCCGGAAGGATCAGCCTGGAATCGGAAGTAATATAAGTGTCATATATTAAACCCTTCATTAGAACTATATAGAACTCATTAGGTCAACTAAATGGGTTTGAAACTTGGCCCATTGGCCACAAAGAACACCATAAATACAATCCTTCTAAGTTAAATCACAATATGTTTTCCCCTAACAATATCACACACCATTAACTGCACAAAACTATTTCTCTTTGCTTTCAGAAACATGCTACATTAGCCAATTTTATCCAATAAGCGCGTTTCATTGAAGGTGACAACGATTTGTATTCCAACACCGTATCTATAACTTTACCTTATTGAGAACACGAAGCACGGCTCGCGTAGATCAGTAATATTATGTACAATCAACAAAAGAGTTAGGTATACAGGCAGCTAACTATATATGTGTTTTGATAAAGTTTGTATAATACCTATATCACGCATTACGTGTCAAAATGCTGGTTTTGTTAGCAGCCTTTGTATAATTATTTATAGCAAAATCTATATCAAGACAGATGTTCGGTAGCTGCCTGTGTACCATTTTTTTTTGTTGACTGTACATTCTCATGCTTTGGTTTGGTATACATGTGGAAATAATTTATTTACGGACCTTGTAACATGTTTGGTCGAGAAAGAAAGGAAGTTTGTTCTGGTTGAACGCGCTCGTTCGTCGCATTTGCGCCACTGCACTGATTGAGGGGTCGAAACCCTCACGGATTTAATATTCGTAGGTATAGCCTAAAAGTAGTTGTTATGTGTGAGTGCCCACAAAACAGGTAAAAATCCTACAGTAAAGCGACAATCATGATACTTCTCTTGTAATTTTTTTTTTGGTCATGTCTTTTTTTTTTATGGGATAACTCGGCAAACGAGCAGGCGAGCTACCTGATGTTAAGTAGTCATCGCCGCCCATAGACATCTGCAAAACCAAAGGAGTTGCAGATGCGTTGCCGAGCCTATTTAGGGAAAGGGAGGGGAAGGAGAAAAGGAGAAGGAAGGGGATTGGGGGAGGAATTGGGCCTCCGGCCCTCTCGCTCACCGAACGAAGCGCAGTAACGAAACGCTACTACTCGGACGTCGGTCTTCTGCGACAGTGTGGTACTTCCCCGGTCAAAACTCTGCCGCATGTCCAACGAAATGTAAGGAAATCTCACCACTGAGTGGAGCCCTCACAACGCCAGACGACGTCGCGGCAGGCCCAGTAGGAGATGGCGGGACGAGCTACACCTTTATTGGAAGGATTGGCCACAAAAAGCTCTAAACCGAGAAGAGTGGAAGGAGAGTAGGGAGGCCTTTGCCCTGCAGTGGGATGACAATGGCTAAAAAAAAGTAGTTTTTCGCCGACCCCTAAACAAACAGACTAAAAGTCAAGAATGTTTATATATTAGGCCCAATTCCTCCCCCAATCCCCTTCCTTCTCCTTTTCTCCTTCCCCTCCCTTTCCCTAAATAGGCTCGGCAACGCATCTGCAACTCCTTTGGTTTTGCAGATGTCCATGGGCGGCGATGAATACTTACCATCAGGTAGCTCGCCTGCTCGTTTGCCGAGTTATCCCATAAAAAAAAAAAAAAAAAAAAAAAACTTTTGGAGTTCGGTTATACATTTTTTTTAAAATTAAATATCTTCAATGTACAGAATCAGGATATTTACAATTTTATAAAAGTATAGATTCAAATTTCTGTCTTATTAGTGTGGTTGTCCTAATCTCGACTGCTACGCTAGAGGTCCTAGGTGCGATCCCCTGGTGGAGAAAAGGGTTACCTATTGGGTTTTTCTATGAAATTCTCAGTAGCAGCTCGGATTCTGGATTTGTGCCCGGTTAATGGCAATAAGCTTGCCCCCTATTACATGGGACCTAACCTAAACATACTGACGAAGTATGGGTGTACATTAGTACACCTCTGCCTAACCCTTCGGGGAATACAGGCTTGATGGTATTTAGATTCAAATTTCAAATTATAAATTCGTCCCTTGGAGCGAAGGGGCGTGTCAGCGCCATTTGTTTTGTATTCCATCAACAAGCCTCATTATGATGCAGATCTCGAAGCAGATTACAGCCATCATTGCCATCATTTACCTGCCCTGCATTTAGATCTGACTAGCTATCAAATTATAGCTCGATAGTGACGCCCCACGGTTTTACTCACGTCTCAAAAGGATTTGCTTAATATAACTCGGCTTCTAGGTGGCGTATCATTATCAACCCATTACATTGTCCCACTGATGGGCACGGGTCTCCTCTCAGTGTGAGAGGGATTAGGCTATAGTCTACCACGCTAACCTACTGCGGGTTGGCAGACTTCACACGCCGTCAAGAAAATCTTTCAGGCATGCAGGTTTCCTCACGATGTTTATTAATTATTTAATACGCACATGACTTCGAAAAGTCAGAGGTGCGTGCCTTGGATTCGAACTCGAGACCTTTGACTTGGCAGTCCAATGATCATATTACTAGGCTATCACTGCACTTATAGGTGGTACGTGGCACGTTAAGGTGGCGTATATACATGAAATATGCACTACATTTTAAGTTAGGTACCATGTAATAGGGGGTGAGCCGATTGCCATTAACCGGGCACAAATCATTTCATAAAAAAATCGGGAGAATTTCATAAAAAAAACAATAACACTGCTCGCCCTGGGGATCGAACCCAGGATCTTTAGCGTAGCAGTCGCGATTGGGATCACTAGACTAATGGGGAAGTCTTTTTTATAACATAACATATAATTAAATTATTACCACTCATATAGGCATTGTTACCACTTCTTTCAAAAATATTATATTTTAGACTAGACAAGAACTGCTTGCTCCAACACTTGGTTCGTCGTCAAGTAGCAACGTTGATTAAACTATCTCTATCAATATTTTAAGTTCTTATCAAACCAGGCACATAATCTAATCTCTGAGCCACTACTGAGAATTCCATAAAAAATAACCCAGTAACACTTTGCTCGACCTGTGAACTAAACCCAGGACCCCGGAAACCTCTAGCGCAACAATCGCACTAAGGACCACTAGCACCTCAAAGTTTGGATGGCAATAGGCTCGTCCCTATTACATGGGACCTAAACATACCAGCGAATAGTAGTTGTAACTATACCTAAACCTTCAGAGAATACGGTGGTGATGTTGTGTCTACATATACTCTGAAAATTTAAAAATACTTGAAGTCGGTAGTCGAAGTTATCTCATTTTCCTAAAAAATAATAATTAGAACTTGACCTCAAAGCGAACATGTGTTTAATAAGCGAACGCAATACATTTCTAGGCATCACGTACAACATGCCTCGTCCGGTACTAACGAAGGTATTGATATCGTTCAAACCCTACGTGGTCACTCTGAATTTCATTACATTCATGTTTTTTTCTCGAAGATCATCCGATTGGAAACATTTTCATGTAGTTTAACAGGAAACGTTAAAAAAAATGTGTATTCTTAAAATGTCTTAGGGTATTGTAGCGCTTGCCGATAATATATGAACTGCTCCGGAAGCCGCGTGAAAGAACTTCGTTCGAAAAACAATTTACACTAACTTTGAATCTCGCCTGTGTGCCTCATCCACGCTTTGTTTGAAATCATAATTTATCCTAGGGATATAAGATTCTAAGTTGAATGGCAGCAGAAATAAATACCTGGTAGCTTTCGACATCGATTTTGCTAAGAAAGCAACCTAATCTTTACTCGCTTGGATTTGCTTGGGCTATTTCATGTGCGAAAATAAGTATTACATTCTGAAGAAATTGTTTCCTTTTTGAAACTTCTTCCAAAATATTTTTTTTTGTATTACTAAATAGTTAGTAAAAAAATAATCATTTACTCAATAATTTGGCTCGTGATCAAGTAAAAACGCTGATTAAACATAATTATCTTCATTGATATGTCTTGATCGCATTTATTAGGGCTGAGCCTATTTCCATTAACCGTGTAGAAATCCAAACTCCGAGCTGCTACTGAGAATTATATAGAAAAACCCATTAAGAGGAGTGTCCCTCGCGAACGCAACAATGTTGCACAGTTGTCGCTGTCTCCATCCCTCACGATGCGAACGCGTGCCCGAGAGGAGAAACAACAATACATTTGCAACATTTTCACGCGTATTTCTTATGTTCCGAATTTTGGAGATTACTCCTATAATATTGTTAATACGTAAAAAAAAATCTTGTAAAAATTTATTCACTATATTATCTGGGTTTCTTTCGAATCAGAATGTTTCTGTATTGATACATTGTCGAGAAATACTAGCATAAAGTTGGGCCGTTTTTCAACGAAAATTGCCAATCTTTGAGCTCGTGTAACTTTTTAACCGTATATTGAAATGAAATTGTATACTACAGGAACACGTATTTTAATGATAATATTGTTACTGCAAAATTACAAAGACTTTCATTAGTTAATATTCAAGATAAGACCAAACTACGTTTGTATGGAGCGCGGAGCGGATACTATCCTCTTAACACTTCGCTTGAATGGGAATCGGAAATCTAGCGTGGCAATTGCGTTTAAGACTAGAACATTTGATCTATTAAAAAACTTAAAGACGTGGCATCGATTTTGATACTCAATTAAAATAGAGCAGCCATAACAAACCCTCCTTTTTTCTGTCGGATAAAAACAAAAAATTATCCCATCTAATCACGTCACATTCGTGAACATTGTAAGCGACTAACATATTAGACATTTCCGCTGCAACTCCATTATCCAATTGGATTGCGGGAATCCGGCTAGAAGAATACATTAGCTAATCAGACATTGCCACGTCATAATGTAAGATGAATTGTCATGTCGTAACCGTCTTTTGTTTGAAGCGAAAAATAGGTTATATTGGATTAGTTCCGCGGCGATGTAAAAATCACGCTGACTGGTTGAACCGCTAATGCGATCAGTTCACTTCGGCTAAAATAGCCAATTTATCACAATCGTTAAGGAATAGAATAGTTGAGTTCGTGTCTGATTTACTTAAATGGCGGGCATAGTGAAAAATACATTAAATACATACCTGTTTTTATATTTTTTTGTCGGCTCTATTTATGATAAACATTTAAGGATATACATACCATCACGCCTGTATTCCCCGAAGGGTTAGGCAGGGGTGTTCTAATGTACACCCACATTTCGCCGGTATGTTTAGGTCCCATGTAATAGGGGGCGAGCCTATTGCCATTAACCGGGCACAAATCCAGACTCCGAGCTGCTACTGGTAAGTTCATAGAAAAACCCAATATGTAACACTTTGCTCGACCTGGGGATCGAACCCAGGACCTCTAGCGTAGCAATCGACATTGAATTGAATCATTAAAAAATACAGTAGACTAGTCCATTTTAAGGAAAGTGGGTGTAGAGTTGTATCAAACACTAGGAAGAGCATAGAGAGTGGCGATTGCTCCACTGACAAGAGTGATACCCTTCATCATCATCATATCAGCTTATTGCTATTCAACGCTGAATGAAGGATTCCGCCAAAGAGCGGCAACCATCCCGGTCTTGGGCAGCTCAATTGTTCTCAGTCTATTCATTTGTATGTTATGCTACTAAGACCTAAGAGAAGTCATTAAACCAACCTTTCTGGAGAGATAATTTTTTTTTATTATTATTTATTATTATCATTGGTCATAAAGCTAATATTAAAATATTTTCTTTCTCTCTTTTCAAGTGTCGTGTCCAAAAACTGCTTAGTCCAGTTCCCGAAATTCTTCACTCATTTTAAATGAATCCTCCAACTGAGGCAAGTTTCAAAGCTAGCCTTAATTGCAACACGGAACGCCTTTCAAGAAGTTTTCCGAACCTAAATTAGGTTAAAGTGAACTTAGAAATATTGTTTTCTAATAAATAAACTAGTGTTATTGAGAATAAAATAAGCAAAAAAATACCTCAACCGGGATTTGAACCTGTGCTATACTATCTGCTTAAGCTACAGAGACCCTGCTTGTGATGTTGAAAACTTCTTCCATATTCTACGTATTAAAGTGACGACAGCGACATCTATTGATGATATATTTATATACTCTACCCAACATGACATACTTATTACTTAGTTTGTTCAATTCTAGACAAAGAAAATTGGTCATGTCCGATAAAAAAAAAATACGATTAAGGAAAGTACACAGATCATAGCTCAGTAAAAGAACGACGTACTGCAATGTCTCAAGTTTGGATCCATGACACGCATATATTTTTACAGGAGGTATGAAAAACTACTAAGTATAAGATTATCTGACAGATAATCATAGCATACCGGATCAGCAAGCTAAAAAAAGAAAGAAAGAAGGAAGAAAGAAAAAACTTTTATATGGCCAACATTGAGACACAAAAGAAAAACAATGCTAAAACAAAAAAAAAATAAGTAAGAAAACAAAATAATTTTACACAAGAATAAGTAAATAAGGTGGTGTCTGACATGGAAAGCCACATGACAACGTTGCAGTAAGCTGGCCATATCTGTAGAAGAACCGACAACCGCTGGGGTAGCCGTGTTCTTGAAAAAAGACCGCGCGAAAAACGTCTTCCCAGAAAGATAGAACAATGATTTGCGAAAGGCAGACGCCTGATACAAAAAATGGAGGACAGGGTGAAATAGAGAAGAGAGGGTTTAAAGGGCTCAACAAACAACACACCATTATTACCAGGCAGCCTACACTGTAGGTTTGTTTGTCATTTTACCCCGCGTTCTCATACCATCACGCCTGTATCCCCCGAAGGGTTAGGCAGACTTGTACTTAATGTACACCCACAGTTCGCAATGTTTAGGTCCCATGTAATAGGGGGCGAGCCTATTGCCATTCACAGGCCACAAATCCAGACTCCGAGCTGCTACTGAGAATTTCATAGAAAAACACAAATAACACTTTGTTCGACCTGGGGATCGCACCCAAGACCTCTAGCGTAGCAGTCGCGATTGCCACCACTAGACTAACAAGGCAGTCGGCCCCGCGTTTTCACTGACGACGAAACATGTTGCATTCCAAGCAGCTACCTATCCCACTCAGTCTTTGAGAGTTACATATATGTTTTCAACATGTTTTCAACATGATTTGTCGTCAGTGGGATCGCGGGATTAGTTATACAAAAAACTTACCGAAACTGAAGCGGTTAAGTACATATATCATCCCGTATCTAATTTGCCCATACAGTACAACCCTTCTGGGAGCCATAAAAGATGATAGCATTACCCCATGCCAGCTATTTATGTCTATTTTATTACTTCTTTAATCAAACTTTGTAAGTAAATCCATACAACTTTGAGAGTTACGCTTACATGCATACAATCACGCCATTGGCCCTCAGGGGTAGGCAGACATTCTAGCTTTAATAAAACTTAGGATGTTGGGCTACCCCAAATCAATCGGATGCGGCAGAGTTGAAGCAAGTAAAATATAAGAAAGATAATGTAAAATACATGTAATTACTGCCATTCATTAAGGCTATAGGTAGACATAAATATACAAATTAACTGATGAGACGCTGACTATATACTCGGTATTCGATTCTCAGCAATTTTTAATACTCAATTGTGAATAAGTTATTTTTGATGTCGCAATTTCCACTGCCATGTAGGTAAACACAGCTACAGGTCAACCTGTACAAATCCAGTTTAAGCTGATCTCGCATCGTTTTGGTTTCCCATACAATAGGAGGCCAGCGTAAACTGGTTTTGTATAGTTTGATGTGTAGCCGTGCGTACCTAGAATGTGAAATAGCCAAAGAATTTGCCAAAAAACAAGAAAAAAATGAATTTCGCACCCAACCCTGATGCTTTAACCTTACATCACATCCACTCACGACTATAATCGTTGTTATTAAGAAGCAACATGGTTGTGACGTCATCACTGACGTATTTCCCTAAAATATGGAGGGGTGTACACTGACCTCCAGTCAAAGGTACTAATGTGAATATGATTACGACCTTTATATATATTGGACTGATATGAATCTACTTCACGATACACATTAAGTAACAGCTGATTTGTGCCCGGATAATGGCAATAGGCTGCACCTAAGCACGATATTTATCTATAAATGCGCAAGTCACTCTGCCTCTTCACCTGTTTGTTACTTTTTCACGCCTAAACTGTTGAACGGATTTCGATATTTTTTCCTGGAGCATTTTAAAGAAAATGTTATGTTGTGTGTGAGTGATCGCAGCAATCCCGAAACGGGTCTATAAGAAATTTAAATGGGGCCATTATGCGATAAATCCCTTCCGTAACAAAGAAAGAATTTTGCAAATCCGTCTGGAGATATGCTCCGACATACATACAAAAGTAATTTAAACATCCAAATTGATAATCACTTCCTTTTTGAAGTCGGTTTAAAATAGATAATAACGTATCAAAGCTCTTTGGCTGAAACATGAAAAAATACTCCACAAGTTCTCAACAAACACAAATTTTAGGCAACATCTGAACTGAATCCCAATCTACCCATCAATTTCTATTCCTAAGCAATAACACAATATGTTTAAAGCTACTTTCATAAGCCAGATCCCTAAAGAAACATTCTGTTGCTAAAATAAATCATGTAACATACTTCTTGATAGGATTTTGAACCTTTTTGCACAGATATACAGTTATTTGTTGTTTGATCGTGAAAGGTCAGTGATTAATCCGTTCAGACAAAAAGCATAGTAACCCGGAAAGCTCCGATCTTTGTTGTCTGTGTACAGCGGGTCACGTATCAAGCTATACATAACCAGTATAAACTGACCTCGCAGAGTATAGGGTTTCAGTAGAATAAGAGGTCAGCTTTAATTGGAAGCTGGATATGTACACACGGCTACACATGAGGTTATACAAAACCAGTTTGCGTTGGGCTGTTATTATATGGGAATTCAACGCGAGCTCAGCCCAAACTGGAATTGTATAGGTTGACCTGTAGCCGTGTGTACTCAGTTTTGTGTATAGCGAAGGATTAGCTGCGTCTGTAAGTGGATGAGAATGTTAACTTTTGATGATAGATATATTTTTAATCACCTTTTAGAATTAGGTCGTATATTTTCTGGATTAAGCGATGTCAGGTAATAAGTTTTCAATTTTATCCTGCGATAATCTTTTATCGATGATCTAAACTTTGTAATTAATTAGAAAACTTTAAAAGGGAAGTACTACACTACCACAGAATATCGACGTCCAGTAGCAGTAAATATATATACTGTTGCGTTTCGTACGGTTAGTGTGCCCCCTTACTCCTCCCCCTCCCTTTTCCTCGGCTTGACAACGCATTTGCAACTCCTTTGGTATTACAGATGTCCGCGGGCGGCGATAACTACTTACCATCAGGTAGCTCGCCTGCTCATTTGCCGAGTAATCCCACAAAAAACTGCTAAAATCTCAAGAATACTTAATACTCAATACATTTATTGCACTCCACAAGTTAGAACAGCTGTTACAATCATATAATTTAGGAATCATGTGTGGGCCTTGTCAGGCCCGGCAAGATGTAGGAGAAAGGAGGATAGAAGAGAAGAAGAACTAGAAGAACGAAGTATGTTGTATAGTTGTCAGGCTTTTGACTACTTACCATGTTGTTGATTTAACAACTGAGACAAAACAATGTTCCCAGAGGCCCGGAGTGGTCTCTATATGTCATCCATCCCTATACTGACCGTGAACAGCTTAGCTTAACCTGTCAGATCGATTGATAAACGTAGTTATTGAACAAAAAACATTTACATTCAAATCGGAAATTGAAACACTGATTCCAACTGACATATACATTATTCAAAATGGCGGCGTTCAAAGTGACATTAGTTCCAATTACGGCCACTAGGTCTGATAGGTTTGTCGCACGACACAATATCTCATACGATACCGTAGGGATGAGACACGCAAAAAGTGTCACGCGAGGGTTAGAAGCTGGATATTAATATAGGAATACGTGACCTTTGGAGTTATTGGTGTATCGACGTTTGTGTCATTGAAGATATATATTATAGCAAAAGTATATTGGACTATGCGATACTAGTTATGTCCCGCGGTTTTACCCGCTTTCCCGGAACATTTAATCGAAACGCAATGTCTATGCCTATAAACGGAATCTTATCGGCTGTGATCTTCAAACGGTTAGGTAGAGAGGTAGGTATACTGATGCATACCCACTCATCGCCTTGTGTTTGGATCCCATGTAATAGCAAGCGCGCCTATAACGGCACAAATCCAAACTACCACAGAGAATTTCATAGAAATGGTCAAACTTTTTTTCGAAACTGGGGATCAAACCCAAGATGTCTAACTTGACAGTCGCAATCTAGACCGACAAGATATTTTTTTTATGTAACTTAAAAACTTGCATAATTATTAATTAACAAAATTCAAAGGGTGTTTTTTATGTCGTGGAAAGTCCCCAGCCTACTACTGGGCAAAGATCCTAACATAGTCCAAGAACATCTATCCTAGGCTTCTCCATTCACCTGGGCAAAGAGCTAAATCATCTCCCCAAATCATAAGCAATATTTTATAAGGACAAAAAAACACAACCCTATTACAGTATACATTATATACTTTATTCAAGGGATGACCTCCAGGCTCAAGCTTCCAATACAGGCATATTTCACCCCTGTCAATGTTCAGGGGTGATAAGTGACAGTCCCATCCCTCTTGACTGGGATAAAAGGCCTCAAATATAATCCATTTGTAATCCTAATACTCGCCGTCTATCGTTTTTTTTTCATGTTTCGAATCATTTTGTCTTTGTCCAAAGAGTATCCTGATTATAGCATAGATTAATGAGGTTTCTGAGTTATATTTTTTTTGGAAGTGACAGGGTTGTGTAGATGGATTTTTTATTTCAGTTAAGGCGTTCATCCTTGGGAGGCATTTTTTTTTTCTCTAAAATTTTAAGTCTATCGACATCAACCATAAGTTTTTCGTAACTAAGTCGTTATCTTAGCGGATAGTAAAAAATGTAATTTAACGTACCATCACGCCTGTATACCCCGAAGGGTTAGGCAGAGGTGTACTTATGTACACCCACATTTCGTCGGTATGCTTAGGTCCCAAGTGATGGGAGGCGAGCCTATTGCCATTAACCGGGCGCAAACCTAGACTCCGAGCTGCTACTGAGAATTTCAAAGGAAAACCCAATAACACCTTGCGCGTCCTGGGGATCGAACCTCGGACCTCCAGTACAACAGGTCGCGCTTAGGATCATCGCCGATGGACACCTGCAACACAAGAGTTGCTGATGCGTTGCCAAGCTTTCTTTAACAACCCACTATCTCTCTTACGTAAGCAGAAGTCGAAACCCACACCAAGGTGCTTACTACAGTCTCCGACATAAGAGTATATACCAGCCGTTCAGATTCCAAAAGGTCCAACCAAGCAGATCAGATATTTTCTCGATATATTAAGCTGAAAACAAACTATCGGCCGCGGCTGACGGACACGGCTGACAGCCGCGACTAATAAGTGTGCACAGTCTTTTGGTACGTGGCTTGCTAGATCCCTGTCAGACGTCCGAACGGTCACCACAAGCGTCCACGACTTACGTCCGATAGTTTGCACAGTTCAGTGTACATTCATTATCTAGATCACGGCTGTCGGCCGCGTCCTTCAGCCGCGTTCGGACGTCCGACAGGGATCTGGCAAGCCATGTACCAAAGGACTTTGCACACTTATGAGTCGCAGCTGTCAGCCGCATCCGTCAGCCGCGTCCGATAGTATGTTTCCAGCTTTACGAGCCGATCTGAACGGCAGTTAGAAATTGTATTCTATACCGTTCCCACACAAGGTGCCGTTTCTTGTCGATTGCTACGGATCTCTAAAACGGATTTTCCCCTTGGTAGCGTATAAATGGACAGAAAGGAGTATAAGTACCTACGTCCAACTGCTGTAATTACACAAGGAATGTAGTGAACATTAATTACCTTGTAATTACTTGCAAGTGGATTCCTTTCTCTTGACTTGAAGTGGATCGACCTTTTAAAATTACGAGTTTTTGTAGCAACTGACAGCATTATTTTATGGGACAACTCGCCACCCATGGCTACTGCAGTACCAAAGCAGTTGCAGATGCGTTGCGAGCCTATTAAAGGAAAAGGAAGGGAAAGGAGGAAGAAGAGGACTGATGAAGGAATTGGGCCTCCAGCGCTTCACACTCAACGTACGAAACGCAATATGCATACTGCTACTTGACTTCAATATTCTGTAGGAGGATATTCATGCTGGCACTTAGACCAGCGAGGCACTACTACTACTAGTCTCGTAGTACCGGCGAAATGTGGGTGTACATTAGTACACCTCTGCCTAACCCTACGGGGAATACAGGCGTGATGGTATGTATATCTATGTATATTTCCCCCCTGTATCGAATGATACCTACCTCCAGCCTAATAGTTACCTATGATATACGCAACGTCGGTAAAGCACGCGAGAAAAAATATTATAGGTAGTATGGAGTTAAAATATTCTCCACTAAAGTGCTAATAATGACAGCTTGTTATTCAAGGAGTGAGAGGGGTGGCAAACATATCACTTCAACACACGTGATAAAACCATATTAAAGGTACCATCACACCTGTATTCCTTGAGGAGTGAGGCAGAGGTGTAACTAATGTATACTCACAGTTCGCCGGTATGATTAAGTCCCATGTAATAGGGAGCGAGTATATTGCCATTAAATAGGAACATCTGCCTGCCTCTGGATAACTGCCACGTTAGTCTAGTGATCCCAACCGCGACTGCTACGCTAGAAGCTTTGGGTTCGATTCCCAGGTCGAGCAAATTGTTATTAGGTTTTTCTATGAAATTCTCAGTAGCAGCTCGGAGTCTGGATATGTGCCCGGTGAATGGCAATAGGCTCGCCCCCTATTACATGGGACCTAAACATACCGGCGAACTGTGGGTGTATATTAAGTACACCTCTGCCTAACCAGGCGTGATGGTATGTGTATGTGTAAATAGGAACATACTCCGAATTGCTACTGAAAGTTTCATAGAAACACTCAATAACAATTAGCTCAGTCCTATGATCCCAATTGTCTTTGCACCGAATCTTTCTATTAAAATTTACTTCCGTTAAAACCACTAGCGGACAACTTCAGAAAAGCTTAGTTATTTCGAAAAAACTGTAGAGACTGACATAAAGCGGTTTAAGGACAGATTAGAGCCGCATTTCACCAAATACGAATAAGTTCCCGTTAACTAAATTACGCAGTTAATTTCATACAAATATGAATATATAATTCATACAATACAAATACTGTTCCATTTTTTTATTTTTTTCAGCGAAAAGCGGATTCAACGTGGTTGAAATACGGGTTTAATAGTCGAAATTTTAGCGAAAAAGTATTTTTAACTGAAGGCTACCTCATTAGTCTAGTAGTCCTTTGCGCGACTGCTACGCTAGAGGTCCTGAGTTCGATCCCAAAGTCGAGCAAAGTGTAATTGAGTTTTTCTATGAAATTCTCAGTAGCAGCTCGGAGTCCGGATTTGTGCCCGGTTAGTGGCAATAGGCTCGACCTATTAGGTACGTGGGACCTAATTGTACCGGCGAAATGTGGGTGTACATGGGGAAATTAGTACACCTCTGCCTAACCAGCCAGGCGTGATGGTATGTATATAACAATATTTAATTTAAGTAGATTATCTAGAGAAACTCCGTAACAGCTCTATATAATAGCTATAAATTCTAAATTAGACTTAATAGTTTAGCACATAAGGCGTCTGGTTTTTGATAAATTACTCTGATAATTTACTAGACACGGTTTCAAATTTCACTTTAATAGTTCTTCAAATATATTTTTTTAAATTATTTTCAGTGCTAATGTATCTATAGAGGCTAAAATTGCCTGAATTTTTACGTAGGTTAGGTTACTTAAACAATATTCTTGCCGCTTCATTAGCACTGTCAATTAACGGGAATAAATAATTATCTAATGCTTTGACAAGATGAATCATAGTGTCAAAATTTATCTTGCGTAGTGTCAAGATAAATTTATCTGAAGAAACATTTTTTATTTGAAAATATTTTTTTTATTCCTACATGACTCCGAGCTGCTACTGAGGATTTCGTAGAAAAACCCAATAACACTTTGCTCGACCTGGGGATCGAACCCAAGACCTCTCGCGTAGCAACGAAGATAATCTTACAAAAAAAAAATTGTTTTTATGTAAAACTAGCTTTCCGCCCGCAGCTTCGCCCGCGTGGACTACACGATTTTGACTGTTTAGTTTTTCCAATTCTGGCGGGAAATTGCAAATTATCTTTACATATCTCTCCGTCTCCTTCTTTGCTCGGGTAGACCACAAAATTTGCCCGAACGCAGCTTATATCCTTTCCCAAGGTCTAGTCCATTTTTGTACCAAATTTCGTCAAATTCCAAACGGACTTTCATCCCCTATTTCATCCCCACTCAGTTTGAAATTTCAATAACCCCATATCAAATGTTTTATTTATTTCTTAGCGAGTGCCTAAACACAAAGTTTCAGCGTTTATCTTCAACAATGACAAACTCCCATTCAATATTTCATCTCTTATTACAACCCCTTTCTTACAACAAAACGTAGGCTATATCCTTTCCCAAGGTCTAATCTATTTTTGTACCAAATTTCATCAAAATCGGTTCAGAGGTTGGGCTTCAAAGCGTGACTTTGTTTGGACTTCCATATTATAAACTTTCATCCCCTATTTCGTCCCCACACAGGTCGAAATTTAAAAAACGCTGGAATATTTTTTTACAACTTATCAAGTGCCTAAATTCAAAGTTTCATCGTTTAATCTTCAACAATCAAACTCCCATAAAAATTTCCATCCCTTATTTCAACCCATTTTTTTTACAAAAAAAACGTAGCTTATATCCTTTCCCAAGGTGTAGCCTGTTTTTGTTCAAAATTTCATCAAAATCGGTTCCGGGGTAAATCTTGAAAGCGTGACTTTGTTTGGACTTCTAAACGAACTTTCATCCCCTATTTCATCCCCACACAGGTCGAAATTTCAAAAACGCTAGAACAAATATTTATTTATTTCTTATTAAGTGCCTTAATATAAAGTTTCATGGTTTTATCTTGAAAAATGACGAACTCCCATACAAACTTTCACCCCCTATTTCAACCCCTTCAAAACTATTTTTTGCAATAAAAGGTAGCCTATGTCCTTTCTCAAGCTTTAGTCTATCCCAGTACCAAATTTCATTAAAATCGGTTGATTGGTTAAGGCGTGAAAGCGTAACAGACAGATAGACAGACAGACAGACAGACAGACAGACAGACAGACAGACAGACAGACAGACAGAGTTACTTTCACATTTATAATATTAGTAGGGATAGTAGGGATTTAATCATTACCTATGTATGATTGAGGCTCATAGTTTATGTTGCCATACATACATAAATAATCCAATGCATCCATAATTTATGTTTTATGCAAAAAAATTATGCATAATATCATCGCAATGTGCAATTTTTCGGTTCAGAGAATTTTGCGGCCAATCCTTCCTTCCAATAGCTCAGAGCTTAAGTTCGTGCCCGGTTAATGGCAATAGGCCCGCCCTGTATTATACAGGACCTAAACAGATCGGCTTATTGTGGGTGTACGAGTCGATTTTGAACTTAATTATCAACATTTAAGGTTCAAAATCATTTGGAGGAATTTGACAGTTTTGTATAACCTGATGTGCCGACTATACGCACGGCTACACATCAAGCTATACAAAACCAGTTTACAATGCAAGTTCAGCTTAAACTGGTTTTGTATAGGTTGACCTGTAGCCGTGTGTACATTAATACACCTCTCTCAAAACCTTTGGGGAATACTTACAGGCATAGGTACTGAAAGGTACATTTTTGAAAGCATATTAATTGTATAGCTATATAGAAAAAAAATCTGCTCCTTAAATAGGAGAGTATTATAAAAAAAGACAGGAATTAAAGCTCGTTCAAAATTTTAAACTACGGAATCGTAAAACATGAAACCAAGAGATAATGTTTCCCGTTACAATAAAGGGAATGTAAAATTACAGGCACTATGATAATTAACTGAATTTCAGCTATAAGATAAAAGGCTACTAAACAAAGTCGTTTCAAGTGCCCAACGTTAAACTTTGGCAATTGCCTTCAAAAATTAACTTTTGTACTTATTGTTTTTGGGCTCAGAAAGGTAAACTTTAATTATTAAGTAAAGTAAAGTAAAGTTTCACATTAAATTAATGGTAGTTTTTGTAGTAGTAGTGCCTCGCTTGCATGTCTATATGCCAGCATGAATGAGTCGACACGACCGGGGAAGTACTACCCTCCCACAGAATATGGACGTGAAGTAGCAGTATGGCAGTACTGTTGCGTTTTGTACCATGAGTGTGGACCGCTGAAGGCCCAATTCCTTCCTCAGTCCCCTTTTTTCTCCTTTTCTCTGTACCGTTCTTTCTTCTATTCTCTGTCCCTTACCTTAAAAAATGGTATTCACGTCACAGGCTTAACATTGTTTATTTTTAAATTATCATCTTTATGTAAGGCATTTATTTAAATACCGTTATCTGTATTTAGAATTTTGCTGCTCAAACAGTAATTTTGTCGCTCAATCAGTATTTTTGATGTGCGGTTTATGTAACGCTATTTTATGTTTAATTTCTCTTTGGTAAAATATGTATCTAAATGATTTTTATAGTAATGATGAGTCTTAAGCCCCTACGAACTGCTGACAAAGTCGTAGCTACCGAGAGGAAACTGGCTCTCACAGGTAATAGTCGAAACGTACGCCAAAATGCATTAAGACAGACTACGACGTATGGGTGATCACTTGCTAGTCAGACCCTAAGAGGACCCTACCTTAGAACAAGTCAGATATTTTCTCCACACACTGTTTGTTCCCACACTGTTTAAATTACGAGTGGTTGAGCTACACGATGACTGGTGTATGCACGCCGCTGCTTTGGCTCTTTTTTACAATATTGCCCTACATTGTAAATCTCGCACTGATAATACTATATAAAGCGGCGGTAGCCTAATGGTTAGGGCGTCGGACTTGCGATCATGCGGTTGCCGGTTCGAAACCCACCCATTGCACTACCGACGTGAACCCACTCGTAACACAAGCATTTAGCTTAGCACGAGGGGCAAGAATACTAGTAATGTGTGACCTACATTGCTAGTAAGGTTTAAAAAAATAATAAAAAAATACTACTAAGTACTGTTTGGATTTTGAAAGAGAATATGATTATCTGCGTTTGTTTCGACGTTTCTTTTCAGAGATAGTTAGAGGAAATATCGAAAAAAAGTGAAACAGTAAACAATGTTTAAAATATATAGTTACATAAATAAATGTCATTTCTAAGTAATTTATGTGTGAATATTACTTCTTATTCTAGTGTATAATAAAGCTTTATTCTATCTCCTAGAAACTCATAAAACTCGATTGAGTTTACGTGCCAAGCAATAAAATACTAGCAGTAAAATTTTAAAGTATGATTCGGTAAACCGCACCTCATGTAGTTAATAATAATATTAGCCTATGAGAAAATTCTGTTCTTCCTACCTAGGCAAAAACGACAAAAAAAAAACAAAGATATTGTAGGTACCTGTAGGTACTGTACTCACTGTATTTTGACCAAATTTGTCCATTATGTATCATGTGCTAAAAATAATTAAATTCATGCCAAAAAACAACATTTTTTATACATATATCCGTCTTCGTTTTCACGGAGATAATCTAGGTGTAGCTTGCGCTAAAATTGTACCCTACAATATAATTTTAATTTACCTACAAACTCACTATTTTTAATAATAGTGTGAATAAAACAATCCACGCGATGTTTTTTTTTATTTGAAGTTATTTTGAATATTTTAATCAATAACGTAACATTTTTTAATTTTCAGCTGGGTAATGAAAGCTAATTCACTATTTTCAGTAACAGTCCCAACTATTTATTAAACATGTGTAAAAGAGGCAAGACTTTTACTTTAAATTATAAAAAAATATTTAATTTGTAGAAAATATAAAAAAATATAAAAAGAAATGTATTTAAATTATAGACAAAAGTGTTTGAGAATAAAGCGGTACCTATTTGTAATATCAATGAAAAACATTTTAATTTAAAGCCCAGGTAATTACATACCACAGACAATATTATATACTCAATCCATAATGTATACAAATTAAGCACGTCAATATAAGAGAGAGGAGGAAGGCATTATATTTAGTCTTACTATAATATAGTTTTTTTTTATGTACTACCATACTAAAATCACCATAAAAAATGGTGGGTGAGGGTCGGATAAAAATTTGCCTATGACCTTTTTGTTCGAGTTACCAAACATACACAAAAAAAAAATCATAAAAATCGGTATAGCCGTTTCGGTGGAGTTAAACAACAAACATTGTGTTACGAGATATTCGATGAAGTAAAACTTTATATATTTCTATATAGAAACAGCCCGCGAACCATCAATAATGTTCACTAACTCTCACCAATTAATGATGACAATTTAAACTATAAGCCTAATCTATGCCTAACCCTTATCAATCAGAATTAAACTCACCCTGATCAATTTAAATTGAAAACACAAAACTTTCACAAAGTTTCAACTCACTGAAAAACACTGAACCAAAATTTGAAAATATACAAGTCTTCTGTTCTTTGCCAAAAAACCACTACACGCACTTTATTAATAAACAAAATATATTAACAATAGTTTTATTTATAACACACGGATTTAAGTTATCGTTATTCAAATAAGTGGAGCCTAACAGGCGTCCGCTCCAAACCCGTGCCAAAGCGCTACTGAAAAGCTTAACCGCGCGCAAGTTTTAACACAAAGTTCATGATGTGATCGGGTACGAACTCTTTCTATAACCTTTGTTCTTGAACCTTAAAGAATAAACTCAGAGATTAGAGTTAATCTACAAACAAAACTGCGTGGATTTTAATAGAATACGGATCAATGAGGATCAACCATACGTGCTCATAGCTCAGTAAGAAAGGTGATCAATCGATTTGCAACAATAAGCTGCGTTTTCCGAAATCAGATTAATTAAATTAATTAATTATCTAGGAGTACCTGGAAGGAATTCCCTAGCATTGCGACACAGTTAAAAAAGAAACAGATGTTTATTTTTTTCATAATAAAAAAGCAAATGTTTTTTTTTTATTGGCAAAGGCCTCTCCCAATTCCTACCAGGTACTTAATAACTAATTTCGTGACTGACTCAATAGTATAGTGGTTCCTGCTACTGCTATACTAGAGGTCCTGGGTTCGAACAAAATCGAGCAAAGTGTTACTTATTGACGTTTTTTATAAAATTCTCAGTCGCAGTAGCAGCTCGTATTTATTCCCGGTTAATGGTAGGTAATAGACTCCTATTAAACATACAGGCATAATATGGTTGTATATTAGTACCTACAACTACTATACACAGTCTTATACTTTGGGGAATAATGGCGTGATGGTATGTAACTAATTTTATAATACTAGCATTTATATACATGCCTTGGATTTGAACACGAGCCCTTTGACTTAGCAGCCTTATCACTAGGCTACTAAACTAAATTAATTGCAATAGTTAATTATCAAGTGCTTAAACGGTGAAGGAAAACATTTTGAGGAAACCTTCACACGCCATTGACGAAATCTCTTAGGGCGTAAAGCTCTATTTTCTCGTGTGAAGTAAAGCAAGAATATAACAAAGTAGTAAAAAGATGAGGCAATATCGTTCGGTATAATATAATATATGGTGCCAACGTCACCTTAAAACGTAAAATGTGAAGGAACCCTTTTGGTATTGCAGATGTCCATGGGCGGCGACGACTATTTAACATCAGGTAGCTCGTCTGCTCGTTTGCCAAGTTATACCATAACACAGAAGAATGGACACGATGTAGTGAGCTAAACCGAAAGCAGACGGTGGAAAATATTACCTGTCAAGCTTTGCACACGAAACCTGCAGTTCCAACTCTTTGTGTTCGCGTATTCCCATTTTAAAACTGGTATAACTATAGAAAGTTCTCGATTTTCACTCCGATTTCGTTTTTTTGTACCACTGCGTTCGACGCTTTTTGATTGTTGAAAATTGAATGTTTTTCAGATGAATGCGGTTCCTGAATATGAATATACAACCTATTTTTAGTTTAAAAAAAAAAACATAGAATACCGTCATGCCCAGATTTCCAGAAGGGTTAGGCAGAGGTATAATGTTATACATCCACAACTCTTTAATGAACGAAGTGATGGTCCGGTTAAAATGAGTACTTGATAATACATGACAATCGCTGAATACAGTCATTTTATACTGAGGCCACGTTAAGTAATTGCACTAAATCAATTTAACTATATATTTTTATTATCAACCCATTCTATTGTTCCACCATAGGGTACCTACTGATCTTCTCTCAGAATGAGAAAGATAAGTGCTAGCCTCAGCGGGTTGACAGACTTCACACGCCGTCGAGATAATCTCTCAGGCATGCAAATTTCCTCACGATGTTTTCGTTCACCGTGAAAGCGCGTGATAATTAACTATTAATACGCACATGACTTCGAACCTTCAACACATTTGACTTGGCATTCCAATGTTCATATCACAAGGCTGCCATTGCTAGTGAATTCATATTTGGAGCCTGTAAAACTTCTTGTCAATCACTACATATTATAAAACAAGTCCTCGCTGCGTCTGTCAGTCTGTCTGTTCGCGATAAAGTCAAAAACTTCTGCACCAATTTTCATGTTGTTTTCACCAATGGATAGCGTAGTTCTCGAGGAAGGTTTATATGTATAATACATACCGTATATTCATATTAACGAGCATACCGGGAAACCTAAAAAGACACCACTGTAGCCCCCATCTCTAGCTTCAAATTAAACCTGATTCTAACTGTAGCCTCGCTGTATTTTGCTGATAATACAGAAAACGTTTCTAAAAATACGAGATAAAAAAGCAATTAAACATGCTTCCATGAATACAAGCTACCCCTACCCGTGTGAGATCTTATCTCATGACACAAATAAATTGCGTATGGGACCAGATTCAGCCGCTCTGAGGAACAATGGAGTTTATTGTTGCTGAAATAAGAGTTAAAATTACTAAAGAAATACGTGATAGTGATAAGAAATTAAAAGATCATTATCATGTCAAACTGCTGAGTACAGTTTGTTCAAAATAACTTGGCCAGTCTTAAGTTCATCATCATCATCATCAACCCATTACATTGTCCCACTGCTGGGCACGGGTCTCCTCTCAGAACGAGAGGGATTAGGCTATAGTCCACCACGCTAGCCTACTGCGGGTTGGCAGACTTCATATACCGTCAAGAAAATCTCTCAGGCATGCAGGTTTCCTCACGATGTTTTCCTTCACCGTTTAAGCGCGTGATAATTAATGATTAATACGCACATGACTTCGAAAAGACAGAGGTGGATTCGAACTCAAGACCTTTGACTTGGCAGTCCAATGGTCATATCACAAGGCTATCACTGCACTGATCTTAAGTTAGCCGTTCACAATTGCCGTACCTACTGGTAAATTAATACAATACATTGGACTAGTGGTCGCAAGCAAGTCTGCTACGCTAGAGGTCCAGGGTTCGGTTCCCGAGTGGAGGAGTGTTATTGGGTTATTCTCTTAAATTCTCAGTAGCAGGTCTAGCGGGCTTTGAGTTAGCTCGCCCTCAATTGCATATCGGCGAACTGTGGGTGTACACTAGTATACCTCTGCTTAACCCTTCGGGGAGAATAGGCGTGTTGGTATATTATATTTTATGTTATGTAAACTGAATGGCGAAGTTTTATACACACGAGTCGAATTCCTATTTCTAGATATTTTTATGGCTTAGTTTATCTTGTAATAATATTAATGACTGTCTCATTAGTCTAGTGGATACAAGTGCGCTTACTTCGCGTGGGCCTCTAGATTCTATTTCCAGGTCGGGTAGGTAATTGTTTATTGTTTTGTTTTTCTCAGTAGTAGCTCTGAGTGTGTATTTGTGGCCGGTGAATGGCAATGTACTTTAATGAGCCGCGATGGCTACTTAGGTACCATCAGGTAACTATATAGCCTACTCGTTTGCCGAGTTATCCCATAAAAAAAAAGAAAAATTACCCAGCAGTAGGTGAAGTCCGGTTGTGAATAATGATGATGATGAGTGGCAATACAGTGCCAATGAGCTGAAATCGCATCAGAATAAACAAAAAAAAACTTAGTTCTCATTTTACCCTCCAAAACCGACCTCCTTAATAGAAGATTCGACTTTAATACCTCACGCCCCTATTAAAATATCCGTTTACCGTAAATACCCCAAATTTCAATTTTATACGTCAACTTGTCTCCAAGTAAAACGGCTGTGACAGACAGACACCGGGGTAATCCCCTAATTGTTACAATGTCGCCATTTTGGCACAGAAAAAATAAAAACATTTTGGTAAAAGTTTTCGGCTCAAAGCTTGGCGATCTTCAAAGCATTCTAGCATTACCATTCACAATACAACACCTATGATTACAAAAACCTGATTTCCCAAACGGCCGGCACAATTTCAAACTGCCACGATGAAAAATAACTGTCTGACTGAAAAAAACTGAATCATCTTGTTTTCAGCCCATTCAGTGGAGCCATTGAATAATGATTATAAAATTTCATTCAACGCTTATTCATACAAAAGAAAATTGATGAAACGAACGCTATAAATCGGTGACAGGTTTAAAAAATAGTTTACTTTTTTAAAGGTTATTTTATATAAGGTATCACTTCGAAACTGCCTCATTACTCTATTGATATTAAGGGCTGCTTGTGAGCGTAAAGTTCTTCGGTTCGATTCTCGCGTGGAGCTGTGTTTTCGATAGATTGCGTTTAAATAAATAATTATCAACCAAAGAGTTTGGTACGTAAGTAATTATGAGAGAATGCTAATAACATTTGTAAAGTATAAAAAAACATTGAACTGTGTTAATACCTTTTTGAAATTGTATCTTAGGAAAGTTAAAATGAGTTATTTATAATGGGTACTCATCGTCACTACCTACATAGTATAAAACAAAGTCGCTTCCCGCTGTCTGTCTGTCCCTATGTATGCTTAGATCTTTAAAATTATGCAACGGATTTTCATGCGGTTTTAGATAGCTAGAGTGATAACGTGATTAATAGATAGAGTGATTAATGAATGTAGATGAAGCGAAAGTAGTGCGCCAGGATCGTAGCAAGTGGAAATCTATAGTCTCTGCCTACCTCCATGGGAGACAGGCGTGACAATATGTATGTATGTATGTATGTAGATAGTGATTCATGAGGAAGTTTTAATGTATAATACAAACATAGTACCTACAGAAAAGTCGAGAAAACACGCGGGCGAAGCCTTGGGCGGTAAACTAGTTATATAAATAACTTATTCAAACAATTTTCATCATGTTTTTTTTTTAATTACCAATCACCCTGTGGGCATGGTGCCGATTTAGTCACCTATAGGTACCCGCTAAACGGATGGTTCGTTCCCATTAGTTCTACTAAACAGTTCTATCGTAGAACTAGTGGGATTTTTTTTTCTCAATAGTCCTACGATTTAAGTAGAACAAAATAGTAGAACTAATGGGAGTGTTTATTCCCACTTGTTCTACTTGTTCCATTCCACAGTTCTACGGTAGAACTAATGGGAATTTCGGTTCTCACTAGTTCTACTAGTCCCAAATAGTAGAACTAGTGAAACTTTACTTCCAAGTAGTTCTACTCTAAGGCGATTCGCACACTGTGTTTGTACTCGTATGTCTGGAACTTTTTGGTTCCCGAACAAAGGACGTCACATACAGCGTAAATAGAAACTGTTTAGTATATTATGTTTCTAAACGATCACGCTAGATGTCACCGCTAGCATGTGTGTAGTGCAACATTGAATTAGCTTCGTCGTTGGTTGGCCATAAAAGGCGGTCAACCACGTTAGCAATATGCTGCCCCAATAGTGATGGGAGCTTTAAATGTCGATAGAAAACTAAGTATCACTTTGACATTTACATTTTTTTTCATACAGTGCATCCATTCATCGTAGCATTATCTATAGACAAAATACTAATGTCTTACGAGCGAGCAAGGATTTCAATAAATTATGTAAAAAGTACTAAGTTCGTAATTTAATAGTAAGAATATAAATAAAATCCCAATAAAATACTAAAACATTATTATACCTAAAAATGTTTTAGTATTTTATTGGGATTTTATTTATATTCTTGCTAATTTTAATTTTATAAGATCGCCTGCTTAGCTATAAGTATGTTTTCTTTGTCTGATCTGTAATAATATCCGTGAAAACCTATAATTGGCTCAATGTTTCTTATCTTATAAGTAATAGTCTATTTTTGTATAGCTGTTGGTTTTGCAAAAAGTTAATAAATAAATAAATTATAAACAGGATTACAAAATACCCATTACTTCCTCAGTCCCCTTCCTTCTCCTTTTCTCCTTCCCCTCCCTTTTCTTTTACAGGGTCAGCAACACGCAAACGATCACCTGGTGTTGGTGGCGTCCATGGGCTATGGTAATTACGTTCCGTATGCTTGAATGCAACCTTAGTGGTCAATTAAAGTCAATAGCTTTTTATAGAAGGAAAGAAAGAAGAAGAAGAGAGAAGAAATATAAGTTGCTTGTTTAAAAAGCTATTCAAAGTGGCTTGCAATCCTGTAGGGCAGAATGGAATTCGTTTTGGATAATTATTTAATAGGTGAAGATTAATTGAATTAGTTTTTTGTACTTATTTAAAGGTTATTTAACGACTCTCAGTGACCTTCATCAGGTTATCTGCATCGATGCTGTTCAATTGGTTGATATGATGATGATGATGTAAAGTTTATACAAAAGGATTTCTCTTAATCTCATTAATGTTACTAACAAATAATCAAACTAAAGAGGTAGCTATACATTTATAAGTGAGTGCTTTTACAACTACAGAAAGACAGCCAGACCCAAAATGAAAAAAGAAGGTATGTTCCATTTCTTAGAAATACTCATTAAATCGCGTGCTCTTTTTCGTGCCCTGGCCTTGAACTCGGACAATCGAGCACAGAAGCTGAGCGCTTTGCGCATTAAGTTAATTACTTCAAAGATTTATTAATTTATACTCTACCACCAAATATTTCATTTTAATGCCCTGCCCAATTAATTTATCACAGTAATTAAGGTCTTCAATGGAGAAGCCTTAAATTATGAACTAGAAATTGCCAAGCATTATTGTTTTTAGCCAATTAAAGAGGACAAAAAAACAGTGTAGTAGCCTCTTACACAATGGCCCCTGTTAATTACTCTTCAGATTCTATTTGAAAATAAAATAACTATTTCGTTATAAATTTACTCAAGTGATGAAATAAAATTCAAGCGACGCTGCACAGCTTCACCTAATCTAATCTTTCTTGTTGACTGCCTCGTTAGTCTAGTGGTCCCGAGCGTTATTGTGTTATTAAGTTTTTCCATGAAATTCTCAGTAGCAGCTCGGCGTCTGAATTTGTACCCGGTTAATGGTAATAAGCTCGCCACCTATTACATGGGACCTATACATGCAAGTGAAGCGTGGGTATCCATTAGTATTTACACCCCCTTCGGGGAATACAGGCCTGACGGTATGTTATGTCTAAATCATTAAGAGATCCACTCAAACCTATACTGATAAAAGAAAACCTGGTCAGAACTACACTTCTCAAGTCAATAGTATCTCTCTGGCATGCTAGCATCAATGCGTCGACATGAAAGAGGAAGCACTACCCTCCCACAGAATGTCACCGTTTTGTAGCAGTAGCGCCAACGGCCCAATTCCTCCCCCAGCGCCCTTCTTTTTCGTTTTCTCCTTTCTCTCCCTTCCTCCTAACGGTAGGCAGTAGCTTGGTTGTGGTTCCTTCACAACGGAAAAAGAAGATAACAACCAGTCTCAGCATTTAGGCTACATCAGCAATTCGGGTTTTGGAGTTACCCATGCAATAAATTAACAATATTAATATCGATATAATACCCCGTGCATCACTAAAATTGAGCTTCGTATTAAATTAATACGCTAGAGGCGAACAAACACAGCTGCCGGAAAACATTGCCGGGTTTGATAGAGACTCTAAATTAGGACAATACCTAATTATAATAGGTTAAAATTGTAATTTTGTTTTCAATGATCCAATGACTATATTAGGATCACATTATTATTTGAGGACATTATGTAAGCATACCTCACATTGAAGACGGTTGAAGAAGGTGCCTGGCTGTGGATGATTGCGAGCTGCCCAAGACCGGGATGGTTAGCGCTCTTTGGGGGAGGCCTACGTTCAGCAGTGGACGGCAATAAGCAGATGTGATGATGATAATGACCTCACGTTGTGTAGACTCTTCATACACTTCTGCTTATACTGGATAGTTATGGCACGATGTATCCGTGAATTATGTTTTGTTTCGGGAGCAGTGGTAATGAAATAACTAACACAAAGTATAGCGCATATCGGGCTCTGTGGCGTTCACTAGAAGAGGCCTACGTCGAGCAGTGGACGAGTATGCGAGAAAGCGCATATCTGGGTTCGTTTGTCAGTCGCGGCCGTTACCACTGCTCTGAATTTTTTTTTTTAAATCCTACTAGCAATGTGGGTCGCACATTACTAGTAATCTTGTTAACCCCTCGTACCAAACTAAATGCTTGTATTACGAGTGGGTTCACGTCGGTAGTGCAATGGTTGAGTTTCGAACCGGCAACCACAAGATCACAAGTCCGACACCCTAGCCAATAGGCTACCGCCGCTTCAATTATATTATGATTAATCAAAAGAGCCATTTTAGCCCCCTGGGTAATGTCACGAGCGTAAATTTAATATGAACGACGCGTTCTCAAGTGTCATCCCACTCAAGTCGGGTGTAATTATTTAAAACACGTATTCAACAAACAGTCGGGAGCTTTAAGTAACAGTTACAAGGATGTGATATGACACATTTGACCCGGCTAAAGGTAGGGCCACACAGAATGAGTCTGCAAAATACAGTTTGTATGACCCTGCTTTAAAGGTCAAACCAGAGAAAAAGATTGACTAATGTCAATTTTTTTTAATTGTGTTGTAAATTCCTCTAATTGTTATCATCATCATTAACTCATTACATTGTTCTACTTTTGGGCACGAGTCTGCTCTCAGTACGAGAAGGATTAAGCTAGAGTCCAACAAACTGCTTATGTGAGTTGGCAGACTCGATACGCTGTCAAGAAAGTCTCACAGGCATGCAGGATTAAAATACCAATAATTTTTTTTTTAATAAGTATTGTAATCTGCGCATACCAACTGTTCAAAATGATCGGAGCAACTAAGGAAATTAAACTTTATCTCAACGACTCAATGGATAGTTTTAGGATGAACACCGTACACGACAGCTGTCATTCGGTTGCTCAGATATTTATGAACAATCTATTCGCTTCGATATATTTGATGCTGACTGTACGTGATTTTTTTGTGAAATACTTATTAAAGATGAATTTTGCACACTATTACTATTACTGGGTGACGTCATTTACGCGTAAAAAGGAGTTGCGTAACGCTATTTACGCAAACTTGGCGTTTGTCGTAATTTTATTAGACAATGTCCTATGTAGTTAATACAGGCGTGATAGTATATTGTTAGGAGATTGATGAAGTTTTTAGGCATACCCACATATTCTAAAAGTGACATGCGTCCGTTGTGTATAAAAGACAAGCCGATACGTCAACTCGCTCTATTTTGCTCGGGGTCTCGGAGGCGACGGACATGTGTCATGGACGTAATGTCAGACACTGGTCTGCTAGTAATTGTGATTGTGGGGTCAAATCATTACGTGTAATTATTGTGTGTTTGCCCTGATGTAATCCTGGCTGTGTACCTAAATTGTTACTTTGACTTAGGGCCATATTAAATCTTTTTGAAAAACCACGCCTTGTCATAATTTCTAACAATACATACATACATACATATTGTCACGCCTGTCTCCCATGGGGGTAGGCAGAGACTATAGATTTCCACTTGCTACGATCCTGGCACACTACTTTCGCTTCATCTACATTCATTAATCTCTTCATGAATGACCGTCGGTTTAGGGTGCTCGGAACCTGGCCTTTTTTTAAGAACATCCGCAATTTGATTGCGGTACGTTCGCCGAGGTCTTCCCCTTCCAACTCGTCCAACAATACAGTTATGGTATTTATATATATTTTCTTTTCTCCGATGTGTAACTAGCTGTCTCTATAGATCGTTGTTTTGGTTTCTTCACATTGAGGGAGGGCCCCATGCCAGTAATTGCCCACAGCGACTATAGTCACTCTACTGCATGAGTTACTTTCTTTGTAGCTACAATTATCAACTTACTTACATATTCCATCCAGCTCCAATTTAGTCTCCTTATTTCCGTAAAAAAAAATATACATACATACACTCACGCCTTTTTCCCGCAGAAACCATAGACCGCCACTTGCTACTATTCTGGCATATCTCTTTCGCTTCTTCCACATTCATACATCTTTTCATACACATGCATCGTTTACGAGTACTACGCACCTGAGACCTTTTTGGAGGACCTCACCGATAAGATCGGTGTACGTCCTTCTAGGGCGACATCTACCGACGCTGCCGCTGACATTCACCTTTGTTTATCGTCTTTCATTCATTCTTTCAACATGCTCAAACCATCTTAGCATATTCTATTATCCACACTAGCCTACTGTAGGTTGGCAGACTTCACACGCAGTCTAGAAAATCTCTCAGGCATGCAGGTATTCCATAACCTATAGCAAAAATAAAATAAGTATGTAGCAAGCTGATCAAAGGAACGCTGAACTATTTGTGCAGTTTATGATCTGACTATTGCGTTACCACGTGTCAATGGTACTGCCAAATCACCTAGAATTTACGAGCTTTGAAATGTAGCTCATCAATTTTGTAGCTAAAATAAGATAATTTAGTTTAATGTTTTGTGTTGGGTGCCAATTGGATTGTGATGTGGTTTGAAATATCGAATTGTATGTAAACTCTGAACATAACATACTTACCATCACAGCTGTATTCCCCGAAGGGTTAGGCAGAGGTGTAGGTACTAATATAACCCACATTTCACTGGTATATTTAAGGCCTATTTAATAGAAAGCGATCTCATTGCCATCAACCAGGTATAAATCCAAACACCGAGCTGCTTTTGAAAATGTCATGAAAAACACAAACGCAACAACCAAATAATATTTATCTGTTTACAAGAAAAATATGGAAATTAAATTGTAAATCCGTTATTGGCTGTAAGTATTATTGTATGCTTACCTGTTTTTTTAAATAGTTGTAGATTTTGTGTAAATAAACCTTAGGAATCGTGATGGTAGGTATGTTATTTCTTTATGTTTTCTAAAACATGGGGTCTACAACCCCGACACGCAGAGATCGAAACGGCTAAGCTTATTAATTTTAAAGTTTAATTAAAACAGGGGTCATCGCTTGTCGCTTCCACATAGTTAGGCTTTAGATTAAAGGACTAACCGCAGGGCATTAGTAGTCGTGTCGTTTTAATTAAACCCGGTTTAACTGAAAATCGGTTAGGTACATTTTACATAAGTTTTCTGAACTTTGGTCACGTTGATTTAGAAATGAATTTAGACTTATCATACCAAATGTTGCATACATTATATTATACCTACTTCTATACTTACTTATATTATCAAGAGGTAACTTTTGTGTGTTGGTGTCTTTGTAGTATAGTATTATCCCGAAAAATTAAAAGAAAAGTATAGTCACGCGGGCGATGCCGCGGGTAGAAAGGTTATCATATAAAAAACATTTTTTCATTACCTACAATTTTCATTTGTAATTAGGACTATCGAGTTTTCCCGCTGTGATTTCCCTTTGGATTTCAGAGGTCAGAAAACAGTCTCACAAGATCAACAGAATCAGGAACACAAACTTAACAAAATTGCCCCATTTCCCGGGACGAGAGAAAAATAATTTTAATATTTCCGAAACGAGGGCAGAATGATAATTCATTTCGTTACAACCTTTGCCTAATATTTCCTAAAAAAACATCAAAATTTCAATAGAGAAGATGGCTAGGTCTTACCACCTGCTTGAAACCCCATCACAGAATCCGTTATCTAAATCTGCGATAATACTGCGAGACCAAGGATACGGCGAGCTCGTTCTGCGTGACCGGATCAAATTATAATTATCGAAAATGTAGGGTAGCTGTTGATAATTTTGACAATAAGACGACAAACACCTTAGTCCATCCGTGATCATGGATGCTGAATGCATGGATGCATAGATCTGAAACGTCGGGAATAAAATGAAATCAATACAACGCGATAAAATCGGTAAAAAGTAGTTTTATTTCAATGAGAAGTTCTTATCTACGAGTACATTCAATCTGTGCTCTTTGATACATTTTCAACTAAAACATAAAATGAAGGACCTAACGACAGTTTGAAAACACACTGAACACAACAATGTCATGATGAATGGAAATGGCGGAGCGCTTCGTTAACGACGCACTCTTTGAATGGCAACACACTGGAACCTTTGAACAGAAGTACCATTTCGGGCAGAAAGAAAAGATCTGGGGGACTAAAATGGGGTTTCCATCAAACTTATTTAAGACCGGATTTGAAAACTTAGACCCGGAAATTTCTTTAGTGATTTTTAAAGTGAAATGAAAAATTAAATAAAATAAAAAAATAGTTTTCATGATGACGTAGGTATATAGGTATCATTGAGTTTTTATTATTAAACTAGGTTTCTGCCCGCGACTTCGCCCGTGTGGACTATACGTTTTTGGGGGTTCGTTTTTTCCAGTTCAGGCGAGATATTGCAAATTATCCAAATATAGCTTTCGGTCAATAATATTAATATATTTATTTATTTCTTTCAAGCGCCTTAATACAAAGTTTCATGGTTTCTTTCAACCCATATTTCATCCCTTCCAAGACTTTTTTGCGATAAAAGGTAGCGTCGTTTCTCAATCTTTATTCCATCTCAGTACCAAATTTCATCAAAATTGGTTGAGTGGTTTAGGCGTGAAAACGTAACAGACAGACAAAGTTATTACATGGGACCTAAACATACCGGCGAACTGTGGATGTGCTTACATTAATACATCTCTGCCTAATCCTACATTTGAAAATAATGACTAAGGTGTCGACTTCGATATATGTAACAACTTTGAAAAACAAACAGATGTTCATTTTCTATGTTGGATCTTACGCGAATCCATCATAAAAGATGAATAATAAAAAAATTTGGTTCTGCTTTAATGTGTATCTAAGTGCAAAACTCAAGAACAGCTGGACCAATTCGATAAGTAGGTATTTACTTAAAAAATATTCGTTGAAGTCCGAGGTAGGTTCATATAAGGAGAAAAATTGGAAAATTGCACAATGACAAATTTTAGATCGAATTTTTGGAGGTGGAATGTACCGTAGGTAACTACGGTTACCACAAAATGTTGACATTTTCTCAGTTGATTTTGAACTTAATTATCAACATTTTAAGGTTTAAAATCATCAAGAAATTTTACAGTTTTGTATAACCTGATGTGCTTGCCACTGTACCTGCTCATGTATGTATGAACTCAAGACACTTAATTCAATATTTCAATATTGTCCTTTCTATCTACTATTATTATATGGGATGTGACAAACACTGGATATTCCAAACCGTTTATTTGGCAAACGTATTCTACCAACTCACAGCGCCTGGCTCAATCGGCTTGCTCGATTATTTATTGAAACTTTACTTTTACCATAATGCCTGTATAACGCAAGGGTTAGGCAGACGTGGACGAGCTTACTTTCATAATCATGTGCGTATTAATAGATACTTAATTTACACTCCCTAAAACAATTAAATAAATCATCGTGAGGAAACCTGCATGTTTGAGATTTAGGTTTGACAACGTTGTAGGGTTTTGACAACGTGTGAAGTCTGCCAACCCGCAGTAGGCTACCGTGATGGTACTACAGCCTAACCTCTCTAACTCTGAGAGGAGACTCGTGCCCAGCAGTGGGACAATAATTGGGTTGTTGTTGAAGATGACTTTTTCTCATTTTTTAAGTCCTTTTTAGACTACTACTAGATAAGCAAAGGTTTCAGATATTAATGTAGTACAACATACTATCATGATGTATACGCCCTTCTTTTTCGTATCAGATTAATACATCAAAGAGGCTACACTACCATTATAAAAAATCTATGAAAATAAGCCAAAAAAATATCTATACTTTTCCTAAAATGTCACGTTGATAAATCAATACCACTCCGAACATATTGGATAACTAAAAAATGAAGATAAATTTCCGTGCAAATTATCTAGATTTATTTCTAGCTACTGACTCATTTAAATCTGTATTCAAATATGAGCCTGTTTTACAGAAAAAGAGATATAGTAAGACTTGCGAGTAAGTATATATATGTATCTAGATAGGGTCATTATCTAGAGCAGTGATAGCCTAGTGATATGACCATTGGACTACCAAGTCAAAGGTCTCCAGTTTGTATAAAAGGCACCCACCTCTGACTTTGCAGTCATGTCAATTCATTATCATGCGCAAGGAAAACATCATGAGGAAACCTGCATGCCTGAGAGATTTGCTTAACGGCGTATGAAGTCTGCCAACCCTCAGTAGGCTAGCGTAGTGAAATATAGTCTTATACCTCTCGTTCTGAGAGGCGAACTGTGCCTAACAGTGGGACCATGTAATGCGTTGATGATGATGATGAGATTCATTAACTGCCTGTCAGAAGGTAAGGTAAAGTTGTAGGTAAGTACTAATAAACAGCCGCAGTTCGTGGTACGTCTTAACCAAGGTTCGTGGTACGTCGTAACCCATGTAATAAAGGACGAACCTATTGCCGTTAACCGGTCTCAAATCTAAACTGCTGGTACACGGTCCTGAAAAAAAAACCCATATCGTTCCGTAGTTTTTGCGTACCCATATAAAAAAAGTTATTTAAAAAGAAAATTTATGCAGATAACACTTTGCTAGACCTTGAAATCGAACCAAGGATTCCATAGTATTTTGAAAAGATCATTTGAATTCAAATTATTTTGCTTAGATGCGTCTTAAGCCCTTAAAGTTTTTTTTTATGTTTTTGGTGGGATCGAGAGCTGCATCTCCCTTTCCACCAAAATATTTGTGATCATAAAATTGTATAGGTATCTACCCTATTGGTTTGTCACGTCACAAACCGTTGTCAAACGCCCATAATTAAAATACTTAGATAAGTATAACTCCGTTATTTCTGAAACGATTTTAATTTTCTTTTGCTTGGACGGCTCTATTTATTGTACAAAAAATATAATTACCATCATCCCATACTCGTCCACTGGTAGACATTGGCCTCTTCTAGTGAATGCCACAGAGCCAGATCTTCGGCTTTTCTCATCCAGTCACTGCCAGCTGCGTTCCGCAAGTCGCCACTACATCTGATCGGCGGGCCAGAAAAATATATAAATAGTAAAATGGTGTGCAGAATTGCGAAGAGCTTTCTTATTTAAATTTAAGAGTTAATCTCTTAGCGATGGAGCAATCACCTCTCTTCTCTTCCCTCCGTCTTCTGTTCTACTCTTTGATCTTGATACGAGTCGAGCCTGTTGCCTTCAATTAGGCATATAGCAGAACTCCAAGCTGCTAGGTACTGAGAATTTCATACAAAACCCAATAACACTTTGCTCGACCTGATTGCTCTTAGGACCACTAGACTCTGGGACACTAGACACTAGACTAAAATATAGGTTACCGAACTAATATTGTTTGTATCACAGCAAAATCTTGTAAATGTTGGGTGTCTGCTCCTAAAAACAGTGAAGGAAAATATCGTGACCTGCATGACCTAGAATCAACCAACCCGCACTGGGCCCGCTTGGTAGATTACAGCCCACGACCTCTCACCAAGAAGTGTCCCAGAAGTCGAAGCCGATTATGCTAATGTCTTGTTAACTTTTCAGATTTACGCGATGTCACAAGCCGCAGCATTTGATTTGTTTCAAAGAATGGACATCCAAAATGGTTATAGATATCCTACTGAGTGCTATGAACTTGAAATGTAGCATGCCTGATTCTCATAATAAAAAATTGGTATGAATATTTAAAAATTTTAGACAAAATCTGCCTGGAAGCTAGGTATTTTAAAGCATTATTTTCCTAACCTAACCTAACTTTGTTTTTCGAATATTGAAAATTATGTTTTACATCGATGTAGTTGAATAAACTCCAGTACTTTGATGCCACTTAAGCTTATTTTTCAATAGTCAAGTTAAATCAAACACATACATTTTACATTTTCACAGATTTTCTCTTACAAAAACTTATCCGTAATCATAAAGTCAAATTTATCCGTCGGGTAAAGGATAACTGTTTATTGAAATTTCCCCTGTGGTGTTTTGTCTTGTAAAACGTGAACAAAGAAGTTTCTTTCTGGTTTTTAACACGCAAATGTTAGTCATTAAAGTAAAAACTACTTTTTTCGAATTTTATCGCGTTATAGATATTGATATTATTTAAATTCCGATGTTGCGCCAATTAGCAGAGACGGCGTAAGACAGGGGGAACAGGCTACAGCTCTAGGCCCCAGGCACCAGTGGAGTACCTTAAGAGTAGTCTTAAGGTACCTACTCCACTGGTGCCTGGGGCCTATGCTGCCCGTTGTTGTTGTAGATCAACAACGGGCAGCATAGGTATAACCTTCGAAGTCCCCTTGCAAATGGGGAGGCCTTTGTTCAGTAGTGGTCGTCACTTGTGTAACGATGATAACTCACATGGCCATTATTCTCTCTCTTACAGGACATACTTTCAAATATAAAAGTGATGATTTTGCAAGAAACCAACGAACCGATGCTAAACATGGCGGTTTCAAAGGCGGCAGCATTGTTGGGAGCCTCCGATGTCCATATAACTGACAGCTTAGTTTGGGAGCATGATTACAACGGCAGGTTAGGGACCTAACCATAATTAAGAGGCGGTAGCTTAATAGGTATTGGACTTGCGAATATGTCTTTGCCGGTTCCAAACCCAAACATTGCACTACCGATGTGAATCCACTCGTAACAAAACCATTTGGCTTAGGGTCGGCACGAGGGGTAACAAAAATGCAATAATGGACATGAGCCATTATAGGCCGAGTTCATAATCAGCCTATTATGCTCATGCCCATTATTGCATTTTTTCCTAAAAGGTTAATTCACTTTCAGAATATTTTCCGACATGGCGGACATTATATTCATTGCGACTAAAACGCATATGTGCGTGCAGCGATTTGCCGACAAGTCTTCCGTGCCTGTCTTGTGCATGATGTCCAGAACCCACGCCGCTATACAGTCACTGGCTACCATCATGTCTATTATGGTAATGTAACTATTCTAACTATTCTTTATAAAAAAAATATCTCGCAAAGGTAGTAACCCTTTTCAACAGCCACTATTAGTATTTCTGTCATATTATATCTTTTATGCCTCTCTCTCATTTAAGAGCTCAGCTCTTGTCGGTGCAATAATCGCAACTGTTCTCTATTCTGCGTCTTCTGTTTGACCTTTTGATACGATCCTACTCCCACTGTTTCCTTCACTTGTTCAATAAACTTTCTCTAGGTCTTCCCCTTCCTCGTTTGCCTTAAATATTATCTTTATATCCTACGGAGTGTAGGACGCCCCCTGGGAAGATAAAGTGATGATTTGCAAAAGGTTGCTGGCAGGAGTTGGGTGCGAAAAGCGGAGGGCAGGGTGAAATGGCGCACATTAGGGGAGGCCTACGTCCAACAGTAGACTAGTATAGGCTAATGATGATGATGATAACTTTTAGAGTCACTTTTACAATCCAATGTTTTAGATTGTTAGTAGGTACTAGATGGCGCTGGCATTTCGTAACTGTCAAACTCGGGGAATCAAAGTCTCGTTTAAAGTCCAGTCCAGTTCCAGTAGTTAGACCGACAGCCGAAATAATTATGTGAGTGCAACAGTATAAATATACCGCGGTTAGGCAAACGTAGTGTAGGACGCCCGCTGGCCAGGTGAAGTGACGAGTTTCGGAAGGCAGCTGGCAGCAACTGGATGAAAAGAGCTGAAGACCAGGCTCTGTGGCGTTCACTTAAAGAGGCCTACGTCTAGCAATGGACGAATACGGGCTAATGAAGATGATGAACAGTATAAATAGTGTCTCCTAGTCTCAAATAGCAAAATATTTTTGACACCGACTTTCGCGGTTCTGGCTAACTAAAGATAGTCACGTATTATGACTAACTAAAGTTAGTCATGATGAATGATGTCCGTATAACAGTCGGGACTGAAGGCTCAACGTGCCCTCTGACGCACGGAAAGGTCTCGATATGCAATAGTCACCTGTCTATACAGAAAATAATCGAGAACAATTTTATTAATATCGTTATTATTAGCCACGAGCCAAATTTGAATTGTAAAAGAGTATAAAAAAAATAACCCTATAAATTTCTGACGATTTCACTTAATTTCAGGAGGAATACGGTACGATGACAGGAGTTAACCTGGCATATGTAGGGCCGCCCCATCCCGTACTCAACTCTTACCTACTCCTGTGCCCTATGCTTGGAGCAAACATCAGGTTCAAATGTGGCTGTTCGGTAAGTTTGTACTCTTTTATACTTCACTAGTTGTGCCCACAGCAATCTCATTTATCCCAGATTCTAGTAAAATTTCCTCCAATCCCGTCTCAGTAGTAGATACTCTGAATATCGGTCGCTATAGGTAACACACAGAGACAGAGAGTACCTACATTTTGTAAGGGATAACTCGGTAAAAAAGCAGGCGAGCTATCTGATGGTAAGTAGACATCGCCTCCCATGGACATCAGCAAAACCAAAGGAGTTGCAGATGCGTTGCCAATCATATTTAAGGAAAACGGAGAGGAGGGAGAAAAGGAGAAGGAACGGGACTGAAGGAGGAATTGGGCCTCCGGCGCTCCACACTCACCGTACGAAACGCAACAGTGTGCATACTGTTACTTGACGTCGATATTTTATGGGAGGGTAGTACTTGCCCGGTCGTGCGGACCCATTCATACTGGCATGTACACATGAAATTAATATAGCCGTGTTATTTCGCTGTGAGCTAAACAGAGTACCGAGTGGGTCCCACAAAATGGCAGACGACAGCGCAGTAGGCCTTAACGAAGATGAAGGGATAAGCTTAACGACTTCTGGAAGGATTGGCCCAAAACGGCCTTAAGCCGTGAGGAATGGAAAGAGGATAGGGAGGCCTTTGTCCCGTAGTGAGGCGAAAATGGCTGAAAATTTGGTGAAATCCGCTCTCTAACTTCTAAATTTATGAGCGAGTGTAAAATGCTTGCATAAACGACTGAGATTTCAAGATTTAATTTATTTAAATGTTTTCTTCAGAAATGTCCAGTCACTCCACTGCTTCTGAATGCCAGCAAAGAAATGACAGAGAAAACATCCACAGAGTGTCGTCAGTGCAGGGACAGAGATGAAGTACTGAGGAACGCGTGTGTCGTCGTCGCCGGGCCCACTACGCAGCAGAAGGAGAAGATTCACGAGTTTGCGCTCAGCTGTCAGGTATGGACACGGGCAATTGCCATTTGACAGCCAGAATTACGAAAATACGTCATCGTTTCGTGGTGGACATCCGAACGAAACGCTTTAAGTCATTTTTATCTTTTTTAAAATGTGGAGTGTGATGTGTGAACTTCTTGAGTTAGTCTTCCCCGATGGATATAAAAAGCGGCGGTAGCCTAATGGCTAGGGCGTCGGACTAGCTATCATGTGGTCGAAACCCACCCATGGCACTACCGACGTGAATTCACTCGTAACACAAGCATTTTAGCTTATTACGAGGTGTTAACAAATACTAGTAATGTGCGACCCACATTACTAGTAAGCTATTAAAAAACATATATACTTAATTATAATCTGGGTGTCTTTAAATCACGAGTAAATCGCTCTCTCCTAGACAAATGCGCTCCATCGTAAACACAGTATCGCTGAACATCTGGCGAACTGGCGATCAAGCGTAGGCCTATCATGAATAATTGAAAAAATGTACCAATGTAATACCATCTCATTTTTACGAAAAGCCAATATATTGCGATGTCTGGGCCCCAGAGAGCCAAGGCAGACAATGACTAATAGTAGGATAGGAAGGTACGACGTAACTCCACCCGACCATTACGTTTCTCCACCGATCCTCGCTACGGATGGGTTTATGGCAAAGTATATTGCGCAAAGAAAATAATAAACATAACATAACATACCATCACGCCTGCATTCCTCCCGTAGGTGTACTATTTTACACCCACATTTCGCCGGTATGTTTAGGTCCCATGTAATAGGGAGGGCTAGCGAGCCTATTGCCATTAACCGGGCACAAATCCAGGCTAACAAACAAAACAATGTCTTTTCATATACCTACCCATCTTATACATGAGTTTCTGTCGAGGTATTTTAGGGAAGAAAAGAAATGCCCAACACACCGTACTTAATGTGCTAACATAATTGTAAAGGTATCGATTTGAAGGCACATAGTAAAAAATACTGAGCTAATCATCATCATCAACAACCCATTATATTGTCCCACTGCTAGGCACGGGTCCCCTGTCAGAACGATAGGTATTAGGCTATGGTCCACCAAACTAATCTACTGCGGGTTGGCAGACTTCACATGCCGTCGAGAAAATCCCTTAGTCATTCAGGTTCAATCACGATGTTTTCCTTCACCGTTAAATCGCGTCATAATTAACTAAGTAATTAAGTATGTAATATACAACATGACTTCGAAAAGTTATTGGTGCGTGCCGAAACTAATCGACCTTTGACAGTCCAATCAAAGGTTCAAATATCATCGACTTCAACTGAGCTAGTGAAACTTAACAAATGATGTCTCAATATGACACGGCAAGAGTATTCCATTGGTGTTGCTGGTGTCTATTGCTGCTAACCATCAGGCGAACTTCTTTTTGTGGTCTTCGTACGATAATATGGCGGTATAGCTGTTCTCTAAGACACCCTCCGAGGAAACTGTCTGAATCCAAGATTATTACAGGGATGGCGAACTAATGGCACGTGAAAAAACATTTTGGGCACGGGACTTGGCTACTAACCTAATAAAAACATTTTATATTGGCGTCGATAGGTAGCAAATTAATTGTAAACACACACAGCCTTTTCAAATATTATAATTTGATGAGGATTAATAATATAATATTTTATAAAGATAATGGTATGAAGATCAATAAAACGTTCGCCATCCCTGATCTAGGATAAGCGAATTGAGATTGCGAAGTACCTACTACGGCAACTAAAATTAAATTATTTTGTCTTGATTACAGGAAATAAACAGGTTAACATGTTACCGGTGGATCTTCTTCCATACATGTCCACGAGGCGACGAGGTCGACGACGTACTGTTTTGGAACTGCAACGCTAGGACTTTCAATGCATTTCAAAACATGCATTACATTGCTGCGGCTCTAATGGCTAAGAGTGTAAGAGATTATAAGTTTTAACAATTCTTTTATTTTTTTTAAATCATGCTGTGGAGGTAATAAATGAGTTTGAATTAAAAAAAACTGAAAAATGTTCCGATAGTTTTCTAAATCCATTTTTATGATGTATATTGTTTAGAAGTAAGATAATGTTTGCTCAACTTGGCGGGGGCACTGCTGCGCGTATTATGAGTTGTACAGCAGGTCAAGGTATACAAAACTGTCAAATTTCTCCAAATGATTTTAAACCTTCATTTGTTGAAGATAAAGTTCAAAATTAACTGAGACAATTTGACATTTTGTGGTAACTTGATGTACTGGCCACATAATTGAACAAACTAATGCTTTATAGTAATTAAAAAAATTCGAAATGTTTTTCAGCAATGTCCCAACCTATTAAATAGATCTGACAGCATTAATTTGCCTTCGCTTTGTATGGTATTTTTCATAATGTTTAATAACCTGATTTATTAAGTAAAAATTATAAAATTGTACTCTAATATCAAGACTGTATTGTATAATTTTTCAAATAGTGATGTGCAGTTCAATAAAATGTAAATTATTATTTTTCAATTGGTTTATTATTATAAATTTACTACTAGATAACTATCTACACAATACTTAACTCTATAATTTTTTTGAAAATGTTAATATTTGACCATGGGCTAGGACATTGAAAACATACTTTTCTCCCAAACGTCTGTTTTCCCATAATTATTAATATTGTACACTTACACACAGTTTTACAGAGATGAGTTCAGGTCCTTCAGCAAGCTGCTTGCCAATCTCTGATTCAGGATGTTATTTCAGGATTTCAGGATCTGAGATTTTAGGATGTTATTTCTGCATAATTTTTGTGATTTTTTCTTTAAATCACTGACACACGTTGCCGCATGAGGGAAAAACAATAGATTTTGCATTGTGTCTACAATACAGCACTTGAAAGGTTAAAGTAGTAATATTTTATGGCAACATTAACATTTACAATCTGTACCCTATGATATTATTCTAATCAGTTTGGTTTCTGAACTTTCCTCTCATGAACTTTGGAAGCGGTACCACACCAGGACATGGAATTTGTCCGTACACTTCACAAATGCATGGCTTTTCACATCCAACACCAAAGTTTGCAGGATTATCCTTCTTTTCTGCAGCTATTAACTCCTGTTCTAATACTTGCTTTGATTTTCCTGTAAATAAAGAAAAAAAGAAATAAGTAGGTACAACATTATAATACCAAAATAATGAAAAAAGATAACACACAAAAAAGCTAAACATTGTAATACCCAAATTTTTGTAAGTTGATTTTTAAATACTCTTTTACAAGTCTTATTTTGAAGCGACAGTAGCCTAATGGCTAGGGCGTCAGATTTGCAATAATGTGGTTGCCAGTTCGAAACCCAACCATTGCACTGTGAACATGGACCCAGTCATAATACAAGCATTTAACTTAGTACAAGGGATAAACAAAAACACTATAAATGTGCAAAAATCTATTGTTTTAGCTAGTTATCACCTGGATTTCTTAACTGACAACATTTGATAAGGAGCACCAAATCCAAACTCATAAAAACATGGTATATTTTAAAGTTCATACAGAAAATAAGACATAATAATTATGTGAATGACAAAATGTAGGAAAATACCTGAAATTATCTATTGAGGAAATCACTATAGATATTAGGAGCACCTAGAAATTGGTTGTCGAGATTGAGATAAGATGATAAGGAAGTTGAGAGAAGCAGTCATTACATGTGAAATGCTTATATTTAACCAGTCAATGGCGGGATGAGCTGGACTTATATAAAAAAGACTGGTCCTCTACAGCATCAGACAGAGAGAAGTGGAAGAAGAGTGGGGAGGCCTTTGCCCTGCAGTGGGCCACTACAGGCTCATAATAATAATAATAATAACCAGTCAATGCAGGCCAATCCAGGCCTCATCTACAATGCAAGCCCAGCCCACATTGGGAAACATAATATTTGTGTATGAATATATCCGTGCATGGCATGAATAACTTTATAAGTTGTCAGTAAAGTCTAAAATTAAACCATTAGACTTATGTTCTAAATTCAAATTTCTTTAACAAAATATTTCGAGTTATCAAGTTGTTCATGCCATGTATGGATATTTTCTTTGAATATACGAATTATACCAATACGGATGAAATATTAACAAAATAAAATTCAATGTCAGGCAGGGTTCAAACCTGCATTTCTCTTGTTAAGTACACTAGAGGCTGTTCAGTATGATGGCTACCTGCTGTCTGTAGTTAACAACAGCCTGAATTTTTCCTTTGCTTAAATTTATATATTTAAATATACTGCTGCATGGTACCTAAGCGCGACAGCTACGCTAGAGGTCCTGGGTGCGATTCCCAGGTTGAGCAAAGTGTTATTGAGTTTTTCTATTAAATTCTTAGTAGCAGCTTAGAGTCTGGATTTGTGCCCGGTTAATGGCAATAGGCTCGCCCCCTATTGCATGGGACCTAACCGGCGAAGTGTGAGTGTACATTAGGCTACCTCTGCCCCTTCAGGGAATACCGGCGTGATAGTATGTTAGGCAGGTTTAGGTCAATAATTTCTTTGTTGACTTACCAACTGTTCTAATTAAATGCTCTAAAATTTCTTCTTTAGATTTATTGTCGACATCAACCAATATCTTCCTTCCATCATCAAAATAACACTTGATAAAAGGCGAAGGCGTTAGGTTCTTCAACGTTGCCACTTGTACGTCTGGGTTTTTGTATTGAATTTGCGGTAAATACCAGAAAACAAACTCCTTAGCGCCTGTGTTGTTTTGGCCAGTTATATTGTATGCTACTGAAAATATCTTGATCTTGTCTTTTAGCACTAGTCTTCCAGCGTTTAGATAATTCAATGTGCGTCGCACAGGTGCTCTTCCTTTCATGAACGGCATATTTAATTGTAGTTAATTCGATTTCCCTGAAATTATGAGCGTATAACCTTCAATAAAAGAGCCTAACCTAAAATCAAAAATGTCAAAGATGTCAAAGTGTTAACTATCAATGTCATAACATTCGGCATCGGCATTGTGGTTATGACGTTTTGAATGATCGTTCTGAAAGTAAATAACCGCAAATATAATTTAAAAAAAGATCGCGTTCCACATTGCTGTGTTACATTATTTATACTTTACACTAAAGTACATGATATTATAATTGAATTATAAAATGGATTCTGGGTAAGTATCCGAATAATAATATCTGTTATCAATTTTGACGTGGACTTATATATATTAGCTGTACTTTTCAGTAATATAGGTATTAATTATTGATTGATGTTTTCACCCACATCTAGAAGACTTAACCTTAGACGCCAATGTGATTGGGAAAAGGCTACGAGAAAATATTTCAAAAGTTACAAATCTTAATATGTAGGTACATTTTTTTTTTATCTCAGATAGCCTTACGCTTGACCACAACTTGCCTGATGTAAGCATCGAAGTGGTCTACGATGGAGCGCGCTTACCTCGAAGATATATCTATTCACTCTCGTCTTGAAGACACCCAAATTGTAGGTCTCAGGTAACAAAGATTCCGGTAGCGAGTTCCACAATAGAGCAGTACGCACTGTAAATGTAGACCCAAAACTCTTCGTGCGAGATTTAGGCACTTCCACCACGTAGCGGTGGCGGCTTGCCGTAGCTCTGCTTGTCCGGAAGTGGAACGGGGATGGTGGAACTATTTCATGTAGTCATCTGTGAGTACCATAGAGGTAGAAGGTCAGAGCGTTGAACAAGTGAATTGAAAAATATCATCATCAACCCATTGTATTTGCCCCCTGCTGGGCACGGGCCGCCCGAGATTTTGTGACCATCAGCTGATGGTAAGTAGTCTTTGCAATACCAAAGGAGTTGCAGATGCGTTGCCGAGCCTATTTAAGGAAAAGGGAGAGGAAGGGGACTGAGGGAGGATTTGGGCCTCCGGTGCTCCACAGTCATCGTACGAAACGCGACAGTAGGTATGCATACTACTACCTACTTGACGTCGATATTTTGTGGGAAGGTAGTACATCCTCAGTCGGGCCGAGCCATTCATGCTGGCACCAAGACATGCCAGCGATGCACTGCTACTACTCTAGTCTCTATAAGTTACGAGATTTTGTAGGAACTGACAGCATGTTTCATATAGCAGAAGTTAGTATGTAATAGTAGGTACACTGACGGTAGCCTTCTGCTGGTTGGCAGACTTCACACGCCGTCAAGAAAATCTATCAGGCATGCAGGTTTCCTCACGATGTATTCCTTCACTGTTAAAACACACATCCTTGGCTCTGTTTAGCTATTAATACGCACTTAAAATAATGACTTCGAAAAGTTAGAGGTGCGTTGAAGTGTGCCTTGGATTCCATGCTCGCTTAATTTTTTTCATAAACTAGCAAATTTCATATAAATTTAAGTTATTTATATGAGTTAATTCATTAGCAATAAACCAATGTTAGGTACGCATACCTACAGCTTAGAACATAACATACTATCACGCCTGTATTCCCCGAAGGGTTAGGCAGAGGTGTACTTAATGTACACGTGTAATAGGGGGCGAGCCTTTTGCCATTCACCGGGCACAAATCCAGACTCCGAGCTGCTACTGAGAATGTCATAGAAAAACTCAATAACACTTTGCTCGACCTGGGGATCGAACCCAAGACCTCTAGCGTAGCAGTCGCGATTAGGACCACTAGACCAACGAGGCAGTCTTAGAAACACAGACTTTTTTCCTAGTCTGAGCTTAGAAATAATTTATTTGAAAATAATAATGGGAAACATGATTTAACTTCATACTAATTAATCACAGATGAGATTTTGTATACCTACGTATTTTCATAACATACCATCACACCTGTATTCCTTAAAGGTAAGGCAGACGTTTACCAACGTACGGTGGCTAGCACATCAAGTTACCACAGAATGACATCATTTCTCAGTTGATTTTGATCTTAATCCCCAACATTTTAAGGTTTTAAATAATTTGGAGACATTTGACAGTTTTGTTTAACCTGATGAGCTTCGCTGGTATGTTTAGGTCCCATGTAATAGGGGGCGAGCCTATTGCCACTAACCGGACACAAATCCAGACTCCGAGCTGCTATTTCCATATTGACTTCTACTCTACTGACGATGAATGATAAATATAGATGAGGTGATAAGAAACAATTACATCTTTCAAAAATAACACTGATAACTAACATTGAACCACGTTATCTGTCAAAGGTTTATTGACTCCTCGCCACAAAAGTCAGTTCAATCTAGATAATGATATTTATATCAATCATATCATTAATTTGATATACGCTGCTTATTCCTCGGGCGCCAAATTCTTTATTTTTTTTGCAAATTGTTGGTCTAATACGTTCTATAATGGCAGTAGGAATTGCGACATCGATGTTTTCACAATTACTGACTAGGTACTACACAAATTTTGCTTAATATTGGTGGTGTAAATTGAGGATTCTGCCAAAATTATCAAAGTTACTATATTATCTGTTACGTTAACAATATTTGTAGACGACATTGCAAAGTACAGTCGGCATCAAATATATCTGCGCAAACTGATCAGAAACTAAGGAAATGAAACTTTATCTCAACAATTTTAAGAATATTTTAGAATGAATTCCGTACACGACGCTGTCATTTGGACATTTTATAACATAACATACCATCACGCCTGAATTCCCGGAAGGGTTAGGCAGAGGTGTACTAATGTTAACCCACATTTCGCCGGTTTGTTTAGGTCCCATGTAATAGGGGGCGAGCCTATTGCCATTAACCGGGCACAAATCCAGACTACGAGCTGCTACTGAGAATTTCTTAGAAAAACCCAATAACACTTTGTTCGATCTGGGGATCGAGCCCAGGACCTCTAGCGTAGCAGTCGCGCCTAGGACCACTAGACTAATGAGGCAGTCTGGAGGCAGGATGTATTTTATCCCATTTAAATGTGTTATGTATAATTTCCCTAGTTGCTCAGATAAATATAAACAGGCTGTTCGCTTCGATTATTTGATGCTGACTGTACCATCAATATCAGAATACTTATTATTGACAATTAAAAGCAACAAATCAAGATATCTAGGTAATTGATACAAATTTATCTTGATATTTGATCTTTATCATTACAATATATCTTTAAATATTACTGTAATGTGTCATTTACTTTCCAAAAGTCTTACAGATACATTATACATTCAAACTAAGATCGAAAAATTATGTATTAAAATCAATAATTTTGAGTTATTTGTTTGGTTGATTTGTACATTCTAAATGGAAGATAGGAAATACGAATACAATAGCTTAAAAATGGAGAACTCTATTAGGAAGCAGTGAATAATTATTGTTTGCAGTAAGTTATTATTTAATATTATTAATAGGTACCTACTCCCTCAGATCAAATAAAGATAAGGCGAAGTTAACTAATACAAGTGTGCGTGTAATTGTGTGTTGTACACGGCAAGGCGTAGTTTTAGCCGGCCTCACTTCTTTGTTTGCAAAGTTCCATCTTAACTTTTTATTTGATCTGAGCCTCATCATCATCATCATCAACCCATTACATTGTCCCACTGCTGGGCACGGGTCTCCTCACAGAAGAAGAGGGAATAGGCTATAGTCCACCACGCTAGCTTACTGCGGGTTGGCAGACTTCACACGCCGTCAAGAAAATCTATCAGGCATGCAGGTTTCCTCACGATGTTTTCCTTCACCGTTTAAGCGCGTGATAATTAATTATTAATACGCACATGACTTCGAAAACTCAGAGGTGCGTGCCTTGGATTCGAACTCGAGACCTTTCACTTGGCAGTCCAATGGTCATATCACTAGGCTATCACTGCAATTGATCTGGTATTTTTGTTGTGGTAGGGCCACGCTGTTCGCAGCATGAGTGGGCCGGATGGGCCGGGGAAGTACCACACTCTCGCAGAAGACCGAAGTCCGAGTAGTAGCGTTTCGCTACTGCGCTTCGTTCGGTGAGCGAGAGGGCCGGAGGCCCAATTCCTCCCCCAATCCCCTTCCTTCTCCTTTTCTCCTTCCCCTCCCTTTCCCTAAATAGACTCGGCAACGCACCTGCAACTCCTTTGGTTTTGCAGATGTCCATGGGCGGCGATCACTACTTACCATCAGGTAGCTCGCCTGCTCGTTTGCCGAGTTATCCCGTAAAAAAAATCTGATCTGAGCCTACTCGATAAATATTGAGTATATTAGTTTTATCATCATCTAAGCCTTGTCCTTGAGTCGGTTACCAGTTTTAACTAGATGCGTATAAGTGTTTTATTCGAAGTGACTACAGCTATCAAACAATTTCTAGGCAACACCGATATTCGAAGTATAGACTGGTTGTCAGCCTCTTTGGGCTTCTGACTACCACTATCGATTGTCGTAGATGTTTTTATGACAACTGAGACGGCTGTATGTGGTATTCTCTCCGAGGCACGGAAGAGTCCCAAATGATAACAATGCTCACCCATGATGGCATTTGGCATCTGGTTGGACTGGAAGCCGTCCCTCACAAATTTGGCAAAAAGACTACGTGGATGATGAGATGGATAAGTTAAAAAGTCTTTGGGGTTGGAGTAAAACCGACCTTAATAACTAGTATTTAAGAAGGATTCTTTTATCCAGTCAATGTAGGTCAGCTGATAGTGGGCTGGAGCGTGGGCTGGTCAGCACCTATCATTCCGAAGCTACAAAACTTGGAGACATCTCCGCTGGACACTTTACCAACGGATCTGCAGACATCGTGGATTGGATCGCTATTGTACATAGGATCTGTTATAGGTGAGTACTTTTTACATGATTCCTTTTTGTATCGCGTGGGAAAAGATGAGTTTAAGGTGGTAGGATTCCGATGGTAAAGTTCCTCAGCGATGGTACCACCGCATTTTGCGGTTAAGCAATTATTTGCTAACATTACTGTGTTCTGATTTGAAGGACAACAGGTCTCAATGCACTAATTTAGTACTTACCTAAGTACTGCCAACTTCTATTAAGCTACGATTGCTGTTACGATTGTCATCAGGTAGCCCATATGCTTATTTGAACAGTCAGGTTCTGTCATGATCATTCGTAGCCCGAATGTACCCATAGTTGAGTATAGCCTAACCTGGCGTACCCAGTATGGTCAGCCTAACTCTCGAGCTGATGTCCGGAGAATGAAATCCTAGGATCAGTCAGGATCTTAAAAAAAACAATGCTCAACAAAAAATAATACCATTTTAAGTCAGAGAGTAGCCCGAACTACAATGAGTTAATGCGATCATTTTTAGGCTGTAACATATGGATGGCGCTTTAAAATTCGTAAAGCATCTCTCTTACAAAATCTAAGAATCTTCAAATGATGCAGCTAATAAGCATTATCTATCATTATTGTGCTCTGAATAAAATTGTATTCTAATTTAATTGTTTTTCCAGGACCGTATGTTACCAGTGTCTTATCAAATATGGTTGGGCGGAAGCCGTGCCTCATCATCGGTGGGTGTCTGAACGTTCTCGCTTATGTCCTGGTTGTGACCACCCAGAGCATTGCCATGATATACACCGTGAGGGTGATAAGTGGTCTGGGCATGGGAATCTGCACTGTCAGTGCTATCGTCTACGTTGGAGAAATAGCGTAAGTAATATACTATAGGTACTTCATCCGGCAGTGCAGTGATAGCCTAGTGATATGACCATTGGTCTGCCAAGTTATGAGTCTCTAGTTCGAATCTAAGGCCTCTGGCTTTTCGAAGTCATATGCGTATATGTGAAGTCTGCCAACCCGTAGTAGGCTAACGTGGCCGACTTTAGCCTAATCCCTCTCGAATTGATAGGAGACCCGTGCCCAGCAGTATGACTTCGTTCGGCCTATGTTAATGTAAAACTTGCTTGTTAATTTTTTACTCGGATGGAATGTGTTGTGGATTGTTGAACCCTCAGGAGGGAGCACGCGTCGTATTGCTGCAGCACCCACTCCTAGAGCTTTTTTATTTTGCTTCCTCAATATCGATACTGAGTTCAGATTATCTGTTTTGTTATTATTATGTGCCTAAAATGTTTTGGATCATCATCATCCCATTCACCACTGCTGGGCATGGATCTCCTCTTAGACAACGCTAGTCTACTAGCGCCACCGTCGAGAAAATCTCTCAGGCAAGCAGGTTTCCTAATGATGTTTCCCTTCGTCGTTTTGTCATTGATAATTAATTATTTATTAGTACATGTACACAAGTCTTCGAAAAATCGGTGCGTGTCTTGTATTTAAGTTTGAGACTCTCTCGATCTCTCATTGTACGACACGCCAATATATGAAGTGATGTGTATCTGCCAATGGATAGATAGAGATGCATGCGTCTGTACCTAATTTTGTTTTGTGTCTGTAGATCGACGGACATTCGTGGGATCCTGCTGACGTCCACCTCTGTCGTGGGCATCACAGGCACCCTTCTGGTGTACGCTATAGGTCCTTTCGTATCCTATGTGGCTACAGGGTACATAGCGCTAGCATTGTGTCTAATTCATCTACTATGCATCATATTTATTGTGCCTGAATCGCCGGTGTATCATGCTATGAAAGGTAAGCGTTTTTTATCACGAGGGGCCGCAGTAGGTACCGTTTTGAAGTACCAAATGAAGTAAAATGTACTATGAAACCTTAACATGGATATGCTTTTAATCCCGGGTTCGGGGATTCATATCAATATCAATCTCTGGTTCAAATTGACAGTGTGTTCCTGTCCTGATAAAAAGACTAAGCCAGGCCAGGGTGCGCTGGACGATCTTTTATAATTTAACACACTTGGAGGCTCTTTTTAAAACACCCCGCAAAAAAATTAGAAACGCAATGTGGGTCGACCTCCAACAAGATGGACAGACGACCTGGTAAAGGTCGCTGGGAGTCATTGGATGCAGGCGGCATATAACCAGTTGTTGTGGAGGTCTATGGGGAAGGCCTTCGTTAAGTAGTGGCCTTCATTTGGCTGATATGATGAGGTATATCAATCGGGATTAAAAGGTTTAATACCTCTGTAGCAGTCGCGCTTAGGACCACTAATAAAGCAGACGATTAATTAATACGCACACCAATTTCAGGTAACGACAACAAAGCCGCCAAGACGCTCAACATGCTCGGCAGAAGCGGGGACATCGAAAAAGTTATCGACAACTTCGCAAAGAAGAAGGGAGACACCGAAAGCAATATCATGGATTGGGTGGAAATATTCACCATAAAGTCAAATAGAAAATCTCTCTTCATCACCTTCATGTTGGGAGCCTTCCAGCAGACTAGTGGTGTGGCTGTGGTCTTGTTCTTTGCGACCACTATCTTCCAATTGGCCGGGTCTACCATCAAGCCGGATGTGGCCACGATTATCATTGGTGCTACCAGGCTTGTGTCTAGTTTGATCGCTCCGTTATTGGTTGAAAGCAAAGGCAGGAGGAACCTTTTAATGGTGTCGATGACTGCTTGTGCCCTTAGTCTAGTAAGTTGGGATTCTGTTGGTTTTCAACTTGCATTAGAATTGGGGGCCTAGACAATGTCACATTTTCATTATCGATATCGAAGTTAAATATCCGAAATGTATGGATTTGACATAATTTCGTCACGTGACAATGTGACATATCGAAAGATTATACCAATGCCATACATTTCGGATATCTAACTATTTATTTATGGTTTCTCATACTCACGAAAATATTACATATTGCTTTATACCATCATCACGCCACGCCTGTATTCCCCGAAGGATTAGGCAGCGGTGCACTTACTGTACACCCACAGTGCGTCACAAATCCAAAACTCCGAGCTGCTACTGAGATTTCATAACCCAATAACAGTTTGCTCGTCCAGGGAATCGAACCCAAGACCTCTAGCGTAGCAGTCGCGTTATATTGATATTATTTAATTCCGGACTTTTCGGATCCTTTACAACATTCATGGAAACGGGTTGACTAAAAGATTTAAACGTTAAAATTACTTAACAGCTACCTTACTTTAACGATAAAATCCGTATAAAGTAGTTTTATTTCTAGTTTACCAGATATTTATAAAGAATCCCTTAATTAATTACCAAGAGGTTATTACATGGATAAAAATAACTACTCTATTTCTATTTAATTTACTTTAAACCCTGCCTGATATCGAATTTTCCTTTCACTAGAAATTTTCTTTAATTAGAAAATTCATTTCTTTGTGATAATTTACTTTAATTAAATTAGTTTGCTCCTATCGGTGCAGCACCTCGGCTCTATATTGAGAACTCCACACTCACGTGGTATCCGAGGCACGGAGGGGCTCTCTATGTTCAAACGGTCACCCATCCGTAGACTGAACACGGCATGCGTAACTTAACCTTGCAGATCTGTTGATCAGTGCAGTTGTAACTTCGCCATGAGCCCCACAATATAAAATTATTAGACTTATGAATAACATTTTTTTCAGTCTGTTTTGGGAGTATACTTCTACCTGGATAGGATAAACAGTCCAGCTATAGCATCCATCGGTTGGCTTCCGATGGTGTCTCTCATCGTTTATTTCTTCTGCTACGAAGCAGGTAAGGACTACAAAGAGGTTGTATATATTACCGCAAACTCTTTAAAGCCTATATTTTACAAGATTTTGCTTTAGTTTTCTCTCATAAATCCACAGCTTTATACTAAAGTAGGTAAATATTATTCTTTCTTCCAACTCCGTACAAGTCTGATATGTTTCATCTCTCAGGCATGAAGGTGATCACACAATATTTGTCTTTACCTTTTTAATCAATTATTAATATGTACATGATTACAAAATGACAGAGGACTTGAATTCGTCTTCGATACTTACTACTTGGCTGTTGAATCATCATCAACCCATTACATTGTCCCACTGCTGGGCACGGGTCTCCTCTCAGGACGAGAGGGATTAGGCTATAGTCCGCCACGCTAGCCTACTGCAGGCTGGCAGATTTCACACGCCCTCAAGAAAATCTCTCAGGCATGCAGGTTTCCTCACGATGTTTCCCTTCACCGTTTAAGCGCGTGATAATTAATTATTATTACGCACATGACTTCGAAAAGTCAGAGATGCGTGCCTTGAATTCGAACTCGAGACCTTTGACTTGGCAGTCCAATGGTCATATCACTAGGCTATCACTGCTTTTTCTCCTTGTGTTGTATTTACTCTCTTTCTTCCTCAGGTTTCGGCACAATCCCCAACGCAATAGTCGGAGAGATGTTCAGAGCCAACGTCCGTGCTAACGGCTCCACTCTAGCCATCACCGCGACCTGGCTGGTTGGCTTCGCGTTGACCACCGGCTTCAGTTCCATGGTGGAAGTCCTAGGTGGAGACGTGACATTCTGGCTTTTTGGAGGGTCCTGTATCCTGGCCTTCATATTCACATTCTTCTGCTTGCCGGAAACGAAAGGAAAGACGCTACATGAGATCCAAGAGATGTTAAGTTAGGATAAGACGTGATAAATGATATTTATTTCTGTAAATAAATCCTTCAAAGACACTTTTACTAGTCGATTTTTTTACATTTTTTTTTTAATCTAGGTGGCGCCGACATTTCCTATCTGACGACCTCTGAGAAGAAATGTCGAAACAAACGCAGAGAATCATGGTCTCTTTTAAAGTCCAGACAATAGTTATATCATAAATGTGCTAGTTTTACAATGTAGGGCAAAATCTGAACAGGCCTTTTGAAGAAAGAGCCAAACAGTTTTGAGTTGACCTGTCCTAACTGACGGTACGCATACATCAGTCCTCGTGTAGCTCAACCATTTTTTAGGGAGCTCAACGATCCGTCGCACGGCGATACCAGATCAGCAAGACATTTGCGTAGGTCATGTGAAATACTCAAAACTCTCAGAAAACTTTTATTATAAATCTTAATATAGTTAGAGCTAACCTACATAGTACTCACATTTACATTTTTATCCTTCATTTTTTTTATATAACATTAAACATACACATTTGAAATAAATTGAAACAAAAGCATATCCAAAGACAATGTTACAATTTACATTAGTACAGATGATAAAACAATGCAAGATAAATAGGACCTACAAGGCAACTCAGTCCACCCGCGAGTGAAAGTAAAAAAACATAGTGAAAATAAATATAAGAAGAATAAGGAGAGGTAGAAAGACTACGTCTCTTTCCCCTTACGCGAAGGGGGCCTCATAGGCGGCCCGCCACTGCCGGGTCTGCGGACGAATGTCACAGCGCTCCTATATTCCGAAACGCCGAGGTTGGTTTTAGTCGGTAGATCGCTCTTGTCAGAGTGGAGTCCGACACACCCCATCGCTCACCCCGGGGCGGTGGGTAGTACATGAAGCCCATTTCCAACCCGGGATTTTTATTTATTAAAAATATAAGTCTTGACGTCCTGAAGAATTTTAAGAAACATTTTTCGTATACTAAAAAGTAATTGAAATCGACTATTAAAATTCAGAGATGAGCTCTATTGCTACGGGGTATTGAGAGTGGATGTTTTGTCCCTTTACCACAAAATGTGCATCAGTATAGAATTTTTAAGGCAACTGCACGTTGTGACGTCATAACGTGTGCTCTCTGTCTATCATAAAATATATATTATTATTATTATTTTTACTTAGTTTTGTTTTTGTTTTTCTACTCTATTTATGAACAACTTAATCTGTTATTTGTTTTTATTGACTTGACTGAGTTTATGTGGATTCTTCTCAAGGAAGACTGGGCTGGGTTTCCACCAGACGTAGACGAGAAAGCTGAGCCAGTTCATGAGAGAAAATTGCACCAATAGGCTTGACTTCCATCAGAGACAACCGATATATCTCTAGTCAAGTCAGAACCTTAAGGGTTTCTTAAGGAATATTTTCATCCCTCAAAATAAACGATCGTGTATGATCAATGTGAAGACCAACAATGATCATTATATTATGAGACTATTAATACCTACTTGTTAGTAATTCCTTTAATATAATAATAATTCCTTTCCTGGTTTTATTTATCCAAGAACTACATTTATCACGACAACATTGAAAGGTTAGGCCTAATTTACCTACTGCAAAAGGTACCTAAAATAATCTAGATATCCAAAGACACTAATGAGGCAGTCAGGATGGTACAGCCTTCAATGATCATGATTCTTATTGCCGCATTAGTCTAGTCGTAAGGGCGACTGTTGAGCGGTAGGTCGTAGTTTTGAACCCAGCAATGTTCATCAACATTATCATCAACCCATTTCATTGTCCGACTGTTGGGCACGGGTCTCCTCTCAGACCGAGAGGAACCCCCCTCGGTCTGAGCCTAACCAGGCTATAGTCCACCATGCTAGCCTACTGCGTGTTGGACAGGAGCTTCACTTTGTGTAAATTATGTCATAACCACTGCTCCCAAAACCGTGAAGGATAACATGGCGAGGAAACCGGCATGTCCTAGAAACAAAAATTCGAAGATATGTGACATCTACCAACCCGCACCGGGCCAGCGTTGTGGATTACGGCTCACTCCCTGTCACCGAGAGGAGGCCTGTATCCCAGAAGTGGGAACATTATAGGCTGGTTATGTATGTCTGTACGATTTTCACAGCTGTATTGTTATAGGTCTAATATAAAATCTGATGCATGCCTCAATTTGATATGCCTAGAAGCCGAGTTAAAGTAAATAAATCCTTCTAGGACGCTAGTGAAACCCCGAGAAACATCTAGTCTATAATAGTTTATTTCTAGTAATTTCATCTCATTCTTAACATACCATCACGCCTGTATTCCCCGAAGGGTAAGGCAGAGGTGTACTAATGTACAGTTTTACACCCACATTTCACCGGTATGTTTTAGGACCCATGTAATAGGGGGCGCGCCTATTGCCAGTAACCGGGCACAAATTCAGAGACCTAGCTGCTACTGAGAATTTTACAGAAAAACACTATGCTCGACCTGTGGATCGAACCCAGGACCTCTAGCGTAGCAGTCTCGCTTAGGACCACTAGACTCATGAGGCATCTAATTCTTAAAATAAGCAAATAAATATTGTTTACCGCATTAAGGTTAACGACCGTATTTGGCAGCATATCTGAACACACTTAGTATATTTTAGTAATAATTTTTTCGTACCAAAAAACCGGTTAGTGCCTATATAAATTGTAATTTAGATTAACCCTCACGATGCCGCGGTGTTTTAAAAAAACTATTTTAGTACTTTATAATAATAATAAACTCTTTATCGTCAGGCTACTGTGGCCCATAGATATATACCTTACAAACAAACATATATATTATAAATATTATAATATAACAGTGTTTGTTAGTATATAACTTAAAGCTATGTAGTGAAAAAAAATATATATATTTATGAACTCGATAGATGATGAATGGCGAACGTCAGCGGCAGCGTCGGTAGAGGTCGCCCTAGAAGGACATACACCGATCTCATCGACGAGGTTCTCTAAAAAGGTCAAGTGCGTATTTGCAACCGACGCGTGTGTATGAAAATGCATGTCAAAGAAGCGAAAGGCGGCACACGGCTACACATGTAGCTATACAAAATTAATTTTGTATCTCTCGATGTATCTATTCAAAATACGACCTTTGAGCCTATCTGTGGGTGTAGTGATGCTAAAGTTGCATCTGACCTTCTTCTAAAAAAAAAAAAAAAATTGCGTCATTGTATGCGAAACAGAGATAATCTACATAAGAAAGTCAAACGAGATCCTGAAAATGATTATTAAGCGGACCTAGGTACAAAGGTAATCAAAACTTGCGTGATCATTAAAAAAGCTTAACGAAACTACGACAGAAAAGAGACTACAAATCTAGGGATAGTAAAAAGCAGTTATGGAATGCTATAGCCCATCTTTCTTCCTGTCTCATCACAACCCAAAACAAAGATAAGCAGTTACTTATTCTGAACAAATTATATTCTGGTTTTGCATATACTAAAAATAATGTTGTATATAATTAAAATACCTTGAGCAATGCAGGGTTACATAAATTTTTGTTATATATTTTCAAGTTTAGAGGAAATTCCCTGCTTAACAAGTTATTTGTTGTCACCCATGAATTATATTATGATAAGTATTACCTGATCAGAAGGTATCGCTTTTAACATAAAGGACGTTAGTTTGTTTCCAGCACTCAAACAATTAGCATTGAAATTACACTGGACATTATCTTACCTACTGGACTTCGAAATTAATAATAATTATTATAAAGAAGTGAATTAATGTAAATCATAATTATAAAAGTTCTTAATTTCAACAATTATTATATTTAAAAAATACTATTTATATAAACAGATTATTTTTCCATAGATCAAAGTCTTATTTGAAACCAAAAATCTTATTTATTTAATTAAGTGTATTTCGATAAAACGGTGTCTTAAAGAATTGTTAAAAAAATGAGTGCATATCTGAAGACACAGATTTTGATTGTAATGTGTGGTGAGTAGAACTAATGTAATTCTATTAACCTTTTGAACGCCATTGTCACATATATGTGACAAACGAAATCTTACCCTGAACGCCAATGTCACAAATATATAACAAAATATACGTCGCACCATATTATGAAATAAACATTACTCATTACTATTTAATCATTACTTTAGTGTGTTTTCACTACCTTGTATAATTTGACAAAAAAAGTGGCCTGGCGTCAGGGGTACGGCGATACGTTCATACTCTGGCGTTCAAAAGGTTAATTACTAGCCTTTGCACGCGGCTTTCCTTACATGCCAAAAGGATTTCCTTATTATTTACTATAACTTGGCTTATACCCAAGACCTCGTATGCAGCAGTCGCGCTTAGGACCACTAGATTATTGAGGCAGTTTAGTATATTTTTAAAGAAAGCTTAGTAGCAATTGGGATTCGAACTGGCAACCACATGACCGCAAGTCCGACGCCCTAGTCTAAAAAAAGGGCTTTCTTTATAATATTAGTATAGATTTTTATAAGGATGTTGTTTCATAAGGGTTCCGTAGCCAAATGGCAAAAAACGGAACCCTTATAGATTCGTCATGTCTGTCTGTCAGTTCGTATGTCACAGAATTTTTGCTCTGAAACTATAAGAGCTATGCTGTTGAAACTTGGTAAGTAGATGTATTCTGTGAACGGCATTAAGATTTTTACACAAAAATAGAAAAAAAAAATGGGGGTTCCCCATACTTACAACTGAAACTCGAAAAATTTTTTTTCATCAAACCCATACGTGTGAGGTATCTATGGATAGGTCTTCAAAAATGATATTAAGGTTTCTAATATCACTTTTCTAAACTGAATAGTTTGCGCGAGGGACACTTCCAAAGTGGTAAAATGAGTGTTCCCCCCCCCTGTGACTTCTAAAATAATAGAATGATAGAACTAAAAAAAATATATGATGTACATTACCATGTAAACTTTCAACGAAAATTGGTTTGAAAGAGATCTAGTAAGTAGTTTTTTTAATACGTTATAAATCGTAATGGTACCGAACCCTCCGTGCGCGAGTCCGACTCGCACTTGGCCGGTTTTTTTTTCATTTCATTTGTCAGCATCAAGTATATTAATTTTTACATGCCTACCAAATAATGTATGTCTACTTCTCGCATGATCAATATATTATTTTGCATGCAGCCACGCAGTATGCGTGCAGTACGCACGCATACGTACCTATGAACTTTAAATTAAGAACTGTATTTACTACCTATGTTACACAAATAACAAAATGATTTGATTTGATTTGATTCACAGTGAATATAGGTCAGTTCATCGATGGGTACAGCGTAGGCTGGTCGGCCCCCATTATCCCGAAGCTGCAAGACCCCCAACAATCACCATTGCCTGAGACAATCAACGAGTTCCAGATATCATGGATAGGATCCTTGCTATATGTTGGAGCTATAGTTGGTATGTTGGTTCTTCTTGTTCTTTCGGTGCCTCTCCAATCACTGAAGGTTGGCCATCAACTGTGTATATTTCTCTTGGTCTTTGGCGAGATGGCACAGCTCAGCACCATTCGTGATTCCGGTCCATTCGCAAATGTTCCTTAACCAGGACTTTTTTCTTCAGCCAACGCATTTCCCCGCTACTTTGCCAGTTGTTGGTTTGTTGGTTAACCTACCATTTTAAAAACCACGGGAACATACAGGAATTGTAATTTAGATGTACTACAAGACTAAGCTTAAAATTTTTGAGCGGTGGTGGCCCAGTGGTAACGGCCGCGACTAACGAGTTGTAGGTCATTCGCTTTACTTTGTGTAAATTATTTCAACATGAAGGGAACATCGTGAGGAAACCGGCATGTCGTAGAACCAAAAAATCAAAGACATGTGACATGTGACATCTACCAATCCGCACTTGGCCCGCGTGGTGGATTACGGCCCACTCCCTCTCACCGAGAGGAGGCCTGTGAATTAACTGACCTAAACATACCGAACTCTACACTTCTTCCTAACCCTTCGGGAAATATAGACGTCATGGTAGGTACCTACTTTTTTTACACTCGTAATCATGTAAGCGGTTAAGGAAAAAGGAAGCGAAGGAGAAAAGTAGAAGGAAGGGGACTGAGGGAGAAATTGGGCCTCCAGCGCTCCACCGCCACCGTTCGAAACGCAACAAACAGTGTGCATATACTGCTACTTCACGTCGATATTCTGTGGGAAGTACGGTAATTCCCCGATTGTACCGACCCATTCATGCCGGCATGTAGACATGCCAGCGAGACACTATTTCGTCTTATATTTTCATCGGAATAAGAACCATCAATAGGTTGATGATCTTATTGATCTAACCAAATAGTGCGACTGTTATTAAAATATAATCTAAACTAATATTAAAAAGAGGAAAGATTTGATTGTCTCGTGACAACTCTACTAACTCTGTGAATATTTTTTTCAGGTCCTTACATCCCTAGCTACCTGTCCAACATAATAGGTCGAAAGCCGTGCCTGTTTCTAGGGGCATTGATCAACTTGATCGCTATTAACTTAATAGTGACAACGAAAAACATTTCTATGGTGTTTGCCATAAGAATTATCAGTGGTCTAGGCATGGGGATGGTGACAGTCAGCAATTTGGTGTACGTTGGAGAAATAGCGTGAGTAGTTGTTTTTAACCGACTCAAAAAAATGTTTGACAGTATATATTTTCGATATGAATGATTTAGAAAGAAGAAAGAAGAAAGAAAATGTGTTTAATCCATTATTCCAATTAAATGTGATTTCTCCATCAATTAAATTTTTTTTGTTGTTTAAGAGGACTGTCTCTGAGGAAAATTTATTTTCTTGAAGTTTTATTTCTTTAGTTCACATTATGCCTGACAGACCCTAATTATAGGCCCGTATATTATAGCTACTTTCATTATATTTGTGTTACTATTCCAGATCCGCTAATATCCGTGGTATACTCCTGACGTCTACCTCCATAGTGGGTATCTTCGGGACCCTGGCTGCCTACAGCATCGGCCCTTTCGTGTCCTACGCAACCACCGGCTACATAGCCCTGGTCGTCAACATTGTGCATGTAATAGGAATCCTATTCATCCCTGAATCACCGGTATATTATGCCATTAAAGGTAAATCTTCGTTAAATAAAACAAAACAAGTTTCATCAAAAATCTTTGATCGGATGAATGCTACTATCTTGACTGCCTCATTAGTCTAATGGTCCCAAACGCGACTGCTACGCTAGAGGTCCTGGGTTCGGTCCCCAGGTCGAGCAAAGTGTTATTGGGTTTTTCTATGAAATTCTCAGTAGCAGCTCGGAGTTTTGGATATGGGATTTGAGCCCGGTTAATGGCAATAGGGTCGCCCCCTATTACATGGGACCTTTAATAATGGCGAAATGTGGGTGTACATTAGTACACCTCTGCCTAACCCTCCGGGGAATAGAGGCGTGATGGTATGTTATGTATATGCTACTATCTTATGGGCTAACTCGTCAAACGAGCAAGCAAGCTACCTAATGGTAACTAGTCATCGCCACCAATGGACATTTGCAATACTAAAAGAGTTGCAGATGCGTTGCCAAGCCAAGAAAAATGGGAGGGAAAGGAGAAAGAAGGGGACTGAGGGAGAAATTGGGCCTAGGTGCTCCACAGTAACCGTACTAAACCCAACACTAGGTATGCATACTGCTAATTAATGTCGATATTCTGTGGGAGGGTAGTACTTCCCTGGTCGTGCCGACCCATTCATCCATGTAGACGTGCCAGCAAGGCACTACAACTAAAGCTACTAGTAAGTATAGAATATAATCTATACTTATAATATTATAAAGCTGAAGAGTTTGTTTATTGAATAAGAAAGATTTGAAGATTTTGGTGCAAAATTAACAACTTACAGCAACATCTTCTACGATAACGATTTTTAAGTAAAAGTTATTGTTGATGTCGCAATTTGTACTGCTTTGTACCTTTTTTTTTGTTTATGGGGGGAAACCTTCAAAAGGCGACCGATCCTTGGGGATCAGACCGGACAGTGTGGGATTTTTACCCGCTAAAACCACCCCGGTAGCCATCATCAGCACATAGGGGGGCACTGTGTCCTCTTAATAGACCACCCCAGAACCCCCCTGTGCGACGCCTGTTAGGGCACATCCCTGGGGAGACTGTAACGGGGTCTCCCCTGAATCCGACTGTGCAGGTAGTACGTGACCAATGTACTACCGTCTACTTTGAGGTCGAACGATGAGCGCTCAGAGTCCCCTTTCTTAGCGCCCGTGACCCCAGAGACCCGCCTGACTTATATGATGTAGGCGGGGGGGGGGGCTTGTACCTAGAATATGTTTTATACGAACAATTTGCAAACAAAAACAAAAGAATCGCAACGTTGATGAACGTTTTTATTACTCAGTTAGTAGGTAATGTCAATTTCAGTGTTTCCATGACTCCAAAATTTGTGATAAATATAATATTGATTCTTATTTTTACACATAAGAAAGTTAAGTTAAATAAAAATCTTGAAACGTTTCAAATATTCTTGCAAGAGTGTGTTTGAAGTCATAAACTTTGAAAAATATCCTCAAATGTCAAGCGTGACTTAGCTAGAGCTATACAAAATGGTTTAATAATCCCGGTCCTCACTTAAATATAACCCAATGAATTATGAATGAATGTTTACAAAGAAATGAATTTTCTAATTAAAGAAAATTTCTAGTGAAAGAAAAATTCGATCTCAGGCAGGGTTTGAACCTGCGTCTCTCTGGTTAAGTACACCAGACGCTTTGCCAACTAAGCTACCGAGACCACTGCCTGTGATGTCAAATTTCTCTTCCACCTTCTACGTCTTGAGGCGACGTCGGCACCATCTATTGAAGACATTACTATGTATTTCAACCGTTATAGCATATTTAATGCTAAAAAATAATAAAAAATAAGTATGAATGAATGTATCTCATCCCTGTAATAATCGCATTAGGAACGTCTTTATGATTTGGAGCAGTGAGTGTTTTTTTTTAACTCCCCTAAAGAGTTGCCCGTGGCTTATTTTGTCGTCATATGTATTACAATTATAAAAACAAAAGTATACAACAGTAAAACAATAATTGGTTTTATAACAATGTAAAATGAACGGCGTACTATCAGTGGAAGGATAAATTGAATTCTAATTACTTCATCAACACATCCGTTGAATGTTTTTACCTGTTGTACCCCTTATCGGTTAGAGTTAAGAAGGTTTTACATGGTACGCACCATTTAGAACTGACAATTAACGGTAACCGATCATTAGGTACTTATGACAAAAACAAAAATAATAGCTTATGACGTGTAAAATGATTAGACAGGGCGGACAGGCTAGAAATTAGAATACAACTAACACTGCCATTTATCATCACGTTCCATGCGAGAGAATATCTTCCGTGTGGTGACCGAAATAGCCACCTTATGTTGGAGTGTGTAACAGAAAGTTCCTCCTTTCAGATGTTTCGGCTCCGAAAATCTGTAGGAGTTCTTAAACTGCTTGTGGTGACTAGTCGACTTGCTAACTATTGTGTCTTAAATTATATTTTATTTTCACTCACTTCACTTCAGTTGACTGAGTTTCCTTGTAGGTCCTAGTTATCATGAATAGTATTAGTATTATTGTCTATTAACTAATTTCATTGGACGCTATAAAAATGTAAATGTGGGTACTATGTAGATTAGTTTTAACTCGTTTAAGAATTATATTAAAGATTTCCAGTTTTTGAGTAGGTATTTCATATGACTGACGTAAATGTCTTGCTGATATGGTATCATCGTGCAACTGGTCGTTGAGCTCTCTCAAAACATGGTTGAGTTACACGCTGACTGTATATGGGTGCCGTCAGTTAGGACATGTCAACTCAAAACTGCTATGGCTCTTTCTTCAAAAGGCCTGTTCAGATTTTGCACTCCGTTGTAAACTCGCATACCTATCTTAAAATAATATTAATACTATCTGGGCTTTTAAAGAGACCATGAGTCTCTGAGTTTGTTTCGACATTTCTTCTCAGAGGTCGTTAGATAGGAAATGTCGGCGCCATCTAGATTTGAAAAAAATGTAAAAAATCGACTAGTAAAAGTGTCTTTGAAGGATCTATTTACAAAAATAAATATCATTTATCACTTATCCTAACTTAACATCTCTTGGATCTCATGTAGCGTCTTTCCTTTCGTTTCCGGCAAGCAGAAGAATGTGAATATGAAGGCCAGGATACAGGACCCTCCAAAAAGCCAGAAGGTCACGTCTCCACCTAGGACTTCCACCATGGAACTGAAGCCGGTGGTCAACGCGAAGCCAACCAGCCAGGTCGCGGTGATGGCTAGAGTGGAGCCGTTAGTTCAGATTTTGCACTCCGTTGTAAACTCGCATACCTATCTTAAAATTAATATTAATACTATCTGGGCTTTTAAAGAGACCATGAGTCTCTGAATTTGTTTCAGCTTTTCTTCTCAGAGGTCGTCAGATAGGAAAAACCGGCTCCATTTAGTTTAAAAAAAGTGTAAGACAATGACTTGTAAAAATGTCTTTATAGGATCCATTTACGAAAATAAATATCATTTATCAATCAATGAGGTTGACTGTCAGGGTTATCACACAAACGTATTTTCAGGGAAAGAACTTGAAGCTAAGAACACTCTCCGTCTTCTGGGCCGGGTGGATGATTTGGACAATGTCTTCGAGTCCGTTCGCGGCACCAATCCCAGTGAAAGCCGCAGCTGGAAGGCGTGGATCAAGATCTTCACCGTGAAGGCCAATAGGCGGTCCCTCTTCATCACGTTGAGCCTCTGCACTTTACAGCAGACTAGCGGAGTTGCTGCAGTCCTATTCTTCGCGACCACTATCTTCCAGCTAGCTGGGTCTTCTATTAGGTGAGTTTTTGGGACATTTTAATGTCCCACTGCTGGCTCTTTTTTAGTGAAAGGGGCTAGGCTAGAGTTAGGCACTGATTGGTAGATGGGAGATTGCAACAAACCCCTCAATAGTGCCAGATACCACAATGGTGATTTAACACTGCTGTAGTCGCAGAGGAGTGTCACTTCGCTCCCGTTGCCCTTGCAGAGATTGTGAAGGTGAAACACCCGTTTGGTTATAGTCAGTTATACCTGTTTGGTGGATCACCCATTATAGTCGGTGTCCCACATGCCCTGCCGCTTTCCTCGGGCGGCGGAAGTCCACAAAGATTTTCACATGCAAAAAAACAGGTTAGGCACCACGTTATCCAAATTTCACACGTCGCCGTTGTTGCGAAAATCTCAAAATCATGCAAGATTTCTCATCATTCCTCACGATGTTTTCCCTCACCATTCTGAGCGAGTGGTAACAATTAATTAATAGGTACACATAAATACGAAAATTCAAGAGGTGCCTTGATTGTCCAATGGTCATATCACTGTTTCTTGTACATACGGCTACAGGTCAACCTATACAAAACCAGTGTAAGCTGATCTCGCACTGTTTTATCTTTATAAACAATAAGAGGCCAGCGTAAACTGGTTTTGTATAGCCTGCTGTGTAGCCGTGCGTACCATTTGCCGTTTTCTTATAAGCCGGGGGCATTTTTTGTTTAAGATTTTGAATTCCTTTGCAGACCTGACTTGGCAACCATTGTGGTGGGAGCAACGCGTCTTGTTGCGAGCATGATAGCTCCGACTGTGGTAGAGAGAGCTGGTCGAAGGATCCTACTGCTTACCTCTACTGCCTTTTGCGCTATAAGTTTGGTGAGTACCTACCCACGAAAAATTTTAAAAAGTAGGTACCTTTTATACTGATCTTTATCAACTTACAAATTGATTGACAAATTTTTTCTCTTATTACTCGTTAGGTAGATTGTAAGCAGAAAATGTTTTTATCCGTCAATATTGCCAATTCTACACTCGATTACACACCGAGCATATTTCCTGTAGCAACTAACTCACATTACATAAGGCTTTTCGTAAAATGAGAGTGAGAGATGTGTATCTGTGTATAGAATCGGATCGAATCTTATTGGATGAAAACATTTGTCCTCACAATCGCACCAATGAGTTAGGCTACGTTAACATCCCTAAAGAAATCAAAGAGGAATACCTCTTCGTGTGGTCTCGAACAGACACACAAAAAAAGGCAGCGAAAGTAATTGCTTTTACTGCTTTTTCCGTGTCCGTAACGGACCAACCGATTCAAAAGCATGTTTTTTATTTTCTATCATAATACAGTAATCATTTGGTCTCTGTCATCATAGTCATCATCATCTGTTTATCTTTTGTAGTCTATTCTGGGTACATACTTCTACTTGGCTCGGATACAGAGTCCTGTCATCCCCGACATCCGCTGGCTGCCACTATTGGCGCTGATCATGTATTTTTTCTCCTATGAAATCGGTAAGTTCTTTCTAAATTCCAATAGTTAGGCAAAGCCACCGAAAAATACGCAGTACACACTGTGTACAGTGTATGCACAGTTATACAAGGATTTTTTTCTCTTAACTCTTAGTTTTTTAAACTGGGTATCCTGTATCTGTACCCCTGTATCTGTACCGTCGTGTAGCCGTCGGTAGGCAACATAACCAATCAGCGCACGAGGTGCGTTCCGTCACATGCCATTTCACAATTTGACGGTTTCACTTCGATAGATTCTAATCTACCGAAAAATAATGCGTTAAATTGTAAGCAGTACGCTGAGTTCACAATCTATTGACAGTTTACAATCTCGAGAGATAGATTATAGATTATTATCTAAGAGTATTTACAATTTTACGGTGACACGCCTACAATTCTAACTATACATTCTTTGTAACCTGACCATTCATCGTCTTAACTAACTTACTTACATTAACTGGAAATGAATGTTGATATAACTTTTAAGGTATTATTTCAGGTTTCGGCACAATGCCCAGCGCTCTCGTCGGAGAGATGTTCCAAGGAAATGCAAGGAGTACCGGCTCCGCTCTTTCCATGACCACGGCTTGGCTCATCGGCTTCGGCGTCGCCACTGGCTTCACTTCCATGGTCAACTATATAGGTGGTGATGTCACTTTCTGGATTTTCTCCTTCTCATGTCTTGTGGCTTTCTTGTTCACTTACAAATTCGTCCCCGAGACGAAAGGCAAGACATTGAATGAGATACAGAAGATTCTTAGCAGATAACGATTATATGAAATCATTTTGAGCGATCCATGCGTACCGTCAGATGGAACTGGTTTGAAGCGGCGGTAGCCTAATGGCTAGGACGTCGGACTCAGGATCATGTGGTTGCCGGTTCGAAACCCACCCATTGCACTACCGACGTAATACAAGCATTTGACTTAGTACGAGGGGTTAACAAGAATACTAGTTATGTGCGAGTCACATCTCTAGTTAGCTTTATTAAAAAAAAAACTTAAAGCTCTTATGTTCTTTCCTCAAAAGAAATTTTAGACACTGCCCTACATTGTGTCCCTTATTTATGTATAAGTATAAGTATAACTGTCTGCTATCGGACGACCAGAAGCACAAAAAAGCGACATCGGTTCATGGTGGACATCCAAAAAACCCGAACGAAACGCTTTAAGTCCACTTTTATCATGTGTACCGCTGAAGTGTGGAATGAGCTTCCCGAGTGGGTCTTCCCCGATAGCTATAATCTGGGGGTCTTTAAATCACGAGTGAACCGGTTCCTCCTAGGCAAGCGCGCTCCATCGTAGATCGCAGTATCGCTTAACATCAGGCGAACTGGCGGTCAAGCGTACGCCTATCATGAATAAAAAAAAACTTTATTCAAAATAATACATCCTCAATCTTACAAGTAACTACTAGCTAATACATTTATAGGTACAGTAAAATAATTATTACAATAGTTAATAAGTAGTTAACTTAGAATGTAACTTGGCCTATATATTTTGCTTCCTATAATATCTAGAATTTTTTTAGGAATTCCCTGAACTAGGCTTGGACCTGTATTTCAGGCGATTTCTGTACTTAAATTATACATTAATTTTGCGATTATTTAAGTGGTAAATGTACATAAACTTAGCGAAAATAAAATTAATATTGTCTTACGACTATTTTACTACTAGCAGATTCTCTGTGTCGGAGTAGGTCAGGGTTTTTAAGTGCTTAGTAACTATTAAATTGCATTGTTTGCGACCTAATGTATAAATATCTAAAATCTTATTTAATTTATTGTATAAAAACGGTGTGACGTAACGGTGTAAAATGTGTTATAATATACCTGGACTTTTGAGGTGACATGCCACCTGATGGTAAGTAGTCATCGCCGCTTATGGACACCTGCAACACCAAAGGCGTTGCCGATGCGTTGCTGAGCCTATTGACTTAAAAGAAACCATGATTCTCCAAGTCCATTTTGGTGTTTCTTCTTAGACGTCGTCAGAAATGTAGAAAGTCCCTTGTCCTTTTCTCCTTCCCCTCACTTCTGCTTTACAGGATCGGCAACATGTGAGTGATAACCCCTGGTGTTGCAAGCGTCTATTGGCTACGGAAACCACTTACAATCAGGCGGGTCGCATACTTGTTTGCGACCTTTATAGTATAAATGGCAGCGCCATCTAGTACGGAAAAATTTAAAACATTGACTTGTAAAAATCTATTAACGGAAAATATGATCTATATTCATGTTTTTAGAATAACAAGAGAGAGAATGTATTTATTTATTTAGATTAACCAACAAATTGTTGCCCAGGTCGAGCAAAGTATTATTGTGTTTTTCTATTCTCAATATCAACTCAGGAGTTTGTATACGTGCCCGGTGAATGGCAATAGACTCGCCTTGTATTACATGGGACCTAAACATACCTGCGAAATGTAAATGAATATTCAGTACACCTCTGCCCCTTCGGTAAATACAGGGGTATGTAATGTATATTTGTAACATTAGTTTTTAGATTCTTTTTGAATAAAAAACATTGATATTATTGTAATATAATTTGTTTTATTGCAAAGTATCCTCGCCTTTTGGAAATTGTAGTAAGTTTTCCTCTCATTTATTAGTGGACCCATCATCAACTTGTTTTCCAACTCACTCATAGACACCATTTTCTTCGCTATAGGCTAGCCTACTGCAGGTTGGCAGACTTCACACGCTGTCAAGAAAATCTCTCAGGCATGCAGGTTTTTCACGATATTGTTTTTAAATCACCGTTTTTAAGCAAGTATTACTAACTACTGAAAATCGTGGAACAGACTTTTTTTATGGGATAACTCGGCAAAAGAGCAGGTGTTTCACCTGACGGTAAGTAGTCATCGCAGCCCATGGATATCTGCAATACCAAAGGAGTTGCAGGGGAAGGAGAAAAAGAGGAAGAAGGAGACCGAGGGAGGAATTGGGCCATCGGCACTCCACACTGACCCTATGAAACGCAACAGTACAAAACGCATACTGCCACTACACGATCCATATTCTGTGGGAGGATAATAAGTTCCTCAGTCGTGCCGACCTATTCATACTACAACCTTTTTTTTTTGCGTGTGTAAATCCTCATGGATGTCCTCCGCCTCTCAAAAGAAAAAGCGGAGGATTATGTCGGACTCCTACTAGGATTACGTCGACTAAAAACACACGGCCATCCATAGCACAAAGAGGAGGGGGGCTCCGAGATCTCCAAAGAACGCACCGGTGGCCCTCCTGTGCCTTGCTCTCGGCACGTCACAAAATTGCAGCAGTTTTATGCTGCGATCCCCCCGGGACACGGACGCTGAATACAACCTATCAAAATTTTGTCATTTGGCACCACTTCTCTGGCCTATCTGATATTTTATTGAAATTATTTGCAAATTTCGTGAAAATTTTACGGGAAAAAGGTCTTCTTTTTCAGGTACCCTAATTGGGTCACTCATTATAAGATTAGGTGCGTTTTACGGTTGGATCGTTTTAAATTAGATTTGATTTGGATTAATATAAAATTATGAACTGTAACGTAAAGTGTAATTAAATTTGAATACTTGGATCAGTACTGCCTCATTAGTCTATTTTTAACCGCGACTACTACGACAGAGCTTCTGGGTTCAATTCCCGGGTCTAGCAAAGTTTTATTGGATTTTTCTGGAAAATTCTCAGTAGTAGCTTGGAGTTGGAATTTGTGCCCAGTAAATAGCAATAGGGGGCGACCCTATGATATGAGACCTAAACATATCGGTGAAATATGGGTGAACATGAGTACCTAAATTTTAATAGTGAAGGGAAAATGCGGATTCAAACCTGCGTCTTCTGGTTAAGTACACCAGCAACTTAGCAGAATTGATGAGCAAAACAGCATTTAGCGAAAGAAAAATAACCATTTACTTATACCTAATAAATAATTTTATTTAATTAATATCACAGATCATTTACTTAACATCTCTTGAATCTCCAACAAACTCTTCCCTTTCGTTTCAGGTACAAATACTGCAGTAAATAAAAACGCTATTACACAAGCGCCAGCATATATCCATATCGTGACAGCAGCGCCCCAAGCTGGCCACATGTATCCGAAAGCGGTTGATACTCCAAAACCGAATATCCAACCAACGGTTACAGTAAACGTTGAACCAAAACTCCTCACGTTAGCAGTAAACATTTCACCGATTAATGTTTGGGGAATTATGGCAAAACCTGGAACAGAAATGGTGTTTAGAGTTTGAATCCAAAGCACAATTTTTGAACGTTTTAAAATTATGTAGTTACAGGTCACTATACAAATCCAGTTTTTGCTGATCCCGCATTGTATATGCTTTCCATACGATAAGAGGCTAGCGTTAATTGGATTTGTTTAGCTCGACGTGTAGCCGTGCGCATTGAAGCAGGAATACGTGTAGTTGGAAGTTATAAAAGTGCCCGATCTACTTATGCTAAAATAGCCTAAGCAAATGCTGCTGTTTATAATACACAAAGGGTTAAAGATGAACTCTAGCAAGCACTATGAACTGACAACGACAGTAAAATTATAGCCGCAAAATACAAAATAAAAAATTTGCACCGATCAGGTAATCCCAGCTACCAGGAATAGTTTTTTTCTCAATTTAATAATAAATAATAAATTAACTTAACTTTATGTTATGATGTAATTGGGAGCAAGGTTAAATGTCAGGCTTCCACTGTGGATTATAAAACAGAAATTCTTAACAACACTTTTTATATCGTGAAAATCGAAGCCCACTTCACGCTGACTGATTATAGTCATCAGTATGATATGTATACCCATATAGACACTACTCTCGAAAAATTTTAAATAGAAGGCGCAAACAATAATAACAATAACAAATATAATAACTTACCAAGATTATAGGCCAAGAAAAACAGGATTAGGGATGATAGTGCAATCCATGATAATGAATCAGCTGCGGGATGATTAGTATTGTACAAATAGAAGTAAGTTCCAAGAGCAGTCTGAAAATAACGTTATAATAGGCGATTAAACAGTTAAAGAAGACACAGTTACCGGTAAGATAAAAAGAAGGAAAGAAAGGAAATACATGTGTCCAACAGCACTATGCCTTCAAGTCTACAATTGAAATAATTGACTTGGACTGATCTTGACATAGTGTAAGATAGGGTTCATAAACAACCCAATCAAACTATCATCAACTCTCTATCAACTATCAATCATCTCGTATGGCTGGACCGAATGATCAACATGTTGAACATACATTAAAGTGCAAGGAAAGTCTTTTCTTCTTCTTCTCTTTCTTCTTTCTTTCAGTAGCAGTTGCAAGTGACTTAAAAAATGGAGGTTAAAATCACTTTGAATACCTAATAATCTACGTGAGCTCAAACTTATCAAACGAGGAATAGATTTAAGAGCAAGAGCTCGAGTTTGATTTAAGCACAAATATTTTGTAAAATACTTACCAAACTTAATGCACAAAATGCCGTCGAAATTAACAATAGAGATTTCCTGCCAGTTCTGTCGACGAAAAATGGTCCAGCAGGGCCGACCACAACTTGAGTCACACCAACAATTATAGTGGATATATGTGACTCTAAATTCGATCCCGTCTGTTCAAAAATGGTCGTCACAAAGAAAAGCATAACAATCACTCCACTACTTTGTTGAAGAATGTTCAATATTATTATAATGAACACTGCTTTTCTGTTTGCTCTGATCGTAAACATTTCAATTAATTGAGCCATTTTAGATTCTGGCTTTTCATTTGCAGCAGATAAAACATTGTCTATATCATCTTTTCTACCAAGTGACTCAAGAACTGCTGCTGCTTCTTCTTTTCTGCCTGAAATAAAAGTTATTAACATACTATATTATAGTTATTATCTGACATGACCAGATGAATCTTTATAAGCTAGACGTAATCAGGTCCACAAGTCGTTAATGGAGCTCATTAAGAAAAGCTGCTATCAATGATCTCTAGTCTCGGATATTCTACCGGGTGGATTTTATTTTTTGTATTGTAGATTAAATATCTGAATAATTATCATGCTAACATTGATTTTAATCATAATAATGTCTACTTGCAACCTTTATCACTCACGCCTTATTCCCACGTGGGGTAGGCAGACACTATAGACCACCTATTCCTACGACTCTTGCATACCTCTTTCGCTTCTTCCACATTCATAAATCTTTATATACACGCGCTGATTGCAAGTACTACGCACCTTTCCGAAGGACCTCACCAATAAGGTCAGTGTATGTCTTTCTAGAAATGTAGTATAATAAAAATAAGAAATAGTAAAATAAAATTTAAGAGAATACTCTTACCAGCTAATGCTAGATACATAGGTGATTCAGGAACTATAAAATATACGCCAATAAGGTTACAGCCTAGAACAGCAACGCCGATCCAGCCTGTCGCAGCATAAGATACAAATGGACCCACGGAGTAGACTAGAAGAGTTCCCAAAGTAGTGAACATTCCTAACAGAGTGAGCAGTATACCCCGAATATTGGTGGATCTGAAATACGGAAAATTATTTTTTCAGAAAAAAAAGACTTTCTATTGTGACATGGTCCGCGCTCGCCGCTCTTTCCCCACACCTCAAGCCTCACCCCGCGCGTCACTATAAATAGCTCTGCAGACGACGCGCGGCCTTCTTCTACTTCCCGCTGCAGCTCACTACACGGCAGAACACTAACGTTACACTATGAACAATTCGACATCATAATTCCACTACTAGGCATAGGTTTCTCTGAGAATGAGATTGGTAAGAATATTGTCACCATCCTGGGCAAGTGCAGTTTGGTAGTCTTAACACACTTAACGCATTCATGCAGATTTCCTCACGATATTCTTCTTCACCGGTTTTCAAAATTCAAATTTGTGAGTCTGGTATTCTAATTGGATTAGCAGTCCAAACAGATCGTTGGTCTCCTTAAATACCTAATGATTGAGCTACACAATGACTAATGTATGCGTGCTGTCAAAACACATCAACTCAAAGATGCTATAGCTCTTTCTTCAAAAGGCGCGTTCAATAATTGCTGTACATTTTAATATTATTTAATTCCCGACGTTTCGGATCTTTTACAGCTTCTGTGGTCATGGGTGGACTGAAATGTCTGGATGGATGATATGATTATAAAACTTTCTTTAAAAGATCTATTTACAGAATTAATATCATCATCATCATATCAGCCAAACGAGGTCTACTGATCGAAGACCTCCCCATAAACTTCCATAACTACCGGTTATAATATGCTTCCTGCATCCAACAACTCCTAGCGACCTTTACCAGGTTACCGACGTGGTAAAGGTCGCTAGGAGTTGTAGGTATAAAGATACCTAATTTATTATTTTATTAATGGTCATATCACTAAGCTATCACGGCTTGTGATGTCTCAACTCAGACACCAATCATTTGTTTATCTATCTTGGAAGTATACTCTATCAGATAAAATTAAGATTATGAACAAAATCACGACGTGACACAGTAAAATAATAATTAGGGTTTTCAACTAATTAGCAAAAAATCGGAGGTCATCTTGATAAGACATTAGACAATGTTTGGAAAAATACCGCAACATTATTTTTATCAACTATGATTTTAGGAAAATAGTTGCCTTTGTGTAGTTACTTATAATTTATGCTCGATCTATGATTAAAAGAGTGTCTATGGAGTTTCTTGCCGGATTCTTCTCCATGAGATCAACTTTTTGGAACCGTGCAACTAGAGTCAATAACGTTTCATAAACGCTTGTGAAAGCTTATTTGAAATAAAAACATTTGATTTGATTTGATTTGATTTGATGATTTAACGTTTCTCGAAGTTTAATAAGCGATCTCAACGCGTGATCATCAGTGATAAGTTAAATATTTTATTAATTAGCCATTTTTGTTCCACTGCTGGGCAAAGGCCTCCCCCAATTCCTTCCAGGTATTCCTCCTGCGAAACCCTATTTTTGTCTTTAAACGGAGTCTTTAAATTATAATTTACCATTGCAAAACCCACTTGCAAGCAAGTTCAGGTGCACGCAGATATTTCGAACGAAATGTACTCTGATCTTGTACCTTGTCTTAAATTATATTTCGAGATGCGAGTGAAGCAGGAGGCAAATGCTAGTCAAAATACATTTGAAAGGTTGTTATATTGGTAATCAATTGAAGTTTTACCTTTTTGGAACCTTGCAACTACAATAAAACTATTTGAACTTGAACTTAAAAGTACTTACGCAATTTCCCCAAGGTAGACCAAACTGGTGACAAACATTATACCAATCCCAAATCCAGCCACTATTCGGGCGAGGAATAATATAGCCGTTTGGCCGGCGAGGCTAAGTATGACGTAGCCCAGCAAAGCCAGGCATCCGCCGAGGTACAGACATGGCTTCCTTCCTATGATATTGGAAAGATAGCCTGAGAGATATGGCCCTGGAAATAACACGGTAAAGATTAAAATATTAGTAGTGTACAATATAAGACTGCCTCGTTAGTCTAGTGGTCCCAAGCGCAACTGCTACGCTAGAGATCTTGGGTTCGATCCCCAGTTCGAGCAAAGAGTTATTTAGTTTTTCCATGAAATTCCCAGTAGCAGGTTGGAGTCTGGATTTGTGCCCGGTTAATGCGAATAGGCTCGCCCCCTATTACATGGGACCTAAAACATACCCGCCAAATGTGGTTGTGCTTTAGTACACCTCTGCCTAACCCATCGGGAAATACAGGCGTGAAATACAGGCGAGTGTATGTATTTTCTTTACAAATTGAGAAGAAAGAAAGCTTTAAAAAAATCCAAATCATATATTATGTATTCTTAATATTATTAGATAATGTAATTTGAATAATATATTACCTGATATAGTTCCAATGGCCATAGCAGAAGCTATCCAGGAGCCCTGTGTGTCTGTGAGGACATCTTCAAACGGGGTCTGTTCTGGATCTTGGAGCTTCGGCAGCATCGGTGCCGACCACCCCATGGTGTAACCAGACATCATCTGTCCTATATACACTGGAATTATAGTAATAATAAATATATAATAATAACTATATTAAGATTTATAATACAAGTTTTCTGACAGCTTTGAGTGTTTCACATGACCTACGCAAATGTCTTGCTGATCTGGTATCGTCATGAGACGAATCGTTGAGCTCCCTAAAAAATGGTTGAGCTACACGAGGACTGATGTATGCGTGCCGTCAGTTAGGACAGGTCAACTCAAAGCTGTTATGGCTCTTTCTTCAAAAGGCCTGTTCAGATTTTGCCCTACATTTTAAAACTCGCATATCTATGATATAACTATTGTCTGGACTTTAAAAGAGACCATGATTCTCTGAGTTTGTTTCGACATTTTCTTCTCAGAGGTCGTCAGATAGGAAATGTCGTCCCCATCTAGTTTAAAAAAAAAGACTTGTAAAAGTGTCTTTAAAAGATCTATTTACAGGAATAAATATCATTTATCATTATAAAATACTGAAGGCCGCAGTACGCTTCGACTCCTGGCTGAGTTCGTATTTACACTTCACTTTTTTTTGGGATTACTCGGCAAATGAGCAGGCGAGCTACCTGATGATAAGTAGTCATCGCCGCCCATGGACATCTGCAAAACCAAAGGAGTTGCAGATGCGTTGCCTAGCCTATTTAACGAAAAGAGAAGGAAGAGGACTGAGGGAGAAATTGGGTCTCCGCCACTCTACAATAAAATCATAAAAATTACTGAAGTTCATAGACATAAATTTCCATATTATTTTTTTATTGTATGATACCTGTACAACAAGTTCTCGAGAAAAATGGTCTTGCAAGATCGACCGACAATAGCATTAAAATTCAAATGAATGTTTTATTTCAACATACATACCATCACGCCTATATTCCTCGAAGGGTTAGGCAGAGGTGTACTAATGTACACCTACATTTCGCCGGTATGTTTAGGTCCCATGTAATAGGGGGCGAGCCTATTGCATGTTTTTATGTTTTATTTCAGTTACACGATAAAATAAAGTACCTATTTACTTACTTATGAAAGGTCAAAAACTGGTTGCATAGTTTCAAAAAGTGGGTCTATAAGGGTTTCCTTTTCCTATGAGGGTTAAGTTAAATTTAGTTTAATGAGTTAGGAAATTCTGATAAATATATAATCAATGTAAAACTGTCTCATTAATGTAGTGCTCCTTATCGCGACTGCTAAACTCGACGTCCTAGTGTCGATTCCTATGTATTCCTATTTTTATGTGAAATTCTCAGTAGCAGCTCATAGTGAAAATTTGTGCCCGGTTAATGGGAATAAAAATAAATAGTTAAATTGAACCTAAACATTCCTGCGAACTTTGTCTGAATAATAATGAGTACACGTCTGCCTAACACTACTGAAAACTAGCGTGATGATGGTATGATATAAAAAAATATTAGATAACGTAAATAAAATACTTACAGCATCCTGCAATTAAAAATTGTTTAATCAAATACGAATTCATTTTGGCGTTTTCTGAATCACTTAAAAACTAATCAATACATTGTTATATCCACTATTGATTCTATACTGAATACTTACTTATCTGTACATTATTTATATTTCCGTCAAATCAAAATAGTCTCATAAATATCAATTAATTAGATTTTAATGAGATTAGAATCACGCGCGAAACGTGTCTAAGATATGTGATTTTTTTTGCGTTTATACTCGTTTTACTACAACTTGCTTTTTTTTTTCAAATTTCTTAATATTACCTACTGCTTAGTTTGGTTAAGTGTTTTTTTTTATCATAATACTTTACCAACTTGCCTGGGGCGCCAAATGTATTTATTAGCAGGTTTAGTAATCAGTGAATACTTTATACCTAGACGATGTCGTAATTCCTAATTTCATGAACTTAGAAGAGGTTAGAGTCTAGAGATCCGAAACGCGACTGCTACGCCAGAGGTCCTGGGTTTGATCTTGATCAGGCCGCGCAAAATTTTTAAGAGCTTTTCTATGAAATTCTCTGCAGATGCTCGGGGGTCTGGATTTGTAGCTTGTACTTAGGAACCAAAAATAACGGTGAAGCGTGGGTGTACATAAGTACAGCTCTGCCTAACTCTTCGGGGAATAAAAAACTTAAATATCCGTTCTATTACTAAATTAACATCAATCATCAAACTATTTTAAATGGCATCAAATTATTTTATAATTTTTTGAAGGCGGTTTTACTTTTTTGTTAAAGACTAATTTATATTTTGTAGAATGTTTTGTTTATATATATACCTACCTTATACTTGTAAGCCAACTACATAAATGCACAGCTCCAATAAGACAGCGAGATACGGGGCAAATTTTTGGATTTTTGTTGATATTTTTAAAACCGCTCAACCGATTTTTGATAAAATTTGAATGGGACCACCTCTAAAGTATAACCTAGCAAACAAAAAAAAAACATCGAAATCGGTAGGCGTGAATTGAGTTATTCGTCCATTTGTCGCGAACATACTTAATGCAAATTTAAGACTTATTTGGTTTTCCCATGGACGCCATTATCAGAACTGGACCAAATTAATCAAAGACCATACGGGCATCACCAGCCTTCAAATCGGTCAAAAGAATCATCACAATCGGTGCACCCAGTCGAAAGTTCTGAAGTAACAAACTTTTTTTTTTACAGTCAATTTGCGAACCTCCTCCTTTTTGATGTCGGTTGAAAAGTACCTAAGATGCTGCGTTGCAATATTAATTGTTGAGTCATTGATGGATTTCTCTATTCATTCATTGTATTTATCATAATGACTATGATTATGTCATAATCAGCATTATAAGTCAATCCTAGTATTATCCTAATGAAACTACTCTATTTAATCAAATTGTTATCCCTTTATCGAATATACATACCTAATCATTAAAATAAATCTCAGAACGTGTAACTATCATTTTGTTGATAAGAACTGCTTCAAATCGGTTATGTTTTTTAAATGTTTATATAACGTTCAATAAATAAATAATAAAATAAAACAAATAAAAAGGTTTATTGCAGAAACTTGTACAACTTTTACATTTAATCTTTTACATATATAGAGACCTCCTTTTAAGCAAAACATATACTACCTGTGCTAGGAGGCCCCGCAATAAAATAAGAGGAAAGTATAGTATAGTATTTTCTTACAATAGACTAGTTAATTATTATTTCCTATGGTTCAAAAATAGGATTGTAGGGATCTGAAATGAAATGTTGATTATTGAAATGATATTTTATTTCTGTAAATAGATAATTCAAAGACACTTTTACAAGATGTTTTACATTTTTTTAAGCTAGATTTTTCTATGTGACACCCTCTGAGAAGAAAAGAAGAAATAACTCAGAGAATCATGGTCTCTTTTAAAGTCCAGACAATAGTGATATCATAGATATGCGTGTCAACTCGTAAAAGGAAAAAAATATATAATTTTATATTTGAGAGACGATACCCAGCGAGTCGACCAGTCATCACAAGCAGCACCCGTTCACGAGTATAATGCACGGATCAGCCATCACCCCCTTCGCTATTTAAGAGGGAAGAGGGTGACCCGACCAATGACGCTACCGGAAGCAATGACATCTAAGGGAGCATGACGACAATGCAGCCAGGTGTAAATCATGTTACAGAAAAATGTTGAACTGAGGACCGAGGTCACAAGTACCAGCATTGCACATACATGTTCACAAAAAAAATTAAATAAGAAGATATTATGTAATAATCAAATTAATTGGGTATAAAATATGTCAATTGTATAAAGATATTATGTCAATTATCAATTACATAATAATCAAATTCAATACATACACTCACGCCTTTTTCCCACAGGGGTAGGCAGAAACTATGGACTGCCACTTGGTACGACTCTTGCATATCTCTTTCGCTTCTTCCACATTCTTCCACATTCCACATCAAATTCAATGTTAGAATAAATTTATCATTATACAATCAAAAGCCTGGTTCTTTAGTTAACAGTTCAATCCCAAGCATTTCTGTCATCCATTTTTTTTTCTTTTTCAAAAAAGCTTACTAGCAATGTTGGTCACACATTACTAGTATTCTTGTTAACCCCTCGTGCTAAGCTAATTGCTTGTGTTACGAGTGGGTTCACGTCGGTAGTGCAATTGCAGGGTTCGAACCGGCAACCACATGATCGCGTCCGACGCCCTAGCCATTAGGCTACCGCCGCTTCATCCATTATAATGTTTCACACTATAGAAACCTTTAAAACACAGTTTCTGCTTAACTATTGATTGTTAGATTGATGCTTAGGTTTTAAATGTTGCTTGGGATTTTATTGTACAAGCGTATACGTAAGCATTTGAAATAGTTACTTATCTTCTGGAGCCTTATTACTATAAAATACTTACATAACATTATTTTTAGTATATGCGAAACCAGAATATAGTTTGTTCAGAATAAGTAACTGAATCGATTCCAATTATTTTTACAGCATGTTAAATTTTTTCTCAAAAATGTTAAGTACCTATACCTATCCGCAATTATACGCGCACAAAACAGGTCACTGCCTGTCATAGTGGCACTAGGCGGGGGCGCACAGCAGGGCGGGGGATAAAACAACCCCTTCAGTCGACCGAAGTCGATGTTACAGATTGATACGACAGACAACCAGATAACATAACAAGCTTATAACTTTGATATATTTCAAGATACAGTTTTGAAATTTTGTACATAGATTCGTTACCTAAAAATACTAGACACGTGTATCGTATTTCGCATATACTAGAAATGACCTTGTATTCAAACATATCTGGGACTGTAAGCCAACCCAATACAAATTTATAGGAAAAAGGTTATGACGCCCGCCAACTATTGTGGTAAGCTATTTAGAAAAAGTGATTGATTTTCATCAAAACTGTTATAGTTAACATTGATATGAAATAAAATACAGTAATCATGTATTATACGATAAAGCAACGGAAAAATATACCTAACACAAGATTAAATCCAGACAGTCTAGATAAATACAAATACAATATCTTAATAATATTGTCCATTTAGATTTAATCTTACCGTAAAATGTCTGGCAAAAATTCAGCATGATTGTGCATGAATTACTATATTAAATTTAACAACCATTCCATTGATCGCACTGTTAGAACTTAGAAGTAATATATTTTATTGCTGAAGGGCCGTAGTAGTACTAGTAGTCATTGGCCTCACGCGAGTTGGCAGGCGTCGAGAAAATGTGAGAAGCATGCAAGTTTCCTCACAATGTTTTGTTTTGTCGACGCGTATTGCTCTCTATGTCGGTATGTATACTTACTTACTTAGGTGATGCAAGTTAGAAGCATAGACCTGTTCTGTACTGTGGTCGATAAAGAATAGCTCCTCTCATTATGGTTGTTTCGGGAACTCGGTGACTACTATTTGAGTGGTTATTTTGTTTTTGCCACCGACTTCCCAAACTGTTTTTATTATTATTTGAAGGCGGTTTAACTTTTTGTTAAAAGTAATTTGATTTTTGTATATTTTGTGGTAAGTTTTGTTTATAAGTACTTTTAAGCCAACTTAACGCACTGCTCCAATGAAACGGCAATGCTTTGGAGTAAACGATAATATCATCGATGTAAACAATTTTTAGAATTTTGTTGTTTTTTTTTAAACCGCTGAACCAATTTCCATATGATTTGAACGGGATCATCTCTGAAGTATGACCTAACAAACACAAAAAATCATAATTATCAAAATCGATCCATAATAATTGACGGAGATATTGCGTAACAAATACCTATACAAAAAAAGGAAAAAGAAAACATACAGACGAATTGAGAACCTCCTCCTTTTTGAAGTCAGTTGAAAATATAAGGTAAGTAATGTACCTATTAACAGGGATATTTTGTGACATACTCTACCGCGGAGCCACCATTTCAGAAACCGATCAATTATAATCTTAAAATGATGTACGTCAAACGTAAATAATGTACGTATACCGTTTATTGCTGTACGTGCAATAGGTAATGAGAAAATAGACATTGAGTGTGGCTCCGCTGGGGAGTGTGCTCCCCATCGGGACTGCTACTGAGAATTTCATAGAAAGACCCAATAACACTGCTCGACCTGGGGATCGAACCTAGGACCTCTAGCGTAATGGTGGCATCTAATTAAATAAGCGTAAATCTCTGAACGAAATTAACATTCATGAAAATAATCATGATAATTATAGGGTAAAAAACCATACGCTAGTTTTAAAACAGTACTTCGTGTAAATAAATGTTTATTTAGTTATTTTAGTACTTACATCAACTTCACGCATGCTACTTAGACTCATCGTGTTTATAAAAATCCTTAAAACTGACTACAATTAGTAAGTACAAAAAATGATAACGATATCAATTAAGAATCGGGTATTGTAGGAACCGAACTCTTTGTCCCCATCCCTATTTTTCAATCTGGCAATACTGTCAAACGGAACGGTATAATTGTGCGTGCTACAAAACATTTTGCTAACACAAAATTACCAGGCGCTTTTAGTAACGTTAAAATGTATAAAACCACTGTCTTATAATGTTTTTTTTCAACACGTACACTATATACACTATACGTACATCAGCTTTCATCAAAAAACAGTAGCGTTTATCTTTCCTGAGTACATGTTCTGAGTGGCTCCGCTACAGCCAATTGAATGTCTATTTTCTCATTACCTATTGCACGTACAGCAATAAACGGTATACGTACATTATGTCATGTACGTTTGACGTACATCATTTTAAGATATAATTGATCGGTTTCTAAAATGGTGGCTCCGCTGCAGAGTATGACACGATGTTTTTCTTCATTCATCTAGTTCAGAAACGCCCCTACCGGCCCCCGTAGACCAAGTTCAATATATTTTGTATTGTTTGTAATTACCTACTTAAAGGGTAAACATATGAAGAATATGTTTTGATATACTGAACGCCATGTAAAATACAAATTTTTGAAGACCAATAACATGAATTTTCCTCGATGTATCTAAAACCTTCGACTTTGTTTGCCATGATATCTTAATAAATAAATTGGATCACCATGAGATTTCTGGAATAGCCTTGCATTGGATCCAGATATACATTCTGTACCTACATCGATTGAAATTACGACATATAAGTGTAGGACCAGTACAAGTACTTATTAAGGTAATAAGATGGAAAGAATTCGGTGCTCCGTAAGGTAGTGTGCTGGGGCCATTATTTTTTCTCCTACCATATAAAACAAGCATGCACGAAGAGTAAGCACGCTGAAGTGGAAGTAGGCCGGCCATTTCTGCAGACGGACAAACGATCGTTTGAGCAGACAGTGCTAGAGTGGAGACGCGTTTTGGCAAACACGATGGACTGACAATTTGAAGAAGGTGGCTGGCAGCGGATGGATGGCGCAGCTGCCCAAGACCGGGATGGTTGGCGCTCTTTGCGGGAAGCCTACGTGGACTAAGCAGTGCACGGCAATAAGCTGGTATTATATAATAAACAGGATTATATTTGGTTTGTTCTTGTCTAATGTGATACGAGCTCTTATAATAATGAATGTAGAGGACATCACCGGCGAAATAATTCACAACAGCGTGAATGATACCCGTAAGATGCCTTTATAAAGAGGAGAATACCCGTAAGACTATACAGAATACCTTTATAAAGAGGAGATATAAGAAGGAGTCGATTCCTGCACTGCTTTGTTAAATAAATAAATGTAAATACCTACAGAAATACTCAAAGGTATCTTTGAATTATCAAATTCGTACTCGTAATATCGATAATTGTATAGATACCTATATAATTAAACAAGTAATAAATCACGCGTAATTTTTACGCATGATTAACATTATGATATTTTTTATAAGTATCAGCAATTTTGCCCGATAGAATGATACCGATTACATCACACGGAATGTGCTGTGTTTAAGGTTTGGGTTCTAAGTGGTCGAGTGTTAATACGATAAGAGAAGGCAGCAATATGGCATGAAATTCATTGCAGAAATGCATAACAAACCAAGCTGAAACTTCCTTCCGTCTTACTGAAATAAAAATTAATTTCGTTTATCATGATGTTCTTTTAACATATCAGAAAATTGAATTGTCTAGGTCTACGCTATAATTAAATGCCTCACAGGCTGTATTTAATGTGTATAATATAATTATGGGTTACACTTTCCTTCACTCGCAACACATCTGTTCGATAATTATTACGAATAAAACTTTTTTAACACTGCAATCAAACTGGGAGCAGTTTGCTTACATGTAATAACACAAATTATTCGATAAACTATTAAAAATAACTTGTTAATTGTAATTCAACGGCTTTTTCTAATTCCATTCAGCAGTGTTTCCGGGGAGCAGGGTTTCCAGGGCAGTTACATGGTTTAGGACACATAGTCTTCGGCCCTTTCTGTTGGCAGGCCGGTTTCGGAGATTTAGGACAGCCACCGCCTCCCGAACCATTCTTTTCCTTGACAGCCTGTTTCATCTTGCACATAAGATCGTTTATCTGGTTCGTGAGTTGGCCAACGGTGTTACATAGTTGTTCAACAACGTGGAAAGAGGGCATGCTACCTCCCATGTTCTGGTAGCTGCTGGAGTCGCCTGAGACGTTGTTTGATGAGCAGCCTGAAGGACACCTGTTGTTCAAGCCACTAAGGCAAGCATCAGAGGAGGAATTTGGTGACATCCCAAAGCCAGATGATGGCTGAGCTGGCACACAAGGAGCCCCAGTATTCATAGCCGGTAACTGAGGGCTACTGTACTGCTTGCAGTCATTACCACATCTACCAAGAGGGCACGGCGCTGCTTGTGGCGCCGTGTGACGTCCTTTGCCCATGTCGTTGCTAGGACACATTGTATTTTCACATTTGGGCGGTCGATTTGCTGGGCACTGTGTATTGTTACAACTATATGGTTGATCCGTCCGGTACTCCTTCGGCAAAGTTGTTTTGCAATCTGGACAGGGGCATGTTACTTTGATGATACCGGCCTTGATGTCTTTTATTTTACCAGGAGTGTAGTTTAAGCAGCTGTAGTGCACCCAATTTTGGCAAGCACCTTGGCATTGCAAGCCGTTCTTCTGATTAACGGGTCCTAAGCATATCTTACATGGGTTTTTCACTTTGTTGCATTTTGACATTGTGATTAGAAACTTCTGAGACCTTTTTTGAAAACAGTTATCATGGTTGATTATGTTAGGCTTCCGTTTTGAATAGATTATTTGATGTTTAGGTAAGCATAATGAATTTTGGGATCGGGATTTGGTGGTGACATATTTTATTTTTTCTTTCGTATCTGTCAGATTTGGCAGACCTTAAAATACTCCTCAATAAACAACAACTCTTTGCTTTTCATAATAATAACTTTTTTTCTGGATAAATACAAAAATACAACGAAACACTTCGAGGAATGGAAGGAAGGACCTTGCTTTCTTCAGCTCATTTACACAGGTATTCTATAACGGTAATTTAACCAGTACATACTGTCCTACTCATATGGATTGCCACCTCTGACTATGTAGAATCATAAGTAAATCATCATCATCATAATCATCAACCAATTACATTGTCCCACTGCTGCACACGGGTCTCCTCTCAGTACGAGAGGGATTAGGCTATAGTCCGCCACGCTAGCCTACTGCGAGTTGGCAGACTTCACATGCCGTCAAGAAAATCTCTCAGGCATGCAGGTTTCCTCACGTTGTTTTCCTTCACCGTTTACGCGCGTGATCATTAATTATTAATACGCACATAATTTCGAAAAGTCAGAGGTGGCAGTCCAATGGTCATATCACTAGGCTATCACTGGTTTGTAATACATAAATTTATAAAAGCCAAAATAACTGCATGTTATTCCATGAAAGCAAAATACCGCTTACTCACTGAAGGGAGTGGTATTTCGCTTTCATGGTGGAATCACGAATTCTAAATTCTTATCCTTGTAAAAAATATTTGATTTTGGTAAGCCTTGGGTGCACCATAACTGTGGCGCAGGATACGAATCCTATGACCGGACAAAGGGAAGCATGAACGGTTTCTGGTTGGTATATAGGAACCTGCCGCCTCCCCAGGTGGTAGAAGTTCCAATAAGATTTTCCATACATAAAAAAGTACATATACTTCATAGGGTGTTTATTAAGAGGAATTCATAGGGGTTCTAGATCGACGGACACATCCGCATAGATAAAAATATGTTTATTTCAATTTGGCCGGTATGGGTGAATTAATTCTGTATCATTCTGCACATAAGTTCTTTGAGTTGGTCTGACAGTTTGCCAACAGTGCAGCACATTTCTTGCAAGGCGTCTACCATCGATGCTTTTCCTTTTCCTGAGCCCAATCCTGAATCAGATGTTGAAGTTGGAGAGCATTTATTGGCACCTGAAATACATTAAAAACATAAGTTAAGTTAAGTTAAGTTAAGACTGCCTCGTTGGTCTAGTGGTCCCAATCGCGACTGCTACGCTAGAGGTCTTGGGTTCGATCCCCAGGTCGAGCAAAGTGTTATTGAGTTTTTCTATGAAATTCTCAGTAGCAGCTCGGAGTCTGGATTTGTGCCCGGTGAATGGCAATAGGCTCGCCCCCTATTACATGGGACCCAAACATACCGGCGAACTGTGGGTGTACATTAAGTGCACCTCTGCCTGACCCTTCGGGGAATACAGGCGTGATGGTATGTTATGTATATGTTTTATGTTAAGTTAAGTTACTTTTTTTTGTATAAGTCCTTGTGACTAGTCCACATGGCGCAGGTATCCTTTAGATAACTAAAGGAATTTAATTATAAAATTAAATTCCTTATTATTAACTATTTTCAACTAACCCTGTTTATGTTTTACATAAGATTCTTGTTTTCCCTCATAAAATTGACAAACGTACCATAATAATAATGCTGTGTTTATCTTTAATTTAAATATACTCAAAATCAATACTGTACATTATATTGAGTATTGAGTAAAAGATAATTATGTAATGCTGTGTGTGTATTTAGTTGGTAAGCCTATAAATAAATAAATAAATAATTAAGCCCCATGGATTTTTTTTTCTTTGGTGCGTTTATAAACAGAAGTAACATTTACATAAGTACTAACACCTTATACTGCAGAAACTATTAATTTCCTACAAATAAGTATGTCGCTTGTGGGAATAACCCTAGCGCGCATTGCGATAGCTGATTGCTAAACTACTGCGACATATTCACTGATACTGTGAAATTGGTCCACTTGCTCGCGAATAAGTTAGTCGCAATATCTATTGCCATGTTCCAATAATGTGTAGGTAATTGCCGAATAATTTGCGGAAAACCAGGAAAATTTTGAATTTCTCGCCGAAGGCTGAAGCTTAACCTTAATATAAAATTAGACGCCGTTGCCAACTCTTAAGTGTTTGTCCGCCTCTTTCTAATACATTTTTTTTTTTTTATTTAATTTATGGAAAACCAACAGCTATACAAAGAAAAGACTATTACATACAAGATAAGAGACATTGAGCCAATTATAGGTTCTCACGTATAGTAAATACAGAACAGACAAAACGAAAGAAAACACACTTATAGCTATGCAGGCGATCTTATAAAATAAAACTTAGCAAGAATACATATATAAACCCAATAAAATAATAAAACATTTTTAGGTACATATGATATAACTATTACAGTTAGCTATGATTTAAAAAAAAAAAGTGAAGGTTCAGCTGTCTGCGAACTACGCTGCTCCTGGTATTAAATGGATCAAAAGAGTACTTTTTACATATTTTATTAAAATCCTTGCTCGCTCGTAAGACATAAGTATTTTGCCTATAATTGGAGGATGAAAATGGGACAGATATAGGAGGATTGAATCTTACTGACCTTTGGGGAACGCTGAAATGTAATTTTTGCAAAAGATTAGGACAATCAATTTCATTGGATAACAATTTTATCAAAAATGAGCAGTCAGCCAACCGGCGACGATTAATTAGTGGTTGAATGTGAAATTTTTTGCATTGATTTATATAATCATCTGAACTATATGGTACTCTTAGGCGATAACACAGAAATCTTATAAAACGTTTTTGAATACTCTCCAACCGATCAATATATTTATTATAACATGGGTTCCAAATCTGTGACCCGTACTCCAGGTGGCTTCTGACAAATGCACAATAAAGAATTTTGAATGTTTTACATTTTTTAAAGCACCTGGATATTCTCATCACAAAACCCAGAGCTTTTGATGCTTTCGCGACTATTTGCTCAATATGGGAATCAAATAGAAGTTTAGAGTCATGGTAAATACCAAGGTCCCGCACCCCCTCACATCTTGGCAATATTTGACCTTTAAGTTCGTAGGATGCCGAAAGTGGACAGCGTTTCCTGGTAAAAGTGACTACTGAGCATTTAGAAGGATTCAAATCTAGTTTGTTAGCTTGACAATACTCATCAAACCGTGATAAGTCAGATTGGAGAGCCTCAACATCTTGTACCGATGACACAGTAGAATAGATCTTAATATCGTCGGCAAAAGAAAGAATGTTAGAGTTTCGGAAGCAAGAGTCGATATCATTTACATAAATGATAAAGAGCAATGGAGCCATCAGAGAGCCTTGAGGCACACCACTAGGGATTGAGACCCAGCTCGAAATGTAGTTGCTAACAACGACAGATTGAGACCTATTTTCCAAATAGGAAGAAAACCAGCGCAATAGGTCTCCGCTTATGCCATTATTAAATAACTTAATTCTTAGAATGTTGTGGTCTATTCTATCAAAGGCTTTACTGAAGTCCGTATAAATGACATCGACCTGAGCCCCATCATCCATTCCTCCCGTCACATATTCATTCAACAAGATCAAGTTTGAAGTTGTGGAGCGACCCTTCAAGAAACCATGCTGCGAGGGACTAAAGGAATGTCTGAGCGCGGCATATACTTGATCATATACAATCCTTTCAAAAACTTTTGCTATAACACATAGTTTAGATATTGGTCTATAGTTGGTAATTTCATTTTTAGAGCCTTTTTTATGAACAGGAGTGATATATGCAGACTTCCATATTTGGGGAACCGTAACTAGGGCAAGTGATTTCTTAAACAGTAATTTAGTAGAAACAGCGATGTAGATGATGCGAAAGTAGTGTGCCAGGATCATAGCAAGTGGAAATCTATAGTCTCTGCCTACCCCCATGGAAGACAGGCATGACAATATGTATGTATGTAGAAACAGATTCATCGGCTATCTACAGAACTCTCTAAAGGCATAAATTTACTGAGTCCAGTTAATAATACAAGTCAACTCGTCTCGTTACATTCTATTAAGCAGTTAGATACTATAAAGTTTTGTTTTTGTCACGAGTTCTTGCAGTACACCAACAACAGACTGACCGACATAATATGAATTGAAAGGACTGGACTAAGAAAGTATAAAGAAAGGAAGAGTATGAAGAAAGTGATGGGTCTGTCGGAACGGGGCTATAAGGTCTGATTTTTCCATAGGATATATAAATAGAATAGCATGAATCGATAGTCAGATCGAAATGTTCATACATCTGGTTGACTCTGATTCGATCGATCATGCCTTGCATATTAGTATCGATCTAAATATTATGGTATCCAAAAAGGTCAGGTGCGTTGTACTCGCAACCGATGCGTGTATATGAAAAGATATATGAATGTGGAAGAATCTAAAGAGATAGCAAGTGGCAAGTGGCGTAGCAAGTGGCGGTCTATAGTTTCTGCCTACCCTTGTAGAGGCGTGAGTGTATTTAAGTGTGCTATTAATCGCCTTATGTTCACTATGATCAATTGTATCATTACCTTATTTTGTGTACCTACACGCTACGTGTTAGTTGAAAAAATTGGCAAGGATTATGACGGAGATGAAATATGTCATGTGTCTGAGTCTATCCATTAAAACTTACATCCTGACGCCTCCGATGATAGTAGCGATAAAGATGGAGACTTTTTTGGTGATTTTTGTGGCGATTTCTGCGGTTTCTTCTTTGCAACTTTCTTTCCCGGAGCATCACATATTTCAGGGCACTGTGGTGAACGACTCCTGCTTTTCTTTGCTTTGCCTTTCGGTGATGCTGGGGGGGATTTGCTTCTCTGACCACGCGGGGGTGTTGCTGATCGAGGTATGGAACCCTTACTATTTGGACACGATACTGGTTTATTAGTACAGTCCTTGTTAAGGCAGTTGCTGTTAGGATAGTCTACAACTGCAAGCTGGTTGCGTTCTTTTTTATTTGAAGGACACTCTTTTGATTCGCACTTCGGGGCTTTATTCGCTGGGCATTTGTGGTTGGAGCAAGAGTATGGTGGATTCACCAGAAACTCTTTCTGTTGCGTTGTTGCGCAGTCTGGACAAGGGCACGTCACTTTTATTATTCCAGCTTTGATGTCTGATATTTTCCCGGGAGTGTAGTTGAGGCATTTGAAGTGGGCCCATTTTTTGCAAGCACCTTGACACTGTAATCCATTCTTGTTTGTTACTTGCTGCAGACAATATTTGCAAGGATTCTTTACTTTGGTGCAACCAGGTTTATTTTTGTTACTCATTTTATTTGACCCGTTTTTGACTTATGAACTAAAACTACGGATTTCATTTTGGCTATTATTTATACATTTTATTGGACAGAATGCACTGAATGATTTCAGGATTTGAAGCACATATTTGAAGTTTCTTCTTCTACTACTGTTGACAGATTTGGTCATAGGTTATAGGTACGAATACCAAGATTCTAACAAAAGAAACGAGTTAATACTCTTTAGTAATTATAAGTTTTAGAACAATCCTTTGCAGTTTGTATCAGTAATAATATTTTTAAGGTAACTTAAGATGAGGAGGTAGACAGTGTTTTTAACAATTAACTTTTTTCTAAAAGTGTAACAAATCAAATCCTTCATAGGTACGTCGGGTTGGAACCCGAGGGTCGACCAAAGTGTTTTTCTATAAAATTCTCAGCAGCCTTTTCGTTTTGATTTGTGCTCGGTTAATGAAAATAGGCTCATCCCCTATTACATGGGACCTAATCATACCGGCGAAGTGTGGGTACACGTCTGCCTTACCCTTCAGTGAATACAGGCGTGATGGTATGATCTCATAATCTCTGGCTAACTTAGCTTGACTATTTTGGCTAACTTAATAGCAACCTCCTCTTTTCTAAGTTGCCGTGCCCTACAGGGCATATAATATACCTTTTGTGATATTGTTACATTTAACAAGATTATGGAGGGCATTAAAGATATTGAGTATTGAGTAGGTTTGAAATAGTACTATAGGTTTATCGTCCATCAAAACTATAAATGTCCCAAGTTAATATTCACGCCACATTAGGACGTAGATCATAACTTACAAATAAGTTAGATTGCCAATCAGACTTACACAATACTATACGTCAGAACTTGGGGTCAACTTATTCCGTTGAGCGAGTGAAGTTTCCAGAATCGATCAATGCAAGCTAAGGGAGCTTCATATCAATCATATGGTCTGGTGGACGTGAACAGCGATGCTTATCATGAGCTCGTGAAGTAAGGATAGAGAAAGTTTAAATTTATTACTAGGTATAACTTCACTTGATAAATCTCATTTGTAATCTTTAACATTCTATCCTTTTCCCAAATATGTTGGGGTCTCTACATAATTATAATTATCTATATAGAGCGGTGGTGGCCCAGTGGACTTACGAATTGTAGGTTGTAGGTTCGAAACCAGACAAAAGCTTCATCATCATCATCATCATCATCCACAGCCTGATTTCACCCACTGCTGGGTATAGGCCTCCCTAAGTTTGTGCCTTTACTTTGTGTAAATTATTTCATTACCACTGCTCCCATACACGGTGATAGCAAACATCGAGAGGAGACCGGCGTGTCTTAGAGCCAAAAATTTGAAGCCGTGACATCTACAACCCGGATTAGGCCCGCGTGGTGGATTACGGCCCACTCCCTCTCACCGAGAAGAGGACTGTGTCTGGGATATAGAAGTATCTGTGGGAACATTATAGGCCGATTCTGCTCCCAATCTAACCAAATTTGACTGGCATAAAACCTAGATTAGTGTTAAAATTCCCTTTAGAAGTTGGGAATACTGCGGTCACCCACTGCCACGAATAGACCACAGCGCTGCTCTGCCCAAAAGTGGGCTTCAGTCCCACGTATGCTGCGCCGTGTCTTCGGGGCAGCCGATAATGGTGACAACGAAGTGCCTGTAATGCACCCCTACTAGAATAAAAATGAACACTTTTTTTATAGAATAACTCGGCAAACGAGCAGGCGAACTGCCTGATGATAAGTAGTCATCGACGCCCAAGGACATCTGCTAAACCAAAGGAGTTGCTGATGCGTTACCGAGCCTATTTACGGAAAAGGGAGGGAAAGGAGAAAAGGAGAAGGAAGAGGACTGAGGGAGAAATTGGGCAGTCGGCGCTCCACATTCACCATACGAAACGCAAGAGTATACATGGGTGAATATCAACAAAGTGCATTTTTGTCAATTTTGGTGGCGAATTTTGTTCTTTAGTTTTCGTGCAAAATAAGGTCCTAGGATAAAAAAAAAAGCTTCTAGCTTGCACTTTCTATTCTTATACCTACCAGGACCTTATTTAGCAAGAAAACTGAAGAAATAAATTCGCCACTAAAATTGTCGAAAAAAGGTTAATGGCAATAGGCTCGCCCCCTATTATATGGGACCTAAACATACCTGCGAAATGTGGGTGTACACCACTGTATAACCCTTCGAGGAATACAGGCGTTATGTATTTATTTATTTGCAACTACCACTAAAATTTATACTACTGACGCCATCTATGATTAGAAGTGCAAACTGTTGTTAACAAGAACAGATGAAACTAACAAAATATTGAAGGACGTAAGAAGGTAAATTAAATATAGTTAATTATAATAAAAAAATAACAAAAAAACATACTGTATACTGTATTTACATAATAATAGTCACAATTAGTACCTACACACATACATTTCATACAATTATAATTATAAACGAAATACTTTCATTACTCTTATGAACTACCTTGTATTGTACTTTAAAGTCCAAATTAATACTTAAAGATTAATCCACGTATGGAAATGCCCTATTTTTCACTAAATAATTTATACTTACATCTTTATCTTAACATAATAATTATAAAAATCTCTATTCCTTGGTCACGACATAACTGAGAACGACTACCGATTTTTATTCTTTTTAAAACAAACAAATATTTGTTACGGATTTTTTTTTTAAGAAAATCATTAATACAGGCCAACGTCTGGTCAAGTAAAAATACAACAAAATGTTATAAAATAATGACAGTTGCACGTAACTTTTTTTAAATAATATACGTGTGTACGCGCGGCTATACAAATCCAGTTTAAGCTGATCTCGCATTGTAAAGGCTTTCTATACAATAAGAGGCCAGGGTACATTGGATTTGTATAGCTTGATGTGAGCCCAGACACTTTTTTGTCAGTTCAGTAAGTACAGTAAAAAATCTAGTAGACTACTATTTTGATTTTTGTATCTAATCTAACATTTATCGGCGAAACGTGGGTGAACGTTAATACACCCCTGCCTTACGCTTTGGGGAATACAGGCGTGATGGTTCGTATAGATGTTCCTGAGATTTCCCTCAACTAACTAAACACACCAATATTAGTCAGTATAAATTACGTAATATGCTTCCATCAACAAACAGCCGGATCATCTTTCTTCGATCTCAGCATATTCTGTATTTCAGCAAAACTCCTTCCTTTCGTTTCGGGTATACAAAACATGATAAACAGACATAATAATATACAATTTACGCCGAATACCCAGTAGGTTATAGTTGGGCCTATAGCAGAGGATACTATAGCAAAGTATTTCGTAGTAAGGAAGATGAATAAAGTCGAAGATATTATTGATATAGACATTCCAATGCCTCTGGAGCGGTCGTCGAAGAGTTCTGCGTTGACCACCCACAATAGGGAGCCGATTCCTGGAAAGAGATGGAAGGATATCGTCATTAAAAAAATAACATCTCACTAATTTCTTAACCGTAGACAGAGAATCCAATTCCTAATGGAGACTGCCTGGCCGGGGAACAAGGGCGTAACGAGGTACGGGCAGGTGGAAGTAGCTACCTCCCCCCTAGAGGATGCAGGAATGTACTCCTCCTACTCCTAACGTAACCTCTATTACGTATTGCTCATGCAGCATCTACCTTAGATATATTCTTGTTTTGTCTACGCCTGCCCTCCTCCCCTTAACAAAATCCTAGCTACGCCCTTCCCTGGGAATCGAACCAAGGGTCTCACATTCATCAGCCACATCTCCACGATAACTATTTGTTAAATATTTTTTTTTTGTCAAACATTAATAATTTTTTTGTATGTTTTAGGCATTTTCCGTGCAAAGATTACTAAGTTATTTTAAAAGTGAAGGAAAAATACGACAGCGGGCAAGATTCTCTATTCTATATTAGGAGACTCATTCACTATTAAAATAACTTAGTAATCTTTGCATGGAAAATGCCTAAAAAATACAAAAAGATAGTTAAAAGGTAAGGTGGCATCGTACGACATCGTACTTGCTGTAAAGCATGTCACGTCGGTTGAGAAGCACATTTTCAACAGAGGTCACTAACATCGCCTCAAAGACGTAAATTAAAAATGTGAAGGTAAATTTCGACTTAGTGGGTGGGAGTCGCGGTGGCTTAGCGGTCATAGCGTCTGGTGTATTTAACCAGAAGACGCAGGTTCGAATCCTGCCCGCGGTGGTATTTTTCCTTCACTATTAAAAAACATTAATAAATTAATCAGTAAATACACCTCTGTAACCACAGTCCGCCGGTATGTTGACTGGAAAAGCCAAGTAAAAGGAAGGGCGTCTATTGCTATTTTCTTTGCCAATAACTGGATCCAAATTCAAAGTCCGACCTACTACTGAGAAATATAAATCCTCATCTAAAAGGACCTCTAGCGTAGCAGTCGCGTTTACCACTAGACTCAGATCAAATAAAAAGTTAAGATGGAACTTTGCGAACAAAGAAGTGAGGCCGGCTAAAACTACGCCTAAAGGTGTACAACACACATACACACATGTATAAGTTAACCACGCCTTATCTTGTCAGTCGACCTTTCGATAGCTCGATAGCTCGACTGCCAAGACAAGGCGTAGTTTCGGTATACGTATGTGCGTGTAATTGTGTGTTGTACACGGCACGGCGTAGTTTTAGCCGGCCTCACTTCTTTGTTCGCAAAGTTCCATCTTCACTTTTTATTTGATCTGAGCCACTAGACTAATGTGGCTTTTTTTTTTTCGTTAGGCCACAATCTTTGCCTCAATATTTTTACATAATTATTACTTACCGTCTAGTTATGTGTAAGGAAATGTAGGTAATTGATGTTGCTCATCAATGTTATAACACTTACTACAAATAGAATAAATATGTTTGCTTGTATGGAAAGGCATAGTCCGCAAAATTTCAAATATTAAGGTAATATTATTTTAATAAATTTACCTGCACTATAGCAAAATACGACTAAAATCAATGATATTAAAGGCACGTAGTTTAGAAATCCGTTCACTGGACCAATCTCTTTTAGTTTGAAGAATAAACCAAGGCCAATCTGAAACAAATTAAATTAGGCAAGAATTAGAAGAACATCACTACAGGTCACAAAAAACTAAGGCACTAGTTAATTTAATTTGCGTAGGTATATAGTGACATCTATTTCGGTTTATGAAACCTACATCGTCAAGTCCGACAGATGACGCTACTGAATCCTGAATCGTGCTTGTAATAGTTTTAGCGTCTCTTTTTGATCGTAGATAAGGTAACGGTCAAATACTACAATAAAATAGGTTAATAAGAATAAGACCGGCTTGAATGGAGGATTGTGCCTCAGGATTTAATTTTACTTTCCTTATTTTAACTCGGAAGTTATTGGGACTTTGTCTCTCTCCCTTTCAATGAAAAAAATCATTCAGACAAGACATCCCCTGCCCTGGAGAATGCCTTGATAATTGAATAGAAACGTACTTTATGGACTATTAAAATAAACCTACGGCGCAAAATTCATTTGTTTACGACTGCCATACCTAGATAATTTGCGAAAACCCAAAAAAAAAATTGAATTTGGCGCCCAAAGCTGGCTATTTCGCCTTAAAAACACAACAATCAACTCACCATTCCGATTGCCATCCCAATACAAGTAAAAGACAAAATAGGCTTTCTTCCGAATCTATCCGTCACCATCGTAACGCAAAAACTGGCGAAGAGTTGGATCGAGCCAATGACGACAGACGCCACTTCTGGCCGAACAGACGTTTGGGTGGATTCCAAAACTGATTGCAGATAAAACGAAACAGCATTGAAACCCACGAATTGAGTTCCAAAGCCAAGAATAAGAACCAAAGCAGCAGATTTTAGGAACAGTGGGTTAGATAAAATGTCTTTATTGGATACTGTGGCGCTATGATTTTTTGAAGCTATTTCATATTCCTTTATTTCTTCGGCGGCCAATGTTTCTGAGCCCCTTAGGAACTTAAGGACTTTCAGGGCTTCTGCTTTGCGACCTGAAATGAAGATGGGGATTTTTATTATTATTATAAAGTCATAACCATTATGGACGAGCTACACAATGACTGATGCAAGCGTGTGGTTGGCTAGGACTTGTCTAATCAAAACATCTGTAGCTCTTTCTTCAAAAGACTTATTCAGATAAGATAAATGGCGCTACTTTGCGCCAAAAGCTAAAAGCTGTCTTGTAAAGTTATGTTTAGAAAAATACAGAAATAAATTTAATTTATGAAACAGAAAAATTGGAACAACCCATTATATTTCCCCACCCCTGGGCATGGGTCTCGTCTTAGAATGATAGGGATTAAGCTATATTCCATCATGCTAGCCTACAGCGGATTGGCAGCTTGCACGCACCGTCGAGAAAATCTTTCAGGCTTGCAAGTTTCCTCATGATATTTGCCTTCACTGTTTAATTGAGTGATAATATATTACCTAATAACACGCAAATGACTTCGACATGAAAGATCTTGGAACTTGAACGAGGCCTTTGACTTGGCAGTCCAATGATCATATCACTATGCTATCAATGCATTCAAAAATAATAAGAAATACACATACCTTTAGAATACAGAGAATAGGGACTATCAGGCAATATGAACAGTGGCAACGTGGTAAATATGATGATGCCTGTGTATATCACGTTTAAAGTCGTGTAGGATACGAAGGGACCCATCGACAGCATGGTGACCACGCCGAAAGAGCACATTATCTGAAGAATAGTGCCCAAACTACCGCGGATTTCTTTCTGCAAAAGAAAACAAATATAAAAGCAGTAGTCTTGCCTGCATATCTACATGATAGCATTAATAGGTCGGCACGACCGGGGAAGTACTACCCTCCCATAGAATATGTCGTCAAGTAGCAGTAGGTATGCGTGTTGCGTTTCGTACGGTGAGTGTGAAGCGCCGGAGGCCCAATTCCTCCCTCAGTCCCCTTCGTCCTCCTATATCCTTATTGCAGGTGTCCATGGGCGGCTATGACTACTTACCATCAGGTAGCTCGCCTGCTCGTTTGCCAAAAAAAGATAAGTAGGAAACATACTGATCTCCACACTCAATATGAGGAACTAGTTGGCAGATAGAAACTTATCATTTACGGAACACTTCTAGGATAACAGTGTCAGGCTATGGATGGCACAAGCAAATTTTCCTATGTCCAGAAACATTACCTTCCAGGACTGCGCGACTGCTATGCTATAGGTCTTGGTTTTGATCCCCAGGTCAACAAAGTGTTTTTGGGTTTTTCTATGAAATTCTCAGTAGCAGCGCGAAGTCTGGATTTGTGCCCGGTGTATGGCAATAAGCTCACCCCCTATTACATTGAACATACCGGCGAACTGTGGGTGTACATTAAGTATACCTCTGCCTAACCCTTCGGTATGTTATGTTAGTACCTTCCAGTTTGTAGCCGTTGACACATGCCACCAAAATAATACTAAAGTTGTCAACCGCAGATCGAAGCAGCATGCGACTATGGCTATACTCGTAAAGGGGAAAGAACTATTTCTTGTAATAGGAAAATTTTGCTTGTTGGATTATAGCTTTTATGAACTCACGCTAGCGATCTCCGATGCATACATTGGTAGTAAAGTGAATATTCCCGAGTCTGCCATCCCGACCAGGGCTCTGCCAACCAGTAGCATCCATACTTCAGTGGCGTATATAAACACGAAGCCAGCCACAAACTTTGGGAGACACGCCAGGATCAAACAGGGTTTTCTGCCTAGTCGGTCTACTAGGACTGTTCCTATTAGTACGTTGGCTGAAATTGGGAAATAATCTTAATATTAATAAAAAAAACATTTAAAATATTCGGAGCTATAGGCCGACCGTTTAACTCGCGTATCGCCTGCGCGGTAAGAAGGGAGCGGGGGCGGGTAACGCTACACACGGAGTCAATAATCCAAAGATTTATCTCGAGATAGACATTGTTGGTAAAGAATAAAATAATAAGTATCTTTTTTAAGTATTTATTTACTTCCTACCGCTCCCTTCTTACCGCGCAGGCGATACGCGAGTTAAACGGTCGGCCTATAGTTATTGTCAAACGGAAATTCTAAGAGTTGCAATTTTTATAACATACCGTTACGACTGTATTCGCCGAGGGGTTATAAAGGTGTAGGTACATACAGCCACACTTTGCCGGAGTTTTAGAGTCCATGTAATAGGGGCCAAACCTATTGCCATTAACCGGGCACAAATCCTGACTCCGAGCATAAACTCAATAGGTATTACGACTCGACCTGTGAATCAAACCCGGAACCAGCGTAACAGTTGTGCTAAGGACCACTATACACATGATTTTTTGCTGATGATAACATGCTGAGTGGAACGTATATGATACAGAGGTAAAGTTAGTGAGGTTGTAGTAAAGTAGTGGGGTAATCTCCGCATCTGCCGAACCGATTTTGAAAACGTTTTTACCAACAGAAAGCCACGTTATATAAAGAAAAGAAAGAAAGAAGAAAGAAAGTGAGTGTCATAGGCTATATTGCCTAACGAAGTGGGCACGGGTTCAAATCAAAATTTTAGCATTTCAAGTTTTTGATGAGGATTTCCAGACAATCATGCTGTGCCATTTTCCCGCAAAACGAGTAGTTTGTATAGCAGTGAGCCGTGACGTCACAACTCATGCGGTTTTTCTAGCATAAAATTAAATGCTTCTAACTTCCTTGTTTTATATACCGATTGATTTTAATTTTGTTTTTGTTCATCGGCTTTAGTTATGGAAAACATTTTCATATGGTCATGAATCTAGGCTGTTTTGGTGGCCCTGCAGCGATGTCAAGTGGACTGGTGATATATCGAGGTGATGAGATGCTTGTATGACGCTGCGATTATGTCCGTTGAAATACAGAACCAGTAGACGAAGCATATCCAGCTGCGCGGGAGTGAGACAGGTGGATGTGTTAATCATTACACTGGAAGGTATGTTTATTTTTATCATAGTTAGACTTGCGCTTGACCACAACTCGCCTCAAATTAAGCAACGATGTGGTCTACGATTGAATGCACTTGCCTAGAAGAAACCTATTGACTCTCATCTTGAAGACACCCAAATTGTAGATCTCGAGGAACAAAGATTCCGCCAGCGAGTTTCACAATAGAGCTGTAGCCCGATTCACGTAATTAAAACCTTAGCGAGTTTTCCAGTGTTATGTGAAGCCAACGGTTGTAGAACTTTTCTCGCCCAACGAACATGTGTGATTACACTTCAACGATTTTTCAATAGGACGACCTCTAAATCGGTCCGATTGACGGATATCAATAGGAAAACTGTTTCAACGATTAAGTCGCTGCGACATCGCTACGGGTTTAATTACGTGAATCGGCGGGCTACAGAACGCACTAATGTCGAGGCAAAACACTTCCACCATGTAGCGGTGGCGCCTTGTCGTAGCTCTGCTCGTCCGATAGTGGACCAGGGAACTATTTCATGTTTAAGATGCTGGACTAGAAAAGAAATAGCAATTGGCTATAACAATAAAAGGCTCACGCTTACCTGCTATGCCAGTAAGGAAACCGACAGACACTATCCAAGACCCTTCTTCTTCGGTGATAGTACTCCGTAGTACTGTCTGCGTGTCATTGTTGAGCTTCACCAGGACCGGCGAGGGCCAAGCCAGGCCCACCCCAGTGGCCAACACGCTCAGATTTACTGTAACATTTTTTTAAAACATAAGTACTTAAGGCTAAAGCGTCAGCTTAGGGCGCGAAATTCAAATATTTTCTTGGTTTTTTGCAAATTATTCGTCTTTAACACATTCTAGGTACAGACGGCTACACATCAAGCTATACTAATCCAGTTTACGCTGGTCTCTTATCGTGCGGAAAGCCTATACAATGCGAGATCAGCTTAAACTGGTTTCGTATAGCTTGATCTGTAGCCGTGTGTACCTACATGGAAGTTGAACTTGCGAAATCAACAATAACTTATTTACAATTGAGTATTAAAAGTTTTGCTTAAAAATAACTAGCCGATTAGTCATTAGTCAAGTGCTAGTGGTTCTATGTAAGTGCGACCGCTACGCTAGAGATCTTGACTTAGATTACCAGGTCGAGCAGTGTTTGTGGGTTTTTCTTTGAAACTCTTACCTAGCTAGCTAGAAATTTGGATATGTGTCCAGTAGGCTCTAGCCACACATTAGGTACATGAAAACTAAAATATAGGTTAACTGTGGGTGTACATTAAGTACACCTCTACCTTACCCTTCGGGGAATACAGGCGTGATGTTATATACGTAGTATTATGTTTCTAACACCATAAAATACATATCAAGTCTATAGAATAGGCCACTTGCTATGCGGCCGACGACGACGCCTGACCCTGCGAAGCGACCTCGACATAACATCATTTTGACACGGTTGCCACGATGTTGAGAGTCCCACAATAACATAACAATACGAACCGGTTGTGAATCTGTACTATTAACAAACATATGTCATCATGTTGGCCGTTAAATTATTGAAATTTGACTTTACACCGATGAGATAAAGGTAGGGGAAGTACGGACAAAATGACGGGGTATTTTGTTTTTTGATCATATTTCTTTATTTAATGTACTTACTTAATTCAAATCAGTCTCATTAATTTTAACTCATCTTAGGTTCATTGACTATCATTACCACAGTCTTTGAATTAAGTGGGAACTATAATTAAATATTTATTTAAAAAAAATTAACCTATCAGAAAAACCATTTTGTCCGTATAGTACGGACAGAATGACATACAAGGTAGGAACATAATGACATACTAAAATTATAAGAACACAGTTCACAAATAAATCGTTTGGTCTTCTTTGGGGTATCAGCACATAAAACATGAGCCTTAAGAGAACAAGTAGGTACATCGTAACCAACCTCCACCGGGCTTAGAACGGGAAAAAAGATTAATGCAAGCGCAGGCGCTATCATCGTCTTTTGTCTCTCATATGAAATATTCACTTTCTGAGCTATAATCTATAGAAGTAGTTATACGCTGCCTCGATACTCTCAGGCTCTTTTCTGATGGTAGAGCATTTAATAAAACATGTACTTTTTTTTTCATCATTATAAAAATGACGATGTCATTTTGTCCAGTGTATATTTATGTATGTCATTTTGACCAAATGTAAACTAAAACCAATAATAAAATCATAATTCCTTCAATCAACTAATAATCGTAATAAAGTTAATTCAAATTACTGGGTACTATCATAGTTCATCGATTTTTAATTGAAATAATTACAAAAAAGTTTTGAAGCGTCGGTAGCCTAATGTATGGGGCGTCGGACTTGCCATCATATTATGGTTGCCGGTTTGAACCCCACCCATTGCACTACCGACGTGAACCCACTCGTAACACAACTCGTGCTAAGCTACGTACACTCGTAGCTTAGCACGAGGGGTTAACAAGAATACTAGTAATGTGTGACCCACATTGCTAATAAGCTTTTTAAAAAAAAAAAAAAAAACAATAAACTCAACAGAAAACAGAATAAAACGATTAGTAAATAAACTTCTGTAGGCTCGTATCACGTTCAAACTCGTCACTACGACTCGACTTTGCCAATGGCGCTGAACGTCTGACAGAGTTGTGATTATGGTTTCCCCTACATACAATTTCTACTACCATGTACCTAGAATGTGTTAAAGACGAATAATTTCCAAAAAACCAAGAAACAAATTAATTCCGCGCCCAAGGTTGACGCTTTAGCCTTAAAATAGTTTATTGTAGTCTTTGGTAGTATCTGTCGTAATGTTTATCATTACTGTCTTATCTGCTACAACATACAAAAGGGTTTATTTTATAAGTATGTATGTATCCATAATCGGTGTTAACCTAGTTTAGAAATCGGTGTTTACAATCTGGACCAGTTTCCCTAAGCTATTGTTACAAACGTTTATCATAATACTTTACAAAGAAATATAACTTACTGGCTCAATAATTTAGTGTTATACTTAGAGATTATCATCATCATCTTCCTGCCCTTTTCCCAATTTATTTGGAGTCGACGCAGCCTGTCCTTTTCTTCCATTCATCCCTGTTCGTCGTCATCTCATCGTTCAATCCCTTTTCAATCACCTCTGGCTCAACACCATCCATCTTTTCTTTGGTCTTCACTCCACATTCATATTTATGGCCACTTTCAAACTTCCTCTAATATATTCGTTCCTTATTTTATCCATCCTAGTAACTCCACAAACCACCTCAACATTCTCATCTCCGCTGCATTTAGTCTTCTTTCATCCATCCTCTTCACGGCCCAGCAGTCGGAGCCATTCAGCACGAAAGGTCATATAACGGATTTGAATATTTTGCCCTTCACTTTGAAAGGCATCCGTGGGTCGCAAGTTGTTCCTGTGACCTGTCGACATTTCATCTAACCTAGAGATACTGGGGTTCCATTCCAGGTCGAGAAAAGTGTTATTGGGTTTTACTATGGAATTCTCTGTAGTAGTGGGCGTTATTATTAAATTTATACCTAGCTAACATGGGACCTATGGATGAGTTCACCCCTGTACAACCCTTCGAGGATACCATTCCCATCCATTTCACATTTCAGCTGTAGGAACGCATGATAAAAGTCAGAATAGAACATTTTGAGGAGGCATTAAAATAGAGATAATTTCGGGCTACACAGGAATGCTCACAGAATTTCGAAAAATCGTGCATCACAACAACGTTATTCAACGTTTTAAGACCTAATGTAATGTACGCAAGAAGTACTTTCCTATATAAAGTGATACATGATTGCGACAAATTGCCTACATCCGGTCATTTGCAATACTAGTCTACTAAGCGGATAGGATACGATGCAAGTACGCGACGAGCCGACGACGTTGTGACATCGAAACAACATAGGTATAGGTACGAGCCTAGAACAACCGGACAAGTGTTAGGTAGTTAAAAATCCTCGGCGTACACGTGTACACCAAGGTTTCGGTACAAACTTGTTACTTGCATCAATTGCTTGTTAATTGAACCATCCAAATATGCGTCAAAAATGGACGTAGGTATTTTTTAATACGTTGACTTGAAAATTAGTTTTTTTTACAGGTCGAAGGGACTATAGAACTCAGTATTATTATCTGATATGCATTTTTAACTTGATATCTCCTCGCATTCCTAAGAAACAGAGTTTTGACAGACAGTCGAACAACGACTGATATAAGAGTTTCCTTTGTCCCTCTTCCTTCCCCAGGAACGGAACCCTAAAAAGCATTTAAATAGGAAATAATAATTTTGACCAAAAATAACTTTTAACAAAAAAGCAAAACCGCCTTCAAAAAATATTTGTCTGTCTAAAAGTTTCGGATATCGGTTGCGAAAACAAAAGATCCACTCAAATTAAAGCCACCGACCTCCGAAACTGTTTTTGATTGAGAGTATACAGTTATCATCATCAACCCATTACATAGTGCCACTGCTGGGTACAGGGTCTCCTCTCAGAAAATGAATGAATCCAGAAAATGTGTTCAGCCGTTTCAATAAAAGCATCCACTCAATCTCTGGTTGATGACAGGATGCGACTAACTTCCGCACAACAGAAGATAGAAGCCCAAAGTGTATACTTTGAATATCATTTCGTATGTTTGAGAGTCTGAGAGCATTTCATCATCATCATCAGCCTATACTAGTCTACTGCTGGACGTAGGCCTCCCCTAGTGTGTGCCATTTCACCCTGTCCTCCGCTTTTCGAAGACAGCGAGTTGATTCGTGTAAAATACTGATATTCAGCTGCGTTTGATTAGACTGGACCCCACCACAATATAATAAAAAGGCAAGGAGGACGATATCCGCTTTAAAACATAATGAACTCATTGTTAATAGTCTGTGGTTATGGTTAACGAGTTCTTTTTAGGGTTCCGTACCCAAAGGGTAAAAACGGGACCCTATTACTAAGACTCCGCTGTCCATCTGTCTGTCTGTCTGTCCGACTGTCTATGTGTCTGTCTGTCTATCTGTCTGTCCGTCTGCCACCGGGCTGTATCTCATGAACCGTGATAGTTAGATAGTTGAAATTTTCACAGATGATGTATTTATGTTGCCGCTATAACAACAATTACTAAAAAACAGAATAAAATAAATGCTTGAGGGGGTTCCCATACAACCAACGTGATTTTTTTGCTTGTTTTTGCTCGATATTGATAACGGCAACAGGTTGAAATATTCACAGAATGTTTCGTTATATATTCACTTTAAAAATAAATAATTAAATAAAAATAAAACTAACATGTAACCTCCCATATAACAAAACAGATTTTTTTGCCGTTTTTATAGAATAATGTACGGAACCCTACATGCGCGAGTCCGACTCGCACTTAGCCGGTTTTTTTGGACATTGCCTGCTAATTCACTGTCCAAAAAACGTCGTTGGGTTTTCACACAGACATCATCATCATTAATACATCTAAGTAGGTATATAAATAATAAATATGTATAATAAACAATTGCTGTTCGTTAGTCTCACTAAAACTCGAAAACCGCTTGACCGATTTTGAGTTTTTGAAAGTGTGTTTGATTGAGTCCCTGAATTGTTTAGATTCATATACACACATATATAAACTCACGCCTTTTCCCACAGGTGAAAGCAGAAACTATAGACTTGCAAGGACTCTTGCATAAGTAGGTACAGTCGCTAGCACATCAGGTTATACAAAACTGTCAAATTTCTCCAAATTATTTTGAACCTTAAATTTTTTAACATTAAATTCAAAATCAACTGAAGAAATTTGTCATTTTGTGGTTACTTGTTGTGCTGGGCACCGTATTTCTTTGTCTTCTTACATCTTGTCATACACACGCGTCGGTTCCGAGTACCTACTATGCACCTGACCTTTTTGGGGGACCTTGCTGATAAGAGCCTAGAAGGTCTGACACGGTAGGTATGACCTTCTAGGGCGACCTCTCCCGACGCTGCCACTGACATTCGCCTCGTATAGTCCATATCACAATTTAGTTAAATTTTTGTGAAATAAGTGATCTACAATATTATTAAGATTATTATATTAGTATTGAAAGGAATATGCTAAGATGGTTTGGGCATGTCGAGAGAATGAATGAAAGACGATTAACGAGTGGAATTTATAAGGCGAATGTTAGTGGCAGCGTCGGGAGAGGTCGCCCTAGAAGGACGTACACCGATCTTATCGGCGAGGTTCTCCAAAAAGGTCAGGTGCGTAGTACTCGCAACCGGCGCGTGTGTATGAAAAGATGTATGAATGTGGAAGAAGCGAAAGAGATATGCAAGAGTCGTAGCAAGTGGCAGTCCATAGTTTCTGCCTACCCCTGTGAGAAAAAGGCGTGAGTGTATGTATGTATGTACCTATGTATGTATATTAGTATGGAATTCACTACCCATAATTGGACTGCCTTATTAGTCTAGTGGTCTCAAGCGCGACTGCTACGTTAAAATATAGGTAAAATACGTTACCTAAACACATAAAAGAAGCAAAAACCATGACGTCACTTTTTAAAAAGTTATTAAGACTATACATAGATAGATAGACATAATATTCTTTATTGTACACCAAAACAATGACAAGTACATGTTGTAAATGATAGATAAGTACAATGGGCGGTCTTATCGCTAAAAGCGATCTCTTACAGACAACCTTTGAATGGACTGAAGAGAAAAGAAGTCAATAACCAGGTAGTCTGGCATACATCAAACAAACCAATTCTCAAAATAAAAATACACTACAAACCTAAATAAAGTAAATAAATAAATACATACATAAATAAATAATATTTATATATAACTAGCTTTCCGCCCGCAGCTTCGCCCGCGTAGACAACACGATTTTGACTGTTTAGATTTTTCCAATTCTGGTGGAAAATTGCAAATTATCCTTACATATCTTTCCGACCGCTTTTTTGCTCGGGTAGACCACAAAATTTGCCCAACTTTATTATTTACCGAAATATAAACGCAGCTTATATCCTTTCCCAAGGTCTAGTCTAGTTTTGTACCAAATTTCGTCAAAATCCAAACGGACTTTCATCCCCACACAGTTTGAAATTTCAAAAACCCCACATTAAAGTATTTATTTATTTCTTATCAAGTGCCTAAACACAAAGTTTCAGCGGTTATCTTCAACAATGACAAACTCCCATACAATTTTTCATCCCTTACTACAACCCCTTTTTTACAACAAAACATAGGTTATATCCTTTCCCAAGGTCTAATCTATTTTTGTACCAAATTTCATAAAAATCGGTTCCGAGGTTGGGCTTCAAGGCGTGACTTTGTTTGGACTTCCATATGAACTTTCATCCCCTATTTCATCCCCACACAGGCCGAATTTTTAAAAACGCTGGAACAAATTTTTACTTCTTATCAAGTGCCTAAATTCAAAGTTTCATCATAAAATGATGGTTCATAAAGTGATTCATCTTCAACAAAAAGGAAACACCCATACAAGTTTTCATCCCTTATTTCAACCCCTTTTTTACAACAAAACGTAGCTTATATCCTTTCCCAAGGTCTAGTCTATTTTTGTTCCATCAAAATCGGTTCCGGGGTTAAACTTGGAAGCGTGACACTGTTTGGAGTTCTAAACGACCTTTCATCCTATATTTCATCCCCACACAGGTCGAAATTTCAAAAACGCTAGAGCAAATATTTATTTATTTCTTATCAAGTACCTTAATATAAAGTTTCATGGTTTTATCTTGAAAAACGACGAACTCCCATACAACCTTTGACCCCCTATTTCAACCCCTTCAAAACTATTTTTGCAATAAAAGGTAGTCTATGTCCTTTCTCAAGATTTAGTCTATCCCAGTACCAAATTTCATCAAAATCGGTTGAGTGATTTATGCGTGAAAGCGTAACAGACAGACAGAGTTACTTTCGGATTTATAATATTAGTAGGGATAATCAATAAATAACACAAACGACTCCTACAAACTACACCACGCTCACCAAACATGCCACACCTAGTTACGTTTGATCCGTGTATAACATACATACCATCACGCCTGTATTCCCCGAAGGGTTAGGCAGAGGTGTACTTAATGTACACCCACAGTTCGCCGGTATGTTTAGGTCCCATGTAATAGGGGGCGAGCGTATTGCCATTCACCGGGCACAAATCCAGACTCCGAGCTGCTACTGAGAATTTCATAGAAAAACTCAATAACAATAACATTGCTCGACCTGGGGATCGAACCCAAGACCTCTAGCGTAGCAGTCGCGATTGGGACCACTCGACCAACGAGGCAGTCCGTGTATTTATGAGCATAACACTTTAATGATGCAAAAAGTATTCACGTTTGCCCTCAGTAAAGAAATAATAATTTTGTTTTCTTTCTTTGTTGTTACTAACATTGTAAATTGTCCTCTGATTACGCCGCTCGGCAAATGTTTGTAAAATATGTCTTTGTATTCTCATGTTAGTGAATGCCTGTAATTCTTTATGAGAATAAAGTTTCTTAAACCCTATGTAAGCCTGCCTTAGTCTAGTGGTCCTAAGTGCGATGCTACGCTAGAGGTCCTGGGTTCGATCCCCAGGTCGAGCAAAATGTTATTGAGTTTATCTATGAAATTCCCAGTAGCAGCTCGGAGTCTGGATTTGTGCCCGGTCATTGGCAGTAGGCTCGCGCCCTATTACATGGGACCTAAACATATCGGCGAAATGTAGGTGTACATTAGTACACCTCTGCCTAACCCTTCGGGGAATACAGGCATGATGGTATATATGTGTTTATATTTCAAAATCTACATAAAAAAATATAAATACTATGTAATTAGAAGGAAGCCAATTAATTGAAGAGTATTTACCTATTTAAATAAATTAAATAGTATTTAATATCTATAGTAATCTATTAATTAGGTACGTGCGAGGTAGTAACCTATTTTATATTTTGTGAATATAATATTATTTTGTTGAATATAATTACTAAGTACCTACTTATCTTCAATTTTAAATCTTTTTGCCCTAAAAATATATGTATATTAAGTACAAATTTGACTGTTTGCAAGATTTCTAAGTTAACAATCTTTAGACGTGATTAATAAAATAGGTATATATTATGATATATCTCATAACATAATAAGTTGGCAATTAAATTTTAGCATAACTGCCTATTAGATACTACTTATATCCCAACGGCAAAGTTTTAGCGATGAATTAATAAGCAAATAACCAAACAAGAATCATCGTTTAACTTATCGATTGCATAAATCGAACAAATTGATACACTTACTTTCACTTTGTGTATATTCAAATTATTGTCGATTGTATATAAACCACACTCCTATATTCAAAACATACCTCATACTTAGATCCTCTTTTCACAACAATAAAAAAGCTATTGCCAATTATTAGACAAAAAAAATAAAAATAATGACACATTCCAAATTCAAATCGATATAATTTAACACGCGTGTTCACTGTCACCAAAACAAACTTCGTATTTAAAAAACAGAATCTTATTTATTGTACCCACCAACAATCACTACCACATATTGTCGCAACAATGGATTCTCGACCAACTTTAACATGTTAACACTGTTACAAAACTATTCGGAATACTTCGAGGCTGTACGTGTCTTTCTCGTTATTGCAGCGCGAATGGGCAACGATTGGCGAACCACTACTACTGGTACTCGCTCGAGATCTAGGGGGGGAAATTAGATAAAGTCTTAAGTAGTTAAAGTAGGTACTTAACTAACTCATTATGGAATTGAATACTCAACCATGGTTTCGGGATTTTACTGACTTGATTTAATTGAATCACCTGTGAATAAGAATAAATGATGATGATGATCAATCACGGAAAAACGTCAGAATGGATTTGGATGAAATATCGCACACAATTTATGACCTGAACCGGTTCATACTTACATAGCTAAGATACTTTTTATCTAAGTTAGAAGTCGCGGGCACAGGCTGGTTTTTATTAACTTCACAGACTTGACAGATCTGTAGATGGCCTCTCTTAACGGAATAATTAACCTCATAACCTAATCATCATCTATAGATGACCTAATAACCTAATAACTAACGAGCTAATACTATAATCTATATAAATAGGTCTGTGTGTATATATGTGTATGTAAGCACTATTTTATGCATTAACCCGTCAAGCGGCATATTGTAGACACAATGCAAAATCTATTGTTATGTCCTCATGAGGAAACTGTATGCATTGACGGGTCATGTAACTAGCCATAAATCCAAACTCCGAGCTGCTACTAAGAATTTCATAGATAAACCCAATACCGGTTGACATCAGAACCGAACCAAGGACCTCAGAATAGCAGTCTTGCTAACGACCACTAGACAATGAGGCAGTCATAGCTATTCATAACTATTACAAATAATTAATGAGATAACAATAGGTACCTATTAAGTTTGCGAAGAATTTTCAACTAATTTAAAAACGGGGATATAGTCAATAATGAATTAGAGGTCATTTACACTAAATGAAATACACATTAAATGTATGAAACAATTATCACCGTTCAATGATTCAAATTCGATTTTCAAAATATTCAAATAGGTAGGTACAGTAAGCTAAAATTATTGGGTAACATGTAAGTAGCGATCCTAGCGGACAAAACAGATAACTATTTAATCTTTTTTGTGTGTTTCTTAACATGGCTGTTGAACAATTTGAAAATCATTTGATAATAGAGTACATACTTAGGTACCTTCGTCTGCTGATAATTATAATTAAACACTTCAAATAAGTGCTAGTTATGTAATCAAACTTAGGTACGTATTGCACGCGTAATAGCAAATTAATGCAATAAGTATGTGACAAAACGCCAGTTTCGAGAAAATCACGTTTGTTTTTTTTTTCAAGATTACTACAGCTGATGCCAAACTTAAATCTCGCTACTGAAAAGGTCGAATAACAACACGAATTATTGATCATCATCAACTCATTATATTGTCCCACTGCTGGGCACGAGTCTCCTCTCAGAATGAGAGGGATTAGGCTATAGTCCACCAGGCTATAGCCTAATGCAGTTTGGTAGACTTCACACATAACATAACATAACATACCATCACGCCTGTATTCCCCGAAGGGTTAGGCAGAGGTGTACTTAATGTACACCCACAGTTCGCCGGTATGTTTAGGTCCCATGTAATAGGGGGCGAGCCTATTGCCATTCACCGGGCACAAATCCAGACTCCGAGCTGTTACTGAGAATTTCATAGAAAAACCCAATAACACTTTGCTCGACCTGGGGATCGAACCCAAGACCTCTAGCGTAACAGTTGCGATTGGGACCACTAGACCAACGAGGCAGTCACTTCACACGACCTCGAGAAAATCTCTCAGGCATGTAGGTATGTTTTGTCGTAATGTTTTCCTTTACCATTTAAGCGAGTGGTAATTAACTATTAGTTAATATGCATACAATATCGAAAAGTCTGAGCTGCGTGCCTTGGATTTTCACCCGAAACCTTTGACTTGGCAGTCTAATGGTCATATCACTAGGCTATCACTGACTTCTACATTAATTATGGGTAAAAAAAAAACTTTCTGTTTGTGACGATTTCCCGGCTACACTATGGAGAAAGTGCCAAAGAGTCGTTTGAGATACAAATAAAAATGCAACGCAAACCGATGGTAGGGGATAGATGTTGAACAGGTTTTATGTACCTACTTATTTAAATTTAGTATGATCTTATGAAGGCATGCATGATAAGCAAAAATTGAAGATGTGTTTATTTTTTTATTTATTAATATGATAGAATGCGATCATAACTTTTACGACGGTAAAAAAAAATATTTGCATCTCGTACAAATACTTTTTTTCAGTATCATTAGACACGCCGTCAAGAAAATCTCTCAGGCATGCAGGTTTCCTCACGATGTTTTCCTTTACCGTTTAAGCGGGTGATAAATAATTATTAATACGCACATGACTTCGAAAAGACAGAGGTGCGTGCCTTGGATTCGAACTCGAGACCTTTGACTTGGCAATCCAATGGTCATATCACAAGGCTATCACTGCACTGGCCTTGTATTATGCGGAAAACCTTAATAATGGGACGTCAGTCTAAACTGGTTTTGTATAGCTTGATGTGTAGCCGTGTGTACGTGGGGTTTTAATAAGAATACTAGTAGGTAATGTGCGATCCACATTGCTTATAAGTTTTTTTTTAAACTTTACTTTTGACTTTTTAGCTAAAACATCGCACTTTACATTGATTTTAAATAAGCATATAGGTAACTACACACGGCTACAGTCAAGCTATACAAAACCAGTTTAAGCTGATCTCGCATTGCATAGGCTTAAACTGAATTTGTATAGCTCGACGTACTATATAATCGTGCATACTTATTCAGTGTGCCACATTTTTTCATAGTCGTGATAACACCTTTACTACTTATACCTCCCTAATTATCTTAAGAAGTATGGTTATGGACATAACATAATATACCATCATGCCTGTATTCCCCGATGGCTTAGACAGAGGTGTACACCCACACTTCGCCGGCATGTTTAAGTCCCATGTCATTTCAGTCCCTACTGAGAATTTCATAGAAAATCCCAATAACACTTTGCTCGACCTAGGGATCGAACCTAGGACCTCCAGCGTAGCAAGACCACTAGACTAATGAGGCAGTCAAGTATGGACAAAGTTAATACCAAATTTTACACTAAAATGTGACACACATTACAGGTGTAATAATGACGCGCTAGGGGTTAGGGAATGAGTTACCGAAACGACACTTTGAGAGTAAAATAAATAAAAAAAGTAAAAGAAGTTTGCAACACGAAAAAAACGCATTCGACAGCTTACTGCTGTTTGTTTGACAGTGACAGTAGTGACACTTTGACACTGACAGTGACAGTTACGAAAATAAAGTCGAATGACTCAAATGTCGAAAACAAATCATCAATCAAAACAATACAGCAGAAATTGTGTCCAATTTTTTATTTATTTTGACTAGATTATTTCTGATCTCGCTCAATTAACAAAAAGATAACTTTAAATTAAGGAGTCGCAAAAGAAAACATGATTTTTTCATAACAACTTAAATAAAACAATAATGGAAGACGACGACTACTGGAATACTAGTGAGACAAAAGCTAAAGCTTTGAGTTTTGATGATGATGTGGTACGTATTTTTTTTTAACTGCATAAAGCTGTGCTCGTAAACTTCCACAATATGCCTGAAGTTGCTAAGCCAAAGTCTAACATACCTTATTATCGTCTTCTGCAAGCAGCAAACACGGGAATTTATTTTCTCTTTAGTTTAAATTTTAAAATGAACACAGAACCTAAGAGACTGAATAGTACAAACACTTTAAAGTATTTTTCAAATATTATCTTAAAGATCATGTAAATCACTTGCTTCAGATGTGCTTAGGTATTTAAAACAAAGTGAATATAATTTTAAACTTTGGTCAGAGGGTAGTCTTCTCTGCTTTGAGTATAAGTAACAATAATTGAATTAAGGGCTAAGTTATTTAGGTTCATTTATCATTTGTGTTTTAAAGCTAAGATGCTGTACAAAGCAGCTTAATATGACAACATGAAAAAAAAATTTTTTATTGTATTTTTGCAATCTATTCTATGCAAACTAATGCTGGTTAAGGATTTATCATTTGTCTTGAAGGGCAGTCAGTCCAGCGATGTGCACCCTATATCTAGATATAATGTTCCCTATAAATCTCTTCATAAAATGATCTCATGTCAAGGTTGTGGTGTAATTGTTGGTTTGTAGTAGTACGTAATTATCCTCAGCATTTTGGACTGATTTTTAAATATTTGATTGCAGCTATCAACACAGGAGATTCTGGCCATCGGTCAAAAGTCATATTCAGGGCAGAATGAGGAGAGCATCTTCAGTAACATCAGCATCACCACTGTCAAGTCAGCTGCAGTTCCGCTTAGCAGTCTTGTGTCTTCTAAAGTCTTAGACCTAAGTATGCTCCATCGTTAAGGTTAAAGGGTCAGCCTTAGGCGCGAAATTAATTTTTTTTCTTTGTTTTTCGCAAATTATGCGGCCTTGCACATTCTAGATACCTACATAGCATTATAATTGCGACATCAACAATAACTTATGATGATTGCATTTTAATACTTTTGCTTAAAAATCGTGTACCTAAAATGTGACCGAACCGAAATAAAATATAACCGAACAAATTGAGAAAAACAAAAAAAAAAATCGTTTAGCCGTAACAGAAAATATACTCATAAAACAGATAGTATTATTATTTAAACTGGGTGAAAGAAAGAAATATTTATTTAGCTGCAAAACATATCTATAATTATAAGACATTATATTACTTACCTAAGTGGTTTCTCTGTGACTATATAATATTTTTCTCAAGCAAATATTTTTGATCATCATTATTAATTCTAGTCTGTAAACATTCATACAGTTTGACACTGGTGTACTAATTTAATCGCCAACACATCAGGGCCCCTAGACAATGTCACATCTTCATTATCGACAACGAAGTTAGAAATCACAAATCTATGGATTTGACATAATTTCATCACGTGACGTATCGAAAGGTTATGCCAATTCCACACATTTCTGATATTTAACTTCGTTATTGATGATAACGATGTGACATTGTCTAGGCCCCCAGGTTATACAAAACTGATAAATCTCACCAAATGATTTAAAACCTTAAAATGTTGATGATTAAGTTCAGAATCAACAGAAAATTTTACATTTTGTGGTAACTTGATGTGCTGACCTTACACAGTTGGTATGTTTAGGTCCCATGTAGGGTGGTGACCCTATTGCTGGGTTATCTTAGGCCAATGAACCTCTTTTCATCTATGTGCCTTTCTATAAAAATGTTTGATGAAGCTATGAAGTTTAAGTACAGTATAGAAACAAATACAAAAACAATTTTTATGCAAATTTTACGTAAAGTTTTCTTTAATTCGATAGTTAATCGAAAAAAAAATAATTTTTATAAACTATGTATACTGGCATGATGTATCGTACATATTTAGTATTCTTGTTAACCCCTCGTACTAAGCTAAATGCTTGTATAACGAGTGGGTTCACGTCGTTAGTGCAATAGGTGAGTTTCGAACCGGCAACCACATAATCGCAAGTCCAACTTCCTAGGCTACCGCCGCTTTTAGCGTAAAATAAATTGTTTGGGTTAGGAAAGTACCTTATTCCCTATGTCCCGTGCCCAGTAGGTATATTTTATCACGTGCCAACAATGGCACGCGTGCCATGCCGTCACTGTCTTAGTCCTAGGCATATCAGAAATTGTCAAAAGTTAAAAGAATGTGAATGTTTTCATTACTCTTTTTATAGGCCCCTCCAAGCTTTGCTTTTGTCCATTGTGCCATTATGGAAAAGCAGAACTGTACATGGACTTGCGATCATGTCGCTACCAGTTCGAAACCCACCCTCTGCACAACCGACGTGAACTCACTCGTAACTCAAGCAATAAGCTTAGCACGATGGTTTAAAAAAATAATAGTAATGAGTGACACACATTCCTAGCAAGGTTTTTAAAAAAAATCATGCTTAAATATATTTCAGTTCTCTTAGCTCAATCTGGGAAGGATCCTTCAAAGGAGAGCAAGCAGGAACCAGAAGAGACTGTTGCGATGACCCTCAAGAGGCTAACCCTTGGTAGGAGCTGTTCTCTACATGTCCATCGCAGCCTTAAAAGTAAGACTGCACTGCTGGATGGAGCCCTGGCTATTGGAGATGGGAATGCTGTATTAACTGTGAGTATATTTTGTATATTGGACTGCCTCGTTAGTCTAGTGGTCCTAAGCGCGACTGCTACGCTAGAGGTCCTGGGTTCGATCCCCAGGTCGAGCAAAGTGTTATTAGGTTTTTCTATGAAATTCCTAGTAGCAGCTCGGAGTCTGGATTTGTGCCTGGTTAATGGCAATAGGCTCGCCCCCTATTACATGGGACCTAAACATACCGGCGAAATGTGGGTGTACTTTAGTACACCTCTGCCTAGCCCTTCGGGGAATACAGGCGTGATGGTATGTTATATTTTGTATAATAATGAATGAGGTAGTAGACTGTTAGTAGCAGTAGCAGTTAAGGTGGTCACCTCGCCATGATCGTTGTACCGAATGTCGTGATGTCACTTTGCTCCTTAAAAGATTCCTTAAGGCACATCCGATATTGTGGCTAAAGTCAGCTTTGGGCGCCAATTTTTTTTTTCTTTTTTTCGCATATTATTCGGTTATAACCCATTCATCATGCGCTTAAACGGCGAAGGGAAATATTTTGAGGAAACCTGCATGCCTGAGACATTTTCTTGATGGCGTGTGAAGTCTGCCAACCCGCAGTAGGCTAGCGTAATGGAATACAGCCTTATCCATCTTATTCTGAGAGGAGACCCGTACCCAGCAGTGGGACAATAACGGTTGATAATGTGCGTATATGTGGAATATTAAATAGGTATGAATGATATCCTGCGGTTCCCTTGAAGGTCCGATGGTAGAAAGGGGAAATGAGCTCATGGAAGTCTTGCACACTCACTTTAAATTTCCAGGTGGTACTATTCCTAATACAAACACTGAATAAGAAGCTGGTGTATGAACTCTTATCTTCACGACCGGTCGCGTTAAACCACTACATTGCTTTCTTACACAATGAAGGGAAAGTCACTGACCTCACCGATTTACTTACGTAAGTTATAAAAACTATTACAATATAAAACTACTTAAATATAGCTTTCCTTTAATAATATATAGCCTAGGCTATAGCATAGGATAATATATAGCCTATGTCACTCAGGAATAATATAGTTTCTATTGGTGAGAGAATTTTTCAAATCGGTTCAGTACCTACTTTAGGAGCCTATTTAATGCAACCAAACAAACAATCAAATCTTTCCTCTTTCTAATATTAGTTAAGACGATAATTTGATCTTTTTTTCTACAGAATGCTAGGGCGGAGTCCAGATGCAGCTGTAAGCGTATTTTATGTTATTATTAACTAGCTGTGCTCCGCGATTTCTGTTTTTTTTTTCTGCTCGACTCCTATGGGTAGTAGCGTGATATTTAATAGTTTAAGTTGCTCCTTATAACATCAGCTACCTGCCAAGAAGCCGCAACAAAGAAAAAGACAGACAAAAAACATACCATCACGCCTGTATTCCTCAAAGGGTAAAAGGTAAAGACAGGTGTACTGAATTAATAACCACAGTTCGCCGGTATGTTTAGATCCCATGTAATAGGAGGCGAGCCTATTGCCATTCACTGGGCACATATTCACGATACAATTCTCTAATTTTACCAAGTTTTAAAAAATCTGCCATAAATACTTTTGTATGAAAAGAATTGAAAGAAACTGCCTCAATAGTCTATTGGTCGTAAGCGCGACTGCTACGCTAAAGGTATTGAGTTCGTTTCCCACGTGGAGCAAAATCTTATTGAATTTTTGAATTTTTCTATGAAACTCGCCCCCTATAAAACAATCCGGCGAAATGAAGGTGTACACTAGTACTCCTCTCTGCCGTGTCATGACAAAACACTGTAATTTTAGTTAAAAAGTAACTTAAGTTACAGTGTTTTGTCATGACACGGCAGCCTGCGAACCCTTCGAGGAGCACAGGCGTGATGGTATGTTATGAAAATAATATTTTTCTAGATGTACAATTATCAACATGCAGTGAAGACGAAAGGCAACAACGTGGATGCGTTACATAGAAAACTGACCAATTTGTTGGCCAACCATTTCAACCAACCCGGGGTTGACCAACACCAAGCTAAAATGATCACAGACTACGTCAAGTTTTTGGGTAGGTTCAGAAACTAACACTTAGTTTTCGAGCAGTAGATATAAAAATGACGTAATTTCCTGTAAGGGGCCATCCATAAATGACGTCATAATAAAGGGTGGGGGGGTTGAAATTGGGTCCTTAATTTCGTAACGTCACATGTCACATATTGAAATGGAAATAAAAACTAATTCCAGAACTGCTGATTTAATTTCATAATTTCTAGGTGTATTATTGCAAAATATGTAACGCCACAATAGGTAATTACATTTTTATTATTCTTTATCATCGTCATCATCTTGTCTCACAGTGTTTTCCTTAACCTTTTTTTGGAGGTGTTAAAACAATTGAAGCGTCGGTAGCCTAATGGCTAGGGCGTCGGACTTGCGATCATATGGTTGCCGTTTCGAACCCCACCCATTGCACTACCGACGTGAACTCACTCGTAACACAAGCATTTAGCTTAGCACGAGGGGTTAACAAGAATACTAGTAATGTGTGACCCACATTGCTAGTAAGCTTTTTTTGTAAAAAAAAAAAAAATATTTACAAAAAGTAAAACGCCTGGGGTGGAACCTACGACTTACCAGTTAGTTAGTTTAGATACCACTGGGCTTCAGTCGAGGGCCACGGACGAATGTACAGTTCCCGTAGCCCACGACGCAGGTGCTAGAGGGAAAACCAGAGTTGGCTTTAGTCACCAAGACAGACAGACCGCTCCGCCCTCCCCAGGGCGGGGGACATCCATGAGGATTTCCACCCAAGTTAACAAAAAAAAAGATACCACTGGGCCTCACTGCTCTCGTTCCGTTCTATACTAGAAGCTTGCTTTTCTTTATCTTCTTCTCTTAGAATGGCAGAAACACGTGAACAAGCCGGATTTGAACTATAAGTCTGTGATACAGTGGCTGGCTCACAACTGTGCCCATCACTGGCACGAAGGCGCCGGCAACGCGATGTCACCACTCACGCTATGTCAACAACATCAGGTACCAACATCACACAACATCATCCTAGGTCCTACCCTCAGATCGAATAAAAAGTTAAGATGGAACTTTGCGAACAAACAAGTGAGGCCGGCTAAAACTACGCCTAAGGGTGTACAACACACAATTACACGCACATATGTATTAGTTCACTACGCTTTATCTTGTCAGTCGAGCTTTCGATACCTCGATAGGTCGACTGACAAGATAAGGCGTAGTTTCGGTATACGTGTGTGCGTGTAATTCTGTGTTGTACACCGTTAGGCGTAGTTTTAGCCGGCCTCACTTCTTTGTTCGCAACGTTCCATCTTAACTTTTTATTTGATCTGAGGTCCTACCATATTGACAACTGCAATGTGACTTAATTCGCTATCAACATTTCTAAATTCAACAACCTTACCTTTTTAGTGAAGGAAAAATTCGACCGCGGGAAGGGTTCACATCTTTTTATTTACGTCTTTGAGGTGACACCAACAACCCTAAACATTAAAAAAAATATAGGCAAACCATCACGTCTGTATTACCGTAAGGGTTAGACAAAGGTGTACCAATGTCCAGCCACAATTCGCCGGTATGTTTATGACCCATATAATAGGTTGTGACCCCATTGCCACTAACCGGGCACAAATAAAATTTAAAAGAACTCCCAACTCCTGCTTAATATGCTAACCTGCGAATGGAATTCCAGGCCTAACTCTCAGCAACCGCAATCGTGACTAATGACCTAATCACCTGCTCATTTTTTATTATATTTTAGCATCGCGACTGCTACGCTAGAGGTCTTGGGTTCGATCCCCAGGTCGAGCAAAGTGTTATTGAGTTTTTCTATGAAATTCTCAGTAGCAGCTCGGAGTCTGGATTTGTGCCCGGTGAATGGCAATAGGCTCGCCCCCTATTACATGGGACCCAAACATACCGGCGAACTGTGGGTGTACATTAAGTGCACCTCTGGCTAACCCTTCGGGGAATACAGGCGTGATGGTATGTTATTTTATGTTATGTTAGCATTAAATATTGCGAAATGTTCACAAAGATATAAAATTTTCTAATGAAAGAAAATTACCTAGTGAATGAAGTAATCGCCTCTCAAGTCGATAAAAATAAGCCATTTTTAAATGTTCCGTTCTACACAGAGATGAAGAATCATTTTGTAATCATCATAATCATCATCAACCCATATATTGTCCCACTGCTGGGCACGGGTCTCCTCTCAGAATTAGAGAGGTTAGATTATAGACCATCACGCTAGCCTTGGGTTGCGTGTTAGCCATTTTGTAATATATTACTTTTTTCAGATCAGTCCGTTACAATATGACTGGGTGGTTCTAAACGTCCACGCCAAGTCTGGCAAATGGGATATAGTGGAATCCTTATTTACGAAGAAAGTAAGTTTTTAGTATACTCACCTATCTCTTCATAAAACATTTAAATATCCAATTGCTGAACGCATTATTCTGAAGGGTTTGTTGCCCCTAACACAATAGTCTGTGGGCTAAAGAACATAAGCTAATACATATTTATTTGGTTGTTTATAAACTAGAGATGACACGGATATTTGTTTGGCCAAATACCTAATATTCAGGCATTTCGAATGGAAGGTAGATACGAGGCGATCACTTTCACTTCTTTTTTTGGTAGGGTTAAACGTTTTTATAGTAAGAATATTTTGTGTTGAGAACCGTTATTTTGCTAGATAAAACGATAAAAATGACATCAGTGAACAAAAGATAGCCTACTTGGAAATATTATGATGTAAAAAGAAAAAGAAAAATAATTTATTTGCGTAGAATACATGTATGTATGAGTGGGACAATAATTTTAGCAGTTTGTTTTTAATTGTTAATTTGAATCGATTTTGTGAAATGTTCGCACTACTACAATATCCGACTCAGACTCTAGAATAAACTTCTTGCTTATATATTTGTATTGGGAATCCTTATCGGGAATAATAAATGTCTGGGATTATGCAGTAATGGATTCTTATATACTCATCATATTCATAAAGCACATAGTACGTATTTTTTTTACTAAACCTCTGCTGACCTAAAGGTTTGAGGTACCATTGCTTCCTCTTGATTCCCAGAGCTTACAGCGGACAATCCTTCCAATTCCAATTTGTAAGAAAATTCTAGACTGAGGCAATTTTTTACAGGCTTTTATTTAACTTGCAATGTATGTATGTTTGTCCGGGTGGAATCTTGCAATTGAATTTTAAATGAGTTATCTTTAACCTATTGAGCTAAAACTTTGTATACACGTTTAGTTTAGAAGACAGTAGTAGTATTAGTAGTAGTACAATTATGTCTTTATATATATATCTATATATATAAACAATAAATATATAAACTATATATATTTATATTATATTTACTATTTATTATATATGTAACGTATATTGTGTATTTATATTAATTTAAGTTTGATTAAATCTGTGTTTAGTTTATTTTATGTACGTCAGACTACCTAGTTATCGCCTTACCTTTCTCTTGAGTCCATCCAAAGGTTGTCTGTAAGAGATCGCTCTTAGCGATAAGACCGCCCATTGTACCATTTTATGATTTATAACATGTACTTGACAATAGTTTTTGGTGTGCAATAAAGAATATTCTATCTATCTATCTATCTATTAGTTACGTAGACCGTAGACCCAAGATGGTTGACTAGTTATTTTTAATGCAATCCTCCTCGACAAACTATTATAGCATTATATTGTGTAATGACGTTATAAGTACCTACATGGTAAAAGTTTTAAAGGAAAAATTTATTTTATTCATTTTAGCGCATTTAAATAAAAGCTTGTTTTTAAAAAGTTTTTTTGCTTTTAATTTCTAAGGAAACCTCCCCTTTCTTTCGCAGGACTGGCTAGGACGTACCACGGTTTCGTCCCACATACCAATAGAGACGCTGCTCGCTCGCCTGAGTGAGTTGCAAGCGAGCAAGCGCTTGTTAGCGACGTACGTCAACAAGGTTGCCAACAACGACGACCGATTGCGACTGGCACATATGTACAAGGTAAATATAAACAGCACATAATAAGATTTAAAATTCAAATCATAATTATCTTAGCAAATAGGGAAATTAAACTATATCTCAATGGGATAAAATACATGTCAGAATGACAGCTGCCATGTGTAATGTTCATTCTAATACATCCTTTGTGTCGCTGAGATATGGTTTAATTTCCCTCGTTGCTCAGACTCACTAAGACTCATTATTAATGTTCTACACTAACGTCACGCAGTGATGATAACGTTATCTGTGACTTTGTCTTGTAAGCAAAAATAGACCTTATTGTTTTGTGATATACATGCAAACGATATTCACTAAGGGTGGTAAAGCAATTTTATATCTCATAAAAAGCAAAAAATGCACTTGTAATATTTTTTCAGGTACATTCAGTAGTAATAGAAACGTTGGCGAAACAGAAGGACAGGGCAAGTCTTACCAACTATAAGATGACTCTCAACCCTCAATCCGAAGAGTATATTCTAGCTGAGAACACTCTTAGAGATAGCGTAAGTCACTTTGTCATATTTTTTTCAAACATCACGCATATCCACAGTAAAGGAGATAAAACTAAATGAACAATAACTCTTTGCTTTTCATAATAATAACCTTTTCCTTGAATAATACGACGAAAAACTTCGAGAAATGGAAGAAAGGACCTTGCTTTCTTCAGTTCGTCTAGATACCATAATAACAATTATATTTAACCAGTACCTTCTATCCTAGTGATATGGATTGCGGCCTCTGACTTTTCAGAATCATAATAATTGAGTGAGAAAGATGAGACAGAGAATTATATAAAGATGTTGATTAGATGAATATTTACGGAGCGATGCTTTCCCCCGAGTTGAAATGAAATGATGAAATGATATTTATTTCTGTAAATAGATCTTTAAAGACACTTTTACAAGTCGTTTTCTTTTACATATATTTTTTTAAACTAGATGGCGCCGACATTTCCTATCTGACGACCTCTGAGAAGAAATGTCGAAACAAACTCAGAGAATCATGGTCTCTTTTAAAGTCCAGACAATAGTTATATCATAGATATGCGAGTTTTACAATGTAGGGCAAAATCTGAACAGGCCTTTTGAAGAAAGAGTTAGGTAGAGACGTACATATGTGCGTTAACAGTACGCCCGTATGTTTAGGTCCCATAGAAAACTGGTTGAGCCTAATGCCATAGGGTACAAATCCAGACTCCGAAATGCAACCGAGAGAATTTTATAGAAAAAGCCACTAACACTGTGAATCCGAAAAGCGAAGTTTTGTTTGCAAATGAAATGATCAATTTTTTTTTTTAAAAAAGCTTACTAGCATTGTGGGTCACACATTACTAGTATTCTTGTTAACCCCTCGTGCTAAGCTAAATGCTTGTGTTACGCGGGGGTTCACGGTGGTAGTGCAATGGGTGGGGTTCGAACCGGCAACATTATGATCGCAAGTCCGACGCCCTAGCCATTAGGCTACCGACGCTTCAAATTATTTCACTATTGGAAAGTTACATTATTCCCAATTTACATAGGCTATTTATTATCCCCTGGTACAACTGGGGTCCTATGTAGGTCCTTTTTAGGGCACAGATTCCAATCACATCACTGAACAATATCTAGATTATTAATTAACTTAATTATTTTTTATTTTACAGTCAATAAAATGGAAAAATTGAGGGGAAAAGGAAGAAATTTGAACTTTGAGATGTATTGCTAGAAATAAATATGATGTTCTGTAAAAGATTTTACATAATTCAAGTCTTTAATCTTGACTTGTATAGAAATCTCTGTACGTATTTAATTTATCTATTATTATAACTATTAAACGAACTTAATAAAAAAAAATCTTATACTGCTACACATTATATATTATAATGTAGTATCTATATCTATACTTATATTATAAAGCTGAAGAGTTTGTTTGTTTGTTTGTTTACTTGAACGCGCTAAGCTCAGGAACTACGGGTCCGATTTGAAAAATTATTTCAGTGTTTGATAGCCGATTTATCGAGGAAGGCTATAGGCTATATATCATCACGCTAAGACCAATAGGAGCGAAGCAGAAATGAAAAATGCTGCAAAAACGGGAAATATTCAAATGCAAAAAAGCCGAGAAACCACGCGGGCGAAGCCGTGGGCGGAAAGCTAGTTTAATTATATGTGAATGAATCTCTTATTCCCTTGGTCACGCCATAGCATGAGAACGACTACACCGATTTTATCATATTATACTTTGTTCTTAAGGAAATTGATTATTAGTTTAAGAAAAACAACCATTCTTATTGTTTACTTACCTAATAAAGATATAATCTATTATTTATTTGGTTGTTTTACTTATCGCACCTTACTTTATTCATTAAAGCATGAGACAAATTTTGGGGCCATTCGAGTCGTATGTTTCACATTTCTAATTATTTTGTTTACTAATTTCTATATACTAGGATATATCAGTGTCTCCAGTGAAAAGAGGCATAAGTCGAGTTATGCCCTTTTGTTTTTATTGCACCATTGTAATCTCCGTGTTCTGTTACACAACATATCAAAAGGACATAACTCTAGCTCAATCGTAACCTGGTTTTTTGAATTACATCAAGGACATAACTCGCCGTTTTTTAAGGCATATCCACTGATATCAAGTAAATTTCACAGCTAAAAAGATACAACTGCAATAAATCCGAAAACACAAACCAACAAAAAGACATAATGTCAGTTAATTGAACTACTGACATGACAGAAAAGACACAAACCATTTTGTTCCGAAGCGATTTAAATGTAGAAAGAAATAAATGCAGATAATACCTATAAGTGAGCATGTGTATAAGGGAACAACTCGATTTGTATCGTTTGATTCGCGTAATTTCAAATGTTTATGCCCACTTAGCCCTATCGCTATTGGTGGATTGGCACGTGTATAATAAATAAGTCGTTTCATTCTTTATTTTATAATTTCTATTTTGTTTATTTTTCTTTTTAAAGTAAGTACTGTTGTGTTCGTGTGTTTGTTTAAATAATATATATATTGCAGTCAAAACTCTTAACCAGTCGAAAGTACTTTTAACTAGCAAAATCAGTTAAAAGTAGTTTTAACGGTATGCTTTAGAGACAACAATACTTTTGACTAAATAACAGTCAAAAGTAGTTTTGCCCAATGGATCTGGTTAAAAGTACGTTTGACTAACTGAATCCGTCAAAAGTGGTTTTGGTTCTGTGGTCACAGTTCTAACCTAACCTAACCGATATGTGTATTTAGAATTCTGCCGCGAATTTTTCGCTTCTATAATGGAAATAAATGAATTGACTGCAACATATACAAACATTTAAAAGTCATTTCATATTTTTTGAGCTAAAATTTAATTAAAGCCAATTATTAAGACTTGTAACTGTTTAATGCAGTTTTATTATTGTACTCGACTCTAGTAGCCGTGGTTAGTTCAGTCAAAAGCGTAGTGTGATTTGTGTGTTTTCTTCAAAACTAGGGAAAAATGACACGCAGTCAAAAAATTACTGAATTTGTGTTAAAACGGGCTAGAATTGTAAGTACCTACCTATTTTATTTATGTAATTACTTTGACTTTGATTTTTACTAAGACATGCTCTTAATACATCAACTTTGGTAGAAATAGGAATACCAGGCCACTCAGAAAGATGGTGACAAAAAGTTTATTTTGAAAACTTCGATTACTATTTAAAGTAAAAATACCACTGTTCGATTTCCAAATTTCCCTCCGCATTTTTTTGAGAGCCAATTCAAAATGGATCTGCATCGAGAACAATATCGTTCAATGATTTCAAATGTGGCTTAAAACCTGATGAGTAATTTGATCGACTTTAAATTGCTTTTATGGATGAAGGACCTTCAAAAGCAACCATCTACCGCTGGTATAGCGGTCGTCTTACTTTGGCGAATGAACAAAGGAGTGGTCGTCCTACGACGGCTGTCACCGAAGAAAGTGTTGGCAGTAAAAAAAAAAAATTCAAGAAAAGAGACGAATTACGTACGAAGAGATTCAGCATACTCTGCTGATTGGTTCAGGAAGTGTTCACAAGATTTTGCACGAGCACCTACGCGTAAGGAGGACAGTTCTCCGCTGGGTAACGCACAACCTCACCGAAGCTCAGAAGCAGGCCCATGTGGATTGGTGCCGTGATGTGATACAACAATTGGATGCAGGCTCGTCAGGGCGCGTTTACGACATTGTGACAGGTGACGAATCCTGTATTTATCAATACGATCCAGAAACAAAGCGTCAGTCGAAAGTTTGACTGTTTCAAAATGAACCAACGTCTACGAAAGTGAAGCGACTGAGGAGCGCAGGAAAAGTTTTGATCGCTAGTTTCTTCACTTTGATGGGGTACCTAGTTTCAATCCCACTTCGAGACCAAAGCAGCATCAACGCCGAATGGTATAGCACAAAATTCCTGCCAGAAGTTTTTTCTGTAATGAGCAACATGCGCCCGAATACCGGGCTACGCGGGGTCGTTCCTCACCACGACCACGCGCCCGCGCACTCTGCGATCAAAACGAGGGACTTCCTGGACTCCACACCGGTCAGAGTATTGAGACACCCTCCTTACAGTCCTGATTTGGCTCCGTGTGACTTCTTTTTATTCCCTAAAATTAAAAATCAGCTCAAAGGGATACAGTTTTCATCGCCGGAAGAAGCGCTAGCAGCGTTTGAGAAGGCCGTGGAAGAGGTGTCTGCGGAGGATTGTAATTTTTTTTTTTAATTAGTTCAGACGCATGAAACTTTGTATAGAGGCTGGTGGAGAGTTCCTTGAAAAGATTTAATAAAAAAAAAACATAGAAGTTAGTTTTTTAGTTTCTGAGTGTCCCACGTATTTTATATTTATCCTGTATTCAGACACTTGCGGCGGCCAAAATAAAAAATCATTTGTAAGTAAGTGCTATAAATTCATTTTTTTATGTTGATTCCTCGTTTTCATGTTGATTATTTCAATAAATAGAAGTATTTAATAGTCTATTTATTTTATTATAATATTAGATAAGTTTATCATGTATGTTTGTTATTGATAGCAGGAAGACATTAAGTCGTATAATCGTCTTAAACATTGATGAAATAAGGGAATAAGTCGTAATATTCCTTTAAAAACGAGCAAAATTACAATAATAAAAGACGTTATACCATTAATGCTTCGTTAATAAGGGCACGACTCAACAAAAAGTAAAAAAATATATAGAAGGAGTGGTTGAATGGGTAAGTTATTTACGTTAAATAAAAGAACTATTTATTATCTAGAATGTGCAATAAAAATAATATAATAATTTAATCCCGAAATACTAAAAAACATCAAAAGTATGGTTTTTTGGCTCTCCTGAAAAGTGTCCATTTTGAGTTGTGCCCTTTTTCACTGGAGACACTGATATATAGGACTATATAGGACTGGCTCGTTGGTCTAGTGGTCCCAATCGTGACTGTTACGGTAGAGGTCTTGGGTTCGATCCCCAGGTCGAGCAAAATGTTATTGAGTTTTTTTATGAAATTCTCAGTAGCAGCTCGGAGTCTGCATTTGTGCCCGGTGAATGGCAATAGGCTCGCTCCCTATTACATGGGACCCAAACATACCGGCGAACTGTGGGTGTACATTAAGTACACCTCTGCCTAACCCTTCGGGGAATACAGGCGTGATGGTATGTATGTAATTTCTATATTTAAGTATGTATTAAAACACTTAAATAAACGATTTTATCACCGCGGTAGTTCGGCACGGCTAACTTCCGATCGGCTTACTTATTTCAAACAAACTGTATGCCTGCTTCTAGCCTGCTTACGGATTAATAATGAAGCATCCACACAATCATGTCGCCGGCTTTCAGACTGACTTATCGCAAGCGAACTGCCGCCGGCATACAAAAGCCGCGAGTGCGCAAGAGCCCGACAAAAGGAATACTTTAAATATTTTAACGTGTTTCTTTTATTTGTCTTCAAACTTGCGTGTGAGAGCCCATACCCTGTCGGTATGTGAATTAGTCTTCAGTTCGTGGGGAATCCAATGCATGGCCACTGCAGTTACTCCTTTATTATTGCAGTGGCCATAGGCGGCAATGACAATACCATCTCGTGACTAATAAAAAAAAAGTAAAAAACCCAACTGAGCCCCGATAGATACCTACTTTGTACAAAACCAGTTTAAACTGACCTCCCATTGTAAAGGTTTTTCGCACAATTCAAGGCCAACCTATACTGGTTTCGTATAGCTTGATGTGTAGCCGTGCGTACTCACCTACATCAACAATGAATCATCTTCACAAAACCTTGTGACAAATTAGCATTCTATGCCGATCGATAGACCAAATCGAAAGCAGTTGCAACATAAAATACGTTCTATTAACTTGGATTTAAGATTGACTTCAGTTTGTCGGTATGTTTGCTGACTAATAGGAAAATGTTCAAGTTGGTTTTCATTTCTGTAACTAAATAACCTTGTTTGTTTGGAGACAAAATATTCACGAAATAATAATACTTACATAGATACCTTTAATTTCAATACGGTCTTATAGTCATGGACTCACATGTCTTATAGACTGATGAAGCGCCACTTCACCTTCTGAGGGAATGCTTACTGGTGTACACAAGCGCAATGCTCATCTATCTAAGGAAACAAGCATGTTTATGTAAAGAAAATCCTGCAGTTTAGTAATGTGACATTTAAAACAACAAGTAGTGGCGATAACAATAGACCGACTGCGTTGGCAGTGATACTAAAGCCACAAACAAATAAAAAAAAGTACATGATCAACGAGGTTATTTGATAACGTAAGTAAACATTGGTTAGCTAGGCGTAGGTACCTACAATGTCCAAACGTTTGGTGGCTGAACGATCCTCTCCCGCGCCACCAATCAAGATACTGAAGAAAACACCAGTAAAACTCATTTATTAAACAACATGTATTTCTCTAATTATTCTCCTTCACAAGCGCAGCAGCCATCGTCGACTTCCACGCCACACATCTTCAGTAAGAACACACATAGAGTCACACACATCAAACACCTAAGGATCTTGCCACAGGTACCACAATCACAGCTGCAGGAACAACACATTTTGAGGACGAAGGGCCTGGTTCCAAGTTAAAAAACGCCGGACTGTTTAAAAAACAATTTTTGGCGGGATGACGCACTTGTTGAAATGTTCTATTTATAAAATGGCTCCAAAATTAATGTTGTTGTTATTGTTTTATTCTTAAATTCAGTGCAGTAAAGTTATTCACGACTTACACCATTATTTGTCACAAACTTAGTAAATAAATCACTTGAATTCGTTATAGCGAACCGCAGTGTCGGTGAATAATGAGAATGACGCATTTGGTTTGTTTGTGCAAGTATTACGGTTACTTATAAAGGCAGGTAAGATTGTCGCTATTATAGCGTTATCTTTGATAAGTAGGTACCTAACTGATATGCCTGGTGTATTTTTTGACTGTATGAGGCAATAACTGTTATCTTTTATTTACATTTTGATTGTTATCCTTTAAGGGTAGTGAAAGTTGGGTATGGCAGAAGAAACATGAAAACAGAATAAATGCTGTAGAGATGAGAGCTTTGAGAAGTATGTGTGGTGTTACGCTAAAAGATAGAGTGAGAAACAGTGTGATAAGGGAGCGTTGTGGAGTGAAAGAAGATGTAGTAACAAGGATTGAGAAAGGTATGTTAAGATGGTTTGGTCATGTAGAGAGAATGGATGAACGGAGATTGACGAAACAAGTATATATGGTGAGTATGGATGGACGAGTTGGAAGGGGAAGACCTCGGCGAACGTACCGCAACCAAATTGCGGATGTTCTTAAAAAAGGCCAGGTTCCGAGCACCCTAAACCGACGGTCATGCATGAAGAGATTAATGAATGTAGATGAAGCGAAAGTAGTGTGCCAGGATCGTAGCAAGTGAAAATCTTTAGTCTCTGCCTACGTCCATGGGAGACAGGCGTGACAATATGTATGTATGTATCCTTTAAGGCTAAAGCGTCAGGGTTGGGCGCGAAATTCAATTTTTTCTTGTTTTTTTTTCGGCTATATCACATTCTAGGTACATGGCAGTAGAAATTGCGATATCAACAATAACTTATTTACAATTATTGAGTATTAAAACTTTTGCTTAAAAATTGCTATGGTAGGAGATTTAGGTGTAAATTGCAATTTTTTGACGAATCCACTATTTTACACCAAAACCTTCGACGATAACGAAAGTGGGGTAGAATCCATTTGCTACGATTCTTGGATAATTCTTTTGCTTTGTACACATTCATTCATAATAATATAATCTAATATATAAAAATAAGTCGGGTTTTCCTTTCTGACGCTATAACTCCAGAACGCACGAACCGATTTCCACGGTTTTGCATTCGTTGGAAAGGTCTCGGGTTCCGTGAGGTTTAAAGAAAAAAAAAGTCCGAAATAAAAACACGGGCGAAGCCGTGGGCGGAAAGCTAGTTAATAATAAAAATTGAAAGAAGTATGAATGTGGAAGAAGCGAAAGAGATATGCAAGAGTCGTAGCAAGTGGCGGTCTTGTGGGAAAAAGGCACAGAACGCGTAAAAGAGAGAGTTCCTACATACATACATACATACATACACTCACGCCTTTTTCCCACAGGGGTAGGCAGAAACTATGGACTGCCACTTACTACGACTCTTGCATATCTCTTTCGCTTCTTCTACATTCATACTTCTTACAATTTTTATTAATGTTAGTGGCAGCGTCGGGAGAGGTCGCCCTAGAAGAACGTACACCGATCTTATCGGCGAGGTTCTCCAAAAAGGTCAGGTGCGTAGGTAGTACTCGCAACCGGCGCGTGTGTATGAAAAGATTTATGAATGTAGAGTTCCTGTTCTGTGGAAAAAGGAGTGAGTGTATGTATGTATTTAATTAAAATACAGAGTATCTTTTTATTTATGTTCGCTTTGGTACTACCCCCCAACCCCCACAGATGATGTGTATAATATAATACATAGAGATCAGTATGTAACTAAGGTCAGATTCAAAAAGAAGAATCTTAAATTCTCTATGCCTATCTATATCTTTATTTTAGTTTATAGACATATTATTGACAATCAAAATTCATTGGTAACTCAAAACGTTGGAGTAAGACTATTCACTCGTTTGGTTTAATATCACTCAAAGATTATCACAAATATGTAACGAACCGAGTTCATATTACAATATAAGAGTTGGTTTAAAAGCATCGAAGGGAGACTACCAGTGTCAAAATAATTAGAAGAAATGGTTTATAATAAATTCTTTGTCCGGCGTGACCAATCTAACCTGATGTTGTGCTCAAAGGACACTACTCTTCAAAATCAGTCAGTATCTGATGATCTAATAGACAGATGGGAAGACTTTGATGTGCTGTTGCAACTTCTGTGGTAGCTTACGATGTATATTCTGCTTCACCTGCATAGCCTACATGTTCCATTTATGTGGGATCGAGTGCGACTGCCAATGTTGGAAGTGCCACTGCTGCGGGGAGAAGGGGGTTGATGATTGACCAATTTGTTTAATAAACATGATGTTAAATGTGTTTCTGTCTTTGATTTGTAACTGTGCAGATCATTGTTATAAGTTGCAGGAAGCACACAAAACGTACAAAATGTAACATGTTGCAGCAACTGATGTTTGTTGTAAATTGCAGCAAGCAATGTTTGATGTGCCAATGTTGCAAGAAATATATTATATTGTTAATTGTAACAAGTTGCAGCAACCAATGTTTGATGTACAGTCGCCAGCAGGTCAAGGTATACAAAACTGTCAAATATCTCCAAATGATTTTAAACCTTAACATGTTGAATTGGGAACTATCTTTATGATATAAATAAGAGATAATAATTTAGGAATATATAACTACTTAAAAGAGAACTAAACTATACACAATATATAAAAACAAATTGTCACGCCCAGGCGTCGAAGTATTCCTCCGCATCACTGTCGTCTGGTAACGTGCCCAGAAGACTGGCAGCATTGCCACGTTGAATGGCAATAGTAATTCTTGAATTTAAAGTTCAAAATCGACTGAGAAAATTTGACATTTCGTGGTAACTTGATGTGCTGGCCACCGTACGTATGTTGCAAGAAATGTTGTTGTAAATTGTAACGAGTTGCAGCAAGCATTGGTTGTAATAAGTTGCAACAAGTTGCAGCAACTAAAGGTTTTAAAAATATGTAACAACTAGCAACTTGTTACAATTTTACAATGCACTGCTAATATCAAGTTTTTCATCAATAGGTACCTAGGTATTTTAGTTTACTGCTGCAAACATTATTTTAAGAGTCCAGAAATGCAAATCTATAACGTAACATAGGTACTAAGTATAAGTAGTACCATCGAGATCATATTCCGAGGGGATCGGCTGCGTATTATAGATACACCTACACTTTACCAGTGTGTGCCAATAATACTGCTTCTAATAACACTGCCGTCCCGAACCCGTATCAAAATATGTGCTATTGCAATTGAGGGAGGAATGCTGATGCTTGTGTTCGAGTTGTTTATGGCCTCATGAGCACCCAGTACCTAATGCCCAGTGGCACCTCTTGGGGCCATAAAATAAAGAAGCCTTTTCGATACAAAGATGAATTGCCAGTTTAGCGATGTCAGCAGCCATCTCGTGTAGGCAAAAAATACTAGGTTCCCAGCAAATGCTTCACCGATTGCTTTGAAATTTTGACACACATTCAAATACGCTGCAAAGCGTTGGGGTCCTCTAGTAAAAAATAAAATAGTTAATTTTATAACCGTACCACGACACTAGAGAAAAATATAATTTATTTACAAAGGACATCATAGTTTACTTAAATTAAATTCAGTAACATTCACTCTCTCAAATTTTTGTGTCTGAAATGTGCAAGACTGTTCAGTCATCAGTTTGGGCGCAATCTTCACAACAATCTTCAGCCCCACACATTTTAAGGCACCAAATGCACAGCCACACACAGCAAAGACACCGCAGAAATTTGCAACACGCGTTGCAGAAACAACACATCACGAACAACAGTAGTTACAGCAACAGCTAGGTATTCGTTGCACGCTATGCGTCGGAAATTTTGTTAGTTTGTTTAGTTCGATAAGATACGTTTTGCGTAAACTTTGTTTCAAACTGCACATTTTGTATCGATTTTTTGTAAATACATAGAAAATTTTACGGTGTGAATGTGTATTGATGAAATTGATAGATTTGGCGTGTGACAGATGACAGCGATCCTGAAAATCTTCTGGGTGTCGATGGTAAAATGAATGTAGCCTCATATTTGATTAGACCTAAATTCAGGACCGCGCAGCGCGTTTTTTATGGTATAACTCGGCAAACGAGTAGGCGAGTTACCTGATGATAAGTAGTCATCGCCACCCATGGACATCTGAAGAAACTAAAGGATTTGCAGATGCGTTGCCGAGCTTATTTAAGGAAAAGGTAGGGGAAGGAAAAAAAGAGAAGGAAGGGGACTGAGGGAGAAATTGGGCCTACGGCGCTCCACACTCACCATTAGAAACACAACAGTAGGTATGCAACTTGACGTAGATTCTGTGGGAATGTGCGCCCATGGAAATTTGTAATAAGATGACAAAGAAGCATACGGGCTACCTAATGGTAACCTGCAACTGCAGCTTACAGCAGCAACACCAGTCATATCAGTAGCGTTGTCATTCACTGACTCCTACATTGCGCTCCAAACCACAAAAACAATAGCACCAATGAGATCTAAAATCTCTTACATTTCCCGTTTTGTTTGTTTCTTATGCGTTATAATTAGTACACTTTCTGTAGGTACACACACATTTTAGTTTTTTTGTCACTGGTCACACACGGCGCTTTACTTGACGTGGACTCTAGCTTTCGAGACATCAGATCGCGCGCGCTAGTTCCTATACCTAGGTATCTATACTTATTATACAAGGTGTTTCTTGTAAGGTGTCAAGCCGGCGCAGGGTAATACCATACCTATCGATTGGTCCCCCATGTATGTTCCGCGATTTTTTGTAGTTTTCGAATTAGAGTACTTTATTCATTTTCTCGAAAAGTTTACGATCGAGTGACTTCGAATTTTTATATCTTTTTTTGTATAACCTTTTGTCTAAGTTTTATTATTGTAATATGATCTTCACGAATTGTAGTTTCATACATAAAATAATCATCTTACCCACATAATTACAACATACACAAATTTCGATTGAATGTGAGTAATTAACGTATGAGCAATACTGATTGGAGTTTTCAACTTTAAAATAAATATCTAAAAAGTAACTTCCATAGATTTGGCCTTATATTAAAAACTTTGAGGGAACCTAAGCTTCCATAATAATCCAAAAAAAATGATACTTAATAGGGCATTATTTGTTGAAATCGTCCTTCAAATGAGGTGAAGTGGAATTCCCTAATTTTCTGATTTTATTCTTTACCGACATTAATGTCAATCAACGTTAGGAATTAATGTTTAAATGTGTTACAGCCTTACTGTAGACCATGTCATGATACAAATTCTAAGTACCTATATAAAAACTCTACCAATATTCTTCATACTGACTCGAAAAAAAGAAAAGTACATAAAATTGTAATAATCTGGTTTGTTAGCAAAATAAAATCATTTGACTGGCTCATTAGTCTAATAGTCCTAAGCGCGACTGCTACGCTAGAGGTCCTGGGTTCGATCCCCAGGTCGAGAATGTGTTATTGGGTTTTTCTATGAAATTATTAGTAGCAGCTGGATTTGTGCCCGGCCCGATCGTAAAATTTTCGAAAAAAATGAATAAAGTTCTCTAATTCGAAAACTACAAAAAATCGCGGAACATATATGGGGGTCCAATCGATAGGTATGGTAGTCCCCTATCATCCTGCGCGGGCTTGACACCTTACAAGAAACACCCTGTATATTATTCATGGGACACTTTTGCTTAGAGGCAGAATGTTTGGCAATGTGACCATCCCCAATGAATTGAAGATAGAATAAAAAAACTAAGCTTTTATAAAATAGAATATATTGTAGATCATGTGGTATGCTTTCTCCAGTGAACATTGAAACCCGTGTCCCGAAATAACTGTTCAATGTCGTCCTTGTCCAGGTTTAACGATGCCTGGGAAAGACAATATGTATTTTAATAGATGAAGGAATAGTTCTATTTAGCTTATCATCATTAACCATTAGGTTGGGATAAGGCTATAAGTAGTGCGTGCGGAGGAATGTCACAACGCTCCCGTATTCCCGGCACTGAAGTGGTGACGCGAAACGCCAAGGTTGGTTTTAGTCGGTAGATCGCTCTTTTCAGAGCGGAGTCCGACACACCCCATCGCTCTCCCCAGGGCGGTGGATAGTGCATAAAGCATTTCCAACCCCGAAAAAAAAAGGCTATAGGTAGTGCGTGCAGTACGGTGGACACTGGCCTAACGAACAGACTTCACACACTGTCAAGAAATCTTTCCTCTCGATGTTTTGTTTGGACTCCGAAACTTCATAGGTGTGTGCCTTGAATTCGAACTCGAGGGCTTTGATTTGGTCATGTCACTAGGTCACTAGGCTATCACTTCATTATTTTTTTTTTTCATTTAAAAAAAGTTTAGGTAGGTACTATTAAGGTGGGTTGCACATACTAGTATTCTTGTTAACCCCTCGTACTAAGCCAAGTTGTTAAGCTTGTGTTACGAGTGGGTTCACAACGGCAGTGCAATGGGTGGGTTGCACTGCCACCGGCACTTGCCGGCAACTACATGATAGCAAATCCGACGCCCTAGCCTATTGGCTAGGGCGTCGGTAGCCTAATGGCTACCGCCGCTTCAAATTATCTATGAATACTGAATTTGTTTATTTATAATCTATAAACTCTGAAATAGGTGAACCGATTTCGGTAATCATTTCACTGGTAGAGAGCACATTCCCGAAACACATAGGCTATTAGTATCCCGCGGGATAACTAGGATCCCAATTATTATATACATACATACATACACTCTCTACAAAAAGTGCAGTGATAGCCTTGTGATATGACCATTGGACTGCCAAGTCAAAGGTCTTGAGGTAGAATCCAGGGCACGCACCTCTGTCTTTTCGAATTCATGTGCGTATTAACAATTAATTATCACGCGCTTAAACGGTGACGGAAAAACCTCGTGAGGACACCTGCATGCCTGAGAGATTTTCTTGACGGCATGTGAAGTCTGCCAACCCGCAGTAGGCTAGCGTGGCGGACTATAGCCTAATCCCTCTCGTTCTGAGAGGAGACCCGTGCCCAGCAGTGGGACAATGTAATGGGTTGATGATGATGATGATACATACACTCACGCCTTTTTCCCATAGGGGTAGGCAGAAACTACAGAACGATTATTACAATAATGTAAAACATAATAACTATAACATAAGTAACTTACGATGAAATCTTTCTTGGATTGTTTGCCTGTTGATGTGAAGAGCAGAGCGTTGGCGCCGGGTCTGCACACAATATTATACTTAATTAGTTATATACATTATATATATTTTTTTATAGAAGACGGTTGCAAACAACCAAGCGAATCAGCTGATGGTAAGTGATCATCGCCGCCCATGGACACCTACAACACCAGGGGGGTTGCAAATGCGTTGCCGGCCTTTTAGATACGAATAGGCTCGCTTCTTGAAGGCTGCCTTTTGTAAGAGAAGGAAATTATAAGGATGACAACTGATAGAGGCCTATTGAAAAAGGGTGCTGCACCAGCCCTAAGAGAAAAATGCAATTAAATAAGTATATTTGTATTCTGGAAAAAATATCGACTATAAAGTTCTACTGGTTCTTTGGATTTTTCTAAGAAATTCTCAGTAGCAGTTCAGAATATAGATTTTACTTAGTGGCGAAGTGTGGGTGTAGATTAAGTACACCGCTGCCCAACCGGGGAATACAAGCGTAATTTATGTTTTGTATAAATTTCTAAGATAAGCGTTTTTCCCACAAAACTAGTGTTAGTATGGTGCAGTGAGTAGTGAAGTTTACGTTACAATTCACTATTGTATGCTCTCTGGTTTCGGTATCCGAAGACAACAGTTTTTCTATTGTATCCGTCATTTATTACTTGACAATGAATCAGGCAAAACGCTAAGTTCCCTTTGAAGGATGAAAGTTCTTACCTTTGAGGTCTTATCCTGGTCTGTCTCCATCTCTGACGGAAACTGTTATCCTGAAAATATAGAGTGGTTAATACACCATAGCATCACTAATCCTTAACATACCTAACGAAGGCTATATCTACAACAGTGTAAATAGAAAAATATTTAAGATAGGCTATCAAATCATTGATGTAGTCGCCAGCTCATCAGGTTATACAAAACTGACGAATTTCTGCAAATGATTTTGAAGCTTAAAATGCGAGTGATGAAGTTCAAAATCTTTTGAGAAAAAAATACATTTTGTGGTTACCTTATGTGTTGTCGACCGTACTTTGAGACCTTTCTGGTGATAGAATTCTAAATAAGCAGGTATAACAAATAATTACGTATTATATAACCCCCTCTAATAAGGATTGCAAAAAATTTTCGTTTTCCGATTTTTTCTTATGAATACTGTAGTCGACTGTCGTGTGTTGTGTTGAAAAAATTATTTAAATTATCAGTCCTATTGTAAAAAATAATAAAAATACAAATCCGTCGTAAGACCTGTCGTGTTGTATGGATCCGAGTATTCCGAGTGCTGGGCCGTTAAGAAGATGGATAAAATAAGGAATGAATTTATAAGAGGCAGTTTGAAAGTGGCGCCAGTGACAGAAAAGTTAAAAGGGAATCGTTTGTCTTGGTATGGGCACGTGATGAGGAGGGTGAAACGTATGTAACCAAAAGATCGAGTATGAATGTGGAGGGATGGAGGGGTAGAAGGAGACTAAAGAAAAGATGGATGGATTGTGTGAAGGCAGATGTGATGGAAAAGGGATTGAATGATGAGATGACGACGTACATGGATGAATGGAGGGAAAGAACAGGCTGCGCGGACACCAAATAAATTGGGAAAAGGGCAGGAAGATGATGATGATTTATTTATTTATTGATGATAACATACCATCACGCCTGTATTCCCCGAAGGGTTAGGCAGAGGTGCACTTAATGTACACCCACAGTTCGCCGGTATGTTTAGGTCCCATGTAATAGGGGGCGAGCCTATTGCCATTCACCGGGCACAAATCCAGACTCCGAGCTGCTACTGAGAATTTCATAGAAAAACTCAATAACACTTTGCTCGACCTGGGGATCGAACCACAGACCTCTAGCGTAGCAGTCGCGATTGGGACCACTAGACCAACGAGGCAGTCAGTTTATTGATGATGATTGTAAAAAATAATTAAATATTGAGACATTCAGTGAAAACATAATTTAAAGCGACTAATAAAGTTCTTAGATATGTATATGTAAGTATTTACGCATGATATAAGCATTTTAAGTTATGGTGGGGATGGAGAGGGGAGTCTTTGTCCCTTTCCCACAAAATTAGTATAAAGTAGTAAAGAATCAAATAGAAAAACAAAATTAAAATGCTTATAACTTCCTTATTTTTGAACCAATTTTAATTTTTGTTTTTATTGTTCAGATGTATTCATGTTCAGGTTTTTATTTGATCACTAGCTGACTCGGCAGACTTAACGTAACGTGACATTTTTAATAAAATGCACTCTTTGACGTTAGGAGCATACCTACATTGTTTAAACAACAGTGAGTGCTTGTAATTCAATATGAACTTTATACAATAGCAATAAAGCTCGTTATAGTTAGAAAACGTTTGTATATGAAAAAGAAAAGGGCTGTTTTTATGGGTTTTTCCGGCAAATATTCGAATTTTTCTCGCCGTAAAAACTATCTTTGAACTTCAACGAACATTTTAATAAGGAATTGGCCAAATTGGTGCAGGCGTTGTTGAGTTATGCGCCTACCAACACATTTTGCGATTCATTTTTATATTTTAGATAAATAATAACTGCCTCGTTAGTCTAGTGGTCCCAATCGCGACTGCTACGCTAGAGGTCTTGGGTTCGATCCCCAGGTCGAGCAAAGTGTTATTGGCTTTTTCTATGAAATTCTCAGTAGCAGCTCGGAGTCTGGATTTGTGCCCGGTGAATGTCAATAGGCTCGCCCCCTATTACATGGGACCTAAACATACCGGCGAACTGTGGGTGTACTTTAAGTACACCTCTGCCTAACCCTTCGGGGAATACAGGCGTGATGGTATGTATGTATGTATGTATTTTAGATAAATAATGATGTACTCACATCGTTACCGTCTTCGACAGTAGGTCGGTATATCTCCAAAACTGTGCGCTGTACCTGTTGGGTAGACAATCAGAATAGTACAGACCATTAGAGTAGCGTGGGGGGGGGGGGCAAGGCCCCAGGCGGCATACGAAAGGGGGCGGCATCAAGGGCCATAATATTACTGTAAATTGAGTTTTCTGGCAAAATTTTTATATAAAAAAAAGGTTACAAGCAATGTGGGTCTCACATTACTAGTAATCTTGTAACCCCTCGTGCTAAGCTAAATGATTGTGTTACGAGTGGGTTCACGTCGTCGGTAGTGCAATGGTGGGTTCGAACCGGTAACCACATGATCGCAAGTCCGACGTCCTAGCCATTAGACTACCGCCGCTTCGAAATTTGTCAATTTACACAATAATATTTATACTTATCATATATTATATTCACAAAGATATGAACTTTCTAATGAAAGAAAATTTCTAGTGAAAGAAAAATTCGATCTCAGGCAGGGTTCGAACGTGCGTCTCTCTGCTTAAATACACCAGACGCTTTGCCAACTAAGCTACCGAGACCACTGCATGTGATGTCGAATTTCTCTTTCACATTATACGTCGACGGTATAATCTTAAAATGCATAAAATTCAATAAGATATTCTTAATAGTAGCTTGGAGTTCGGATTTGTGGTAGGTTAATGGCAAGTTGCCTCCTAGAACCTTTCTTAGAAATAAAGCTATACAAAACCGGTTTAAACAGACCTCCGATTGTAAATGCTTTCCGCACAAGTCAAGGCCAGCTTATACTGGTTTTGTATAGCTCGATGTATAGCCATACATACCTCATGTGTGTGTGTACATACCTCATGGTCCGTGTTCTCATCTCCGGCAGTAGGTCTGTATATTTCCACGGCTGGGCGCGACACCTGTAAAACAAATACTTAATAACTAAAAGTACTACGCAGAGAGCGACCATTCTCTGCCCCTCCCTAAGTTTAGATACCCTACCTCTATCCCTATTTCATTATAGAAGTCGTTGTCTCAGATCAAAAAAAAAGTTAAGATGGAACTTTGCGAACAAAGAAGTGAGGCCGGCTAAAACTACGCCTAGCCTTTACACTATATAACAATACCGAAACTACGCCTTATTTTGTCAGTCGAGCTTTCGATAGCTTGATAGCTCGACAGACAAGATAAGGCGTAGTTTTGTCAATAAAGCAAGTGAAACTGCCAACCGGGGGTACTTTGATATACTTTTATTCTAGCGTATTGATGATTGATTAATTCGATTCGATCCAGGCACAGATAATACAATACACGCACGGCACAAAAGTAGGTATGTATGTATGTACTTACCCCATGGACATAAGGTACAGTTTTCAATAACACGATCAACTTATAGTTTAATGGGGCATTAATTATAGCTTCGGGAAACATTAAGACATAAAAAGAATTGTATTTTTATAATTGGTTAGGTAATTCGGCAAACGCGCAGGCGAGCCACCTGATGGTAAGTAGTCATCGCCGCCCATGGACATCTGCAAAACCAAAGTAGTTGCAGATACATTGAAGCGAGCTCATTAAAGACTCATCATCATCAACCCATTATATTGTCCCACTGCTGGTCACGGGTCTCCTCTCAGTACGAGAGGGATTAGGCTATAGTCCGCCACGCTAGCCTACTGCGGGTTGGCAGACTTCACACGCCATCAAGAAAATCTCTCAGGCATGCAGGTTTCCTCACGATGTTTTCCTTCACCGTTTAAGCGCGCGATAATTACTTAATTGTTAATACGCACATGACTTCGAAAAGTCAGAGGTGCGTGCCTTGGATTCGAACTCGAGACCTTTGACTTGGCAGTCCAATGGTCATATCACTAGGCTATCACTGCACTTAAACTGCATTAAAGACTCCCTTTTCTTTAATGGGCTCGGCAATGTATCTGCAACTCCTTTGGTATTACAGGATAAAAGGAGAAGGAAGGGACCGAGGGAGGAATTAAGTCAGTTGTTGATCGAATAAACCTACTTTCAGGTCTTGAGCCTTGTACAACATGCAAAAGTACATTTTTTTATGGCAACACCGAAACTAAAATCAAACATCGACAACAGTGAAGGGACGGGTTTAAGCGGCGGTAGCCTAATGGCCAGGGCGTCGGACTTGCGATCATGTGGTTGCCGGTTCGAAACCCACCCATTGCACTACCGACGTGAACCCACTCGTAAGCAAGCATTTAGCTTAATAGGAGGGGTTAACAAGAATATTAGTAATGTGCGATCCACATTGCTAGTAAGCTTTTAAAAAAAAAGGTGTAATGTAAAAAGTTTTGTTATACTAACATGTTCCGTCGCGTCATCCCTGACCGTGGGGCGGTATACCTCACCCACGGTCAGGTCCACCGTCTCCGTGACGTCATGTCCCGGCATCGTCAGAGGTATCACCTCGTCCATATTCTCCGGATTCTCTTGGTTTTGACTGGAAGGAAAAGTATAACATTTTATCCCATTAGGGATAAGAAAAAGAATAGAATAGTGAAGGTTACAGAGCCCGAACCAATAGTGGACGATTATAGCCTGAGGAAGATGATGATGATGATGATACTAACATACCACCACGCCTGTATTCCCCGAAGGGTTAGGCAGAGGTGTACTAATGTACACCCACATTTCGCCGGTATGTTTAGGTCCCATGTAATAGGGGGCGAGCCTATTGCCATTAACCGGGCACAAATCCAGACTCCGAGCTGCTACTGGGAATTTCATAGAAAACCGCAATAACACTTTGCTCGACCTGGGGATCGAACCCAAGACCTCAAGCGTAGCAGTCGCGCTTAGGACCACTAGACTAATGAGGTAGTCTGTGTGTGTGTGTGTCTGTCAATGATGATACTACGATGTTATAATATCTAACTTCATCATCATCAGCCTATACTCGTAGGCCTCTCCTAGTGAACGCCACAGAGCCCGATCTGACTTGCTCGGTGGTAAAACCTATTGGGGTTTGACGGAAATTGAGAGTTGGCTTTTGACCTTTGTCTAGGTGGTCCAATGATCATTATCATAACTGCCTCATTACTGCGTGCTAGAGGTCCTATATTCAATTGTCAGGTTGAGCAAAGTGTTATTGGGTTTTATGAAATTCTTAGGAGCAGCTCGGAAACTGGATCTGTGCCTGTTAAATGGCAATAGACTCGCTCCCTATTACATTGGATGATTGGACCGAAACATACCAGTGAAATGTGGATGAATATAAGACACCTCTTACCTAACTTTTCGAGGAATACAGGCGTGATGGTATGTTATATTATGTTTTATATTAATTACATACCAGTTACTCTATAGCAGGAATCTCGGAGTGGGCCGTAAGTGCCCTGGTGTCACCCTACGAGCTCCCCCCGGACATGACTGTCTCGAACTCCTTTGTTTGCGGGAAGCCACGCAAGCCGGGCCGGCAGGGCGCTTGTGCGGGCTTAGGCACGGCCTCAGATCAAATAAAAAGTTAAGATGGAACTTTGCGAACAAAGAAGTGAGGCTGGGTAAAACTACGCCTAGCCGTGTACAACACACAATTACACGCAAACACGAATACCGAAACTACGCCTTATCTTGACAGTCGAACTATCGAGCTATCGAAAGCTCGACTGACAAGATAAGGCGTAGTTAACTAATACATGTGTGCGTGTAATTGTGTGTTGTACACGGCTAGGCGTAGTTTAAGCCGGCCTCACTTCTTTGTTCGCAAAGTTCCATCTTTTCATTTGATCTGAGGGCACGGCTGGCAAATGCCACCTCGTCTATATGGCAGAAAGCACAAGCTGTTTGCCGTGCCTCCATGTCATACTGTTGCACGTGCTAAGTCGCCAATTCCTCGCACTATGGCCGCGCTTAATGATCTCTTAGATTCTAATCCAACAGATGATTTGTTTGCGGATGGATGGTCGAAGATTTTATCGGTATGTCAGAAGTACTGTGAAAGGAATATATGAAAGTGTTGTTAGGCAGAGGTGTACTAATGTACACCCACATTGCGCCGGTATGTTTAGGTCCCATGTAATAGGGTGCGAGCCTATTGCCATTAACTGGGCACAAATCCAGACTCCGAGCTGCTACTAGGAATTTCATAGAAAAACCCAATAACACTTTGCTCGACCTGGGAATCGAACCCAGGACCTCTAGCGTAGCAGTCGCGCTTGGGACCACTAGACTAACGAGGCAGTCAACAACAACAACAAGTTGTTGTTAAGATTTTTATTTACCTAACTTTATTTTAATATTTGTTAGTTACTGTTATGGGTTATTATTCACTAGCGTTGTAATTAATTAAGTTAAATAAATGGCCAAAGCGATGCTGCTCTATAGAACTAATATGCGTCATTCCCTCACCGCCACTGTTCAAAGTTGGATTTCTTGCGCGCTCTCCAGTCATTGCGCACGATATCCTGGAATTGGTTGCTGTCGAATGTGTTGTGCGCCTCTTTGTACTTCGGTTGGTTGCGCGATTTCTGTTCCAGTTCCCGATCTATTTTCTGGATTACGGAATCCTTCTGAGGCGTTGAGCTCGACTGGTATTGACCTGAGAAAACATCATGAACATAAAATCCCACTGCTGGGCACGAGACTACTCTCACAGTGAGAGGGGCTAGCCAATAGTCAACCACGATAGCCTACTGCAGGTTTGAAGATAATCTCTCAGGCATGCAAGCTTCCTCAAATTGATTTCCTTTACCGTTAAATCACTACATGGTATAAAACAAAGTCGCTTTCTCTGTCCCTTTGTATGCTTAAATCTTTGAAACTACGCAACGGATTTTGATGCGGTTTTTTTTAATAGATAGAGTGATTCAAGAGGAAGGTTTATATGTATAATACATACATATTTTAGTATAGAAAAGCCGAGAAACTACGCGGGCGAAGCCGTGGGCGGGAATTAATTATTAATACGCACATGACTGAAAAGTCAAAGGTGCGTCCTTGGATTCCAACTGGAGACCAAATGAAAAATTAAATCATAATCTGTCGAATAATTTGTCGTTGGAATACCACACTAACGCTACGCCCTTAGCCTTAGGACTTAGGACTCGAACCTAGGACCTCAAGCTCCACCTGCAAAACAAACACAGAATAAGCTTAGCTCGCAGGAATTACCTCTAAACAAGTTAGTGTCAGCTTTTCTAGTAGCATCTGGAAACTGTCTAATAGCCGTAGTTTTCGTCTTGGCTTTGGATTTCTGTTGTCTGTTGTCTCCCCTCCCTCTGCTGTCTGTCCTATCTCTAGTCTCTTCCCTCTTGAGCCAAAGAGTGGGGGTAGGGACATCCCCCACCTCAACAGTCGCTACGTCATTATCCTCTTCTTCCTCATCCTCATAATTGTCTTCCATTTCCAATTCTTCTGTCTCTGCGGGGATTGGGTGACGGACCTGCAAAATTTAATAAAATTGTTTTTGTTCTAGTAATATATACCGTATTTCCTATTTATTAAAACATAAGTATGTTATTTCAGATTACCGGTTAAGTTTAGCTTTTGGATTTCAAGTTAAAACTCTAATTACATAGAAAGAAAAGTTACCGTGAGTACCTGTTATTTCTACTTTTGTCTCATTATATTTGCATTAAAATGTGTGAAATCAGCGTTTTATTCTATAACCCCAACAAACTAACTAAGCTAGTTTAACTGCTACTTAGATCTAGAGTGGAGGCTTGTCATGGACATACTTCAAAGTAAAGCTTTAAGTACATCCAGTTTCAAGATCTGCTAAAAGCTTGAAATATGAAATAGTCATTTTTAATGTAAGTATCATCATCATATTATGTTGCATATTAAATTGTATATTTCCAGAATAGGCTGACCTCTTATTCTTCGAAAAGTGTACCTATACAATGCTCAACTTATACTGGATAGGGAATATAGAATGATATGTATTTGTGTGTCTGTGAATTATATCGTAATTCATTAACAGCGGTTATTTAAACCTCCCTAGAAGCACTTATAAGAGTATCTACTCATAGACTTGTCTTATATTTCAGGCTATATTATGAAGATTGCTGAGTCGCTTTTCTAATGGTTAGCCTCCGCACCAACCTGAGAACGCTGAGCAACGAAAAGAATACTTCTTTTTTGTATTTATATCTGCAATCAGTGCAATTACTGTAATCAGATGAGTGGTTTATCTGGTATACTCTCGATACATGCCTTCCAGTGAAAGCATCTACTCAGTAGACAACTGGTTCAGTTTTTTATATGTAGCTGCAATACGTCCTTCCTTTTAAGTCATTTGATATAGCTTCGTCTAGTCAGCTCTTCTGCTAGATTTTTAAGCCTGTCTAGATATTTTTTGAAGATGTTAGGATTTCTTCCCTAACAGTTTTAATTTGAAGGTTTTGATGGATTTCATTGTTGGTTCAGTTAGGTTAGGTTAGGATAGGTTGACGCAGTGATTTCCTTCTGCGAAACTGTCATGTCGCAGAAGGAAGCTGCGGAAAGGGAGAGGGAAAGTCTGAGTACCATCCCGATCCGCAGCAGGCGCACCGGGGGCCGTCGGAGGAGGGACAACGCCCTCTTCCAGCCTCCGTAAATGGGTCCGGGGGCGGTGGCCGCGGGGATGTCCACCAGCCCCCCTCGTTCCATGTTGGGACCGGACCCGAGGCGGCGGCGCGTAGTGTTCCACGCGCGCCCCTCAAGGATGGAGGGGGAGTTTTGACTCCCCCGTACACGGCGGGGCCCGCAGAGGCGGGCCATCACCAGTCGGGCGCCGCGGACGAATGTATAGTTCCCGTGGCCCCGACGTAGGTGCGAGAGGGAACACCGTGTGGTTTTTAGTCGGTAGGTCACCCACTCTGGGTGGAGTCCGACACGCCCCGTCGCCTTCCCCGGGCGGCGGATGTCCATGAGGATTTTCCACACGCACAAAAAAAAAAAAAAAAAAAAAAAAGGTTAGGATAGGTTCCGGGGTCGCGGATGAATGATTCATCGCTCCCGTAACCCCGGCAATTATGTGAAGAGGCGTAACACCCGTGTGGGGTTTAGTCGGGGGTGGAGTCCGACACGCCCCGCCACCTCCCCAAGGCGGCGGAAGTCCGTAAAAGGATTCCCCGCACGTAAAAAAAAAAGGTTAGCATAGCTTAGTCATGGTACTTCAGCCAAAAGAGAGAGAGAGATTTTAGAATGTGATTTCCTTATATCCTGAACTGCCGGGCTAGATGTAACCCAATGTAGTCGTTTCATACACTCAGATGTAAGCTTTTACTGGAAATGTATGGCATGTTGTGTAGCCATGTCTGTAAATCATATCATGATTTACCCAAAGTGATGATAATAGGCTCGCCCCCTATTACATGGGACCTTAAAACTTACCGGCGAAGAGTCGGTGTACATTAGTGACTTATGATTTTGGACAGGGAAAGCCGAAATAAAAAAAAAACAGCACGCAAATTTCAAAAGTTTATATCAAAAACCATATTTTATAACCAGAATAAAATATCGAATAATATTACCGGCGCGCAGAGCAGCGGGTAGGCGGTTCTTGGTCTCCGAGCCGTGTGGATGGGGCAGGGGGCCAGGTTGCCGGGAACCAGGGTCCTCTGGCCCAGCATGTTGGTGTGGGAGAAGTCACACACCAGGAGAAGCCGAGGGTGGTGAGCACCGTGGCGGACGGCGCCGCAACCAACCGCCTGAAGGTTCCATACTGCTAGCTGGCTGAAGTGACCCCATACTGTACCCCTGGACAAATTTTTACGAGTTAGTACAATCAACAATCACAAGTAATGTATGTCGCTAGGTCGCTATTACTAGTATTCTTATTAATCCCTCGTGCTAAGCTAAATGCTTGTATTACAAGTGGGTGAGTTAACACAAACTTTAAAATAAAAAAGTTTACATGCAATCTTCATCATCATCATCATGAACCCATATAATGTCCCACTGCTGGGCACGGGTCTCCTCTTAGAATGAGAGGGATAAGGTCCACCACGCTACCCTACTGCGGGTTGGCAAACTTCACACGCCATCGAGAAAATCTCTCAGGGATGCAGGTTTCCTCATGATGTTTTCCTTCACCATTTAAGCACGTGATAATTAAGTATTAATACGCACATACATGACTTCGAAAAGTCAGAGGTGCGTGCCTTGGATTTGAACTCAAGACCTTTGATATGGAAGTCCAATGGTCATATCACAAGGCTATCACTGCACTACATGCAATGTGGGTCGCACATTACTAGTATTCTTGTTAATCCCTGTTACTAAGATGACACCTTGTATTAGGTACGAGTGGGTTCACGTCGGTAGTGCAATGGGTGGGTTTCGAACCAGCCAAATGATCGCAAGTCCGACGCCCTAGCCATTAGACTACCGCCGCTAACCGGGCACAAATCCAGACTCAGAGTTGCTACTGGAAATTTCATAGAAAAACTAAATAACACTGCTCGACCTGGAGATCGAACCATAACTTCTAGCGTAGCAGTCGCGCTTAGGACCACTAGACTAGGCAGTCAATAAATCCGTACAGTTTGTTCGAAATAAGTAAGCCGATCGGAAGTTGTCTGCAAGTAGTTTAGAAGTGGTAAATTTTAATAGAAAGAGTCGGTGTAAAGATAATTAGAGTCGTATATGTTTCACATTTCTAATTATTTTATTTATTAATTTCGATATTTATGTATTAAAACACTTAATTAAACGTTTTTATCACCGCGGTAGTTCGGAACGGCTAACTTCCGATCGGCTTACTTATTTCGAACAAACTGTATGTGTTAAAGTCCCGTAAGTGCATCAACACGGAAGAGATAAATAAGATTGGAAAGGCCCTAGCTGCTATTTTGTACTAGGACCAGTGTCGCCGCTTTACTCCCACTATTTCAATTCTCAAACATACGCAACATTATCTTTACAAGCTTTTCGCACACAATCAAATCACACACACATAAATCTGTGGGCAGCAATTTGTTCACACACTAGCACCAAGCACCCGTAGGCATAAGACACACACACGCAACAAGCATACGCTAGTGCTTGAAAAGCCGAATTCGACCGGATTCGAAAGTCGATATTTTTTATCGATAATTTATCGATAAAAAATATCGACTGTCTGTTATGTATTTTTATATTGAATGGGTAAAAGTGAAACATAAAAATCAAGAACTATTTTTATTTAATATTAATTGATTTAAAAGAAACTATGTCCTTGGAACAAAACGTAATCATTAAGCAATTGGGGGAAACATAACATAACAGAATTATAACATAACATTATTAAGTTATTTTAGTGAAGGGAAAATGCGACCGCGGGCAGGATTCGGTCCTAGCGTCTGGTGTACTTAACCAGTAGACGCAGGTTCGAATCCTGCCCGCGGTCGTATTTTTCCTTCATTAAAATAACTTAATAATCTTTACATGGAAAATGCCTAAAAATACAAAAATATACATAACATTATTATAATTAACTAGCTGACCCGGCAGACTTCGTACTGCCTAATTAAATTGCAATAAAGTCCTGTCAAAATGATTTGTAATGTGACATTTTTAATAAAGTGCAAATTGATTCTTTGACGTTAGGAACATACCTACATTGTTTAAACAACAGTGAGTGCTTGTAATAATTACAAACATATTGAATTATTCAATATGAACTTTATACAATAGCAATAAAGCTCGTTTTAGTTAGAAAACGTTTGTATGGGAAAAAGAAAAGGGCTGTTTTTAGGGGTTTTCCGGCAATTATTCGATTAAAATCTAAGTAAAATCAAACGGTCTACATGCCGCTTCATCTTCATTCATTCAATGATTCATATAATATAAAATACATCTAACTAAAAACATACTCTCATGAATTAAATATAATGTACCTATACTTAATATTTCAAAAATAATCTTTGTCAAACGTAAATATAGTTGAGAATTCTATCGATGCTTTTATTTAACTACACGGTCACCTCGATATCGATAGATGTACGCCGTGCATCACTCACGGCCAACCCCGGTAAACGACGAACAACGGCCATGGTTGAAGTGTAGAGAACGCAATGTATGCAGTACATTGCAAGCGGACTACGACATCGCGTTGATTAAGCGCGAACACATCGGGCAATGCATTTTATTTGTAACTTTTTGCAATAATATGATTGATGTTTGGAATTTCATATTGATCAGTATATTTTTATGTTTTTACCAATTATTCTGTAAATAAATGCTATTTTTGACTTACAGACGGAAAGATATACCTCCTCGCTATATACTGGAGGTCTGACAATTTGTCTATCACGTAAGAATAACACAACAAGGCATTTTAAAGCGGAGCTGTGTTCTCTGAAGTAGTCCTAAGCACACTAAACGCGGCGAATGTATGATTCGGGCGAGTTATGATTGTCTAATCGAAACTGTGGCGCGCCTGCCCCGCCCACATGGCCATTCCAATCTTATTTATCTCTTCCGTGTGCATCAACGATATATAAACTCAAGATACGTTACCCGCTCTCTAAAATGACAACAAGAAATCCAGACCAATTAGAAGGCAGCACTAATCGTAACGTAACTAAAGATGTATATTCGTCTTTTTCTAACAACAGGTACACCGTGAGGAGATATGAGTGTGGTTTTCTTTCTCTTTCGGTTTTTGATAGCCGTAATGTTCATGAATAACGCGTCTATATAATAATACGTATTTGAAGTGAATAAAGCAGTGTACAAACTTGGCAGTTAGTCTGAAGGGAGCAGTGAGTTGCTTAGGCTGCACCCGTCGCCTCTCGCCCCACCACGCGTCCAATACGCGGCGTATCGCTCGTTGTGCGCTCAACTCATCAGATTCACTGGACCTGCGCCACCGAACCTCACCCACTGTCTGTCCAGCGTATGGGTAGCGAACTGTAAATGAGTACCTTTTAAGGGCATTTTTACAAGTCAATGTTTTACACTATTTTAAAAACTAGATGGCATTTCCTATCTGGCGACCTCTGAGAAGAAATGACGAAACATGTAGATAATACCGCTTGTTACATGACCTCCTGGATGCTGTAAAGGTTTCAAAACGTCGAGTTATCGAAATATAGCTCTGCCCCGTGGTTTCTCCGGCTTTAGCCCCGCTTATAAGTATCATAGCGTGATTCTAGATAGCCTATAGCCGTCCTCAAGAATGTGGCTATCATATACAAAAATATTTTTTCAAATCCGACTTGTGGTTCCTAGTTAGATAAGCGCGTTAAAACTCTCTTCAGCTTTATTATTTAGCATAGAAACTCCAATAAAATTTGTACATATATAGTAGTTTTATACGTATTTCAATATGACTAATTACATTCGCGTAAGCGTCAGATATTTGGGTGTTTTGTATAGGTAAGTAAAAATGAAATAACAGTTAAGTAAGTCGTGTCTATTGAAATACGTAGTGATGTCTTCAATAGATGTTTTACTGACGTCACAAGACGTAGAATGTGGACGAGAAATTCGAAATGACTGGCAGTGGTCTGTGTACTTAAACGGATGGACAGTTTCGAATCCTGTCTAAGATATATAAGTAAGAAGTTTGGCCTTCTAATGTCAATAATTGCTTTGTGAATTACTGAAATTCAGACGCATATGGTTCGTGCAAGCTAATACAGTTGGATAAGACTAGAATGATGATAATGATGATGATGATAATGGTGATTAAGATATACCTGTCGCTCGGCAGTCGTCGTGTACGAAGTGACATTGATCCGCTAGTCTTTGGGCTAACAGAGCCAACTCACGATCCCATTCCTGTAGAGAGACCATTTATTAGATACTAACTTTCCGTTCGCGGCTTCGCCCGCATGGAGTAAGTATACGTTTCTTGTCATTTTACGGGATAATATATTATATAGCCTATGCCTCTCAGGAATAATGAAGCTTTCTATTGGTAAAATATTATTTCTATTGGTCCAGTACTTTCAGAGGCTGTTCAATGCAAACAAACAATTAAATATTTCCTCTTTATAATATTAGTTTAGACAAGAGAGTTCCGCGGTGTGAGCTGGAAATTATCTAGTTTAATTTAAGATTTGTCAGGGATGGAATCGGATTCCTTTGGGGGCGCTTGAGCCCCTTAGCCCCCGCTTTGAATCCGTTACTGGACTACAGATTAAATCAGGTGCGTAATGAATTGAAGAGATCAAGGTGTCTTACAACTAGCATCATAGTTTGTGGTTTTGGTAGGTGCACGCCACCGCGCACTCTCTCGTTGCCAGCTGCGATGCGCTGACGTCGTCTGTCAAACATAAAAGACAGTGATTAATGTCTTTAGTTTTTTATGGTATATTCATTATCACATATTATTACATGTACTTATTTGAACTTACAAACTGTTCAGAACAGTTCACTTTTAATCAATCATACTCAGATAGATATAGTTAACATATCTACCTTAATGCCTCATAGGCAACTTGCCTATATATTATTATATTTTATTTGTTTTCTATGGCATAACTGGGCAAACTAGCAGGCGAGTCACCAGATGGTAAGTAGTCATCACCGCCCATGGACATCTGCAATACCAAAGGAGTTGCAGATGCGTTGTCGAGCCTAATAAAGGAAAATGGAGGGAAAGTAGAAAAGGAGAAAAAAACGGACTGAGAGAGGAATTGGACCTCCGGCGCTTCACAGTCACCTTACGAAACGCAACAGTATGCATACTGCTACTTGACGTCGATATTCTGTGGGAGGGTAGTACTTCCACGGTCGTAGTAGATAGGTACCTACGCTCGGCTACACATCAAGCTATACGAAACCAGTATAGGCTCGCCTTAACTTCTACGGAAAACCTTTAAAATGGGAGGTCAGTCTAAACTGGATTTGTATAGCTTGATGCGGAGCCGTGTGTACCTACAAGTTGATGTGTTCCTGTGTGTACTAACAAGTCAGACTGTTACTTACCTGTTTAGATAATGTGTTATGAAGTGCTTCAAATCATTTGTGAATTTGATTGGTGCGTAATGTTGGCACGATGGACCGGGGCCCGACTGTAAGAACGACATGAATTAATTAGGCTATAAGGAACTGAGTATTAAGGCCAAAGTGTCGGGATTGGGCGCGAAATTCATGGAACCAAGAATTCATTCATTCTTGGTTTTTCGGCTCTAACACATTCTAGGTACACATTAGAAATTGCGACATCAACAATAATAAGTTCACAAGTATTAAAACTTTTGCTTAAAAATTGCTTTCGTATGAGATTTAGGTGTAAATTGGTAATAATTGTCAATAGCCAAAAAAAATTGCAAAAATGAATTTCGCGCCCAACCCCGACGCTTTAGCCGTAGGATAATAGCGTTGTAGTGACATCTATTGCACTGTATAGGAAACTTTATCGAATCGATCTTAGTAGGTACGACTTCTACTTCATGAAGCTTTTCATTTCAACCAACACTGTGGCTCTGCTCCGCATTTTTATTATAAGAGTGTCGACGCATTTAAGTACCTATACTTTTTCCATTATGAGAACCGTTTTTTGACAGACGGAACTAGTGATTGCAGGACCGTAACAATGCGATTATCGATTCGATTATTGACACTTTGATTACTGTCTAGTAGTGATTATCGATTGTTAGGTTATCGAATCGAAAATGGTGCAACGACGACCAATAAGAAATGAATATGTATAATATTCATCTGATTGTATTAATTCTTGTATAATATTCATTTTCCATACATTTCCTTTCAAAAAGATTGTTTAATTTATTTTTTATTGATATTAGAGTGGATGCCATTTTCCGATACTGATACGTATACCTGTATTTTCTTTCGTGTGAAACATCACATTATAGGTGGACCTACTGAGGTCCATGTATAGTGTTGAGGGAACGTTGTCATACATGGCTGAAAACTGTTATGTAATTTTAGCAATCCGAATCCTCTTTCTAAGCGAGGCACTTATAATTAATTGACATCAGCAATTCTCGGTCAAGACATCTCCCGTTGACATGGTTTTGATCAGCATGAAAGTAAAGTAAAGCAGCACCCTGATAAGGAGAGATCGAAGGAAAAGTGCACGCAAGTTTTATTCCACTGTTTTGAATTTCCGACATGCATACAGCGTTCTGATTGGCTAGCTCCGCGATCTTCACCAATCAGAAAGCCGAACGCGATCGACACCTATGTACGTAAATTCGAGATGTTGAAAAGAAATTTACACTAAGCCCTCAGAGCCTAATAAGTTTTCCATCGGTCCCATTCTCTCTTAGGGCATCCTTGCAAAGTGTGAATGAAATAGCATTACGTCAGGGAACTGGCAGGCTATATGTCTTCCTTTCCCCTGGCATAGCCGCCGGTATCTGACGGCGCAGTACTGATGCTCCTCAGGTATGGCCACCACCAGGCTTGACAGAGCCCACACCAATGCCCAGCGGTACATGATTGGATCTAGAAACAAACACTTCGGAAATTAAAGATTTAATGCTTATTTTTTTATTATATTTTAGCATTGCTCATAGACTGCCTCATTAGTCTAGTGGTCCTACGCTAGAGGTCCTGGGTTCGATCCCCAGGTCGAGCAAAGTATTATAGGGTTTTTCTATGAAATTCCCAGTAGCAGCTCGGAGTCTGGATTTGTGCCCGGTTAATGGCAATAGGCTCGCCCCCTATTACATGGGACCTAAACATACCGGCGAAATTTGGGTACACCTCTACCTAACGCTTCGGGGAATACAGGCGTGATGGTATGTATGTATTTTAGCATTAAATAATGCGAAATGTTCATAAAGATATGAATTTTCTTAATGAAAGAAAAATTCGGTCGTCGGCATGGTTTGAACCTGCATCCGTCCGGTTAAGTACACCAGACGCTTTACCAACTATGCTACCGAGACCACTGCCTGGTGTCGTCACCTGAAGACGTAAAAAAGTGGAAGAGAAATTCGACATCACAGGCAGTGGTCACGCCCTTCAGAGGGCGAGGCCTTGTGTGACATCCTACTCGAAGGCGACGAAGAAAAACGCGCGCCAACTGGATGCAGGATTCAAGAAGACACAAGTTCGCGTCTTTCCGATTAAATACACCAGACGCTTAAGCGAATTACGCTACCGGGATCACTGCCTGTGATATTGAATTTGCCTTACGCATTGGATAGAAATTAATAAAAGAATTAAGTAATTTATTAATGTAGTATTAGGTACATTGCAAGAGTAGTTTGCTTATGCAATTTACAACAAGTCATTATAAGTGAGGAAATACATAGTAGAAATGATTGAAAATGGAATACATACGTTTACTTCTCCCAAACTAGGGATATAAAAATAACTGACCTACCCAAGGCTGCATAGATTCATGCACTCACATGATCCTAAACACTTTCGAAACCCTCTGCCTCTAGCCAACATAATTGTATATAGTAAATCAGTTCAAATACTCACCATTTACGATAGAGACAACTTAGCACTGCAACGGCACATAATAAATATACCTAAAAACACAATAGATATTAACAAAAATATAACAATACTACATAACTTTCGCGTAAAAATATATAAAAAGTATAACAGCGGTAGGACATGCGGCTGTTTACGAATCCTACAGAACTGTCACATTGTGACGTGTGACGTCAGGCAGAAGATCACTAAGTTTTGAGTTCTTCTCTATGAAGGTTTTTCTCTCCTTCATCATCCCGGGGGGCCTAGACAATGTTACGGGGCCTAGACAATGTTACATTTCTATATCGAAAACGAAGTTACATTAATCTGAAATGTATGGAATTGGCATAATCTTTCGATATGTCACGTGACGAAATTATGTCAAATCCATACATTGCGGATATCTAACTTCGTCATCGATAATGAAGATGTGACATTGTCTAGGGATGTGCCATATCGAAAGCGAAGTTACATTAATCTGAAATGTATGGAATTGGCATAATCTTTCGATATGTCACGTGATGAAATTATGTCAAATCCATACATTTTTGACATCGAACTTCGTCATCGATAATGAAGATATAACATGGTCTAGACCCCCTGATCTGCAGCATTTGGAGACGCAGTAGGCGTACGACGTCAGCGTAGCTAGAATCATATAGTAAGTAGATGTAGTGTCGCACTGGCATGTTTAAATGCCATCATGAATGGGTCGGCTCGACCGGGGAAGTACTACCTTCCGACAGAATACCGAAAGTAGCAGTATGCATACTGTTGCGCTTCGTACGATGAGTGTGGAGCGCCGGAGGCCCAAATCCTCAGTCCCCTTCCTTCTCCTTACCCTCCCTTTTCCTTAAATAAGCTTGGTTATACAGTGCGATCTCGCATTAAATAGGCTTAAATTGAATTACTGTAGACGGGCTGTAGACGTTTCATCGTTCATGATTCTGGACCAGATTGTTTCGAAAATTTTCATTGGTTATTTTTTTTTAAATCAGCAGTATTCTATTATTTCGACCGTGTAAGTATTGCACTATTGTAGGAAAAAGCAGATTTTTTTCATAGTAAGCGGAATTCATAGTAAAGTTTGTGCGTCAATGCCCTTCCACCCTGTATAGGTACTGGTTAAGAATGGAACCCATCCACAGACTGACCGCGGCGAACATAACTTAACCTAGCAGATCGGTTGATCAGCTTATTTATTACTTAGCTACGATACGGCATCTAATAAAATTGTAATCATAACTGAATTATCTTTTAAATAATAATTATAGCTTTTCAATAATCATTATTGCTTTTAAATAATTATTTTTGCTTATACTATTCAACCTGGGTTGGGTGTTAAAAGTTGAACACTTTACATAACATAACATCTCGCCTGTACTCCGAAGGGTTTGCAGAGGTGTACTAATGTACATCCGCAATTTATTGTTATGTTTTAAATCTCAACTAGAAGGCGGTAGAATTTACTATTAGAAACATTCAATTACAGGACTCGACCAGGGAATCGAACCCTACCCCAATCGCTCAGACCAATAAGGCAGTTAAGGAATATGGATTTGAAAGTGTAATAAACTGGTCTATTATAGAGTTTTTCCCTGATTGTATGTAAATCATATTCAATAATAACTGTAAATTTTCCAATAATTTAAATCTTTTTATTAACTGAAATTAATATTAAAAATTATTGCGTAACACTGTATTTTCACTTAAATGTACGATCTACTTAAGAATATTATAAATAAATAAAAATACTAACAGAAAAAAATACAAAAAACATATATTTTATCGATATAAATAATGAATGATTTAAATTTACAAAACGTTAAATAATATGTCATAATTATTTAAATCATTCAAACATTATTCGTTTATGAGATTTTTAGTTACTAAATTTAATTAAATGCATGCATAACACGATAAAGTTACACAATTTTCATACAAAATTGAGATTTAGGGCGTTTTCCAACAACTCTAGTATATATATATATATATATAAATTAACTAGGGGTCATTTTGAAATATAATTATTTTAAAACCGAATTTTGATATTGAAATTATATAATTTCACATATTAATATCAATTCTTCCATACTTTTTAAAGAAAATTATTATAAGGCAATGTAAAAGTAACCGTTTTAAATATCCGGTTAAAGAATATAATAAAATGAAAAAGGATGATGGAAGAAAACTTCATTGAATTTTTCAAAGAAATTCCATTTTAATTAAGAGCACTGTTCTAAATATTATTTAATCATGTTAAGCGTTTCACTTCAGACCTTATACCATGTTTATGTAATAAGGTTTTTTTTTAAAAAGTCTGGTTTATTATTAGAACTGTATTAAAACTAAATAAGTATTATATAGACTGCAGCAGTTTTAGAATCGGTATCATAAACACAAGACATGCTTTCACAAGCGAAATTATCGTCTAAATCCAAATATAAGAAAATAATAATACATAAAAAAAATACTAGCAACCATCCCGGCGATATTTTCAACAATTATCTTCATATTTCTACCAATTTACACAAAACTATTACAAATTTTACATGTAAGCCTTTCTCTTGAATCACTCTATCTATTCGTTAAAACCGCATGAAAATCCGTTTAGAAACTTTTGAGTTTATCGGGAACAGACAGACAGACGCAGCAGGGGACTTTATTTTATAAGAATAACATAACATACCATCACGCCTGTATTCTCCGAAGGGTTAGGCAGAGTTGTACTAATGTACACCCACATTTCGCCGGTATGTTTAGGTCCCATGTAATAGTGGGCGAGCCTATTGCCATTAACCGGGCACAAATCCAGTCTCCGAGCTGCTACTGGAAATTTCATAGAAAAACCCAATAACACTTTGCTCGACCTGGGAATTGAACCCAGTACCACTTGCAGAGCAGTCGCGTTTGGGACCACTAGACTAATGAGGCAGTCCTTTAGGCAGTTTTTTTATAATATGTAGTGATTTTTTGTTCTTCTGGGATACGATGGGACATACCTAAATGTTTTAGTTCTAGGGTAGGTTCTAAGCTTTTTAATAAAATAAAGTATTAAAAAAAAGGTGTAAGTTAGTCTCAAAACTTGGCAAATATCATTAAAGTAGCAGCTACATTGAACGAAGCCAAAAACCCCAATATATAAAATATATAACATCGCTAGTTATTTAAATCAAAGTGTACGGACTGACTACGAATTTGGTATGCACCGATTAAATTATCGATATAATATGATATCAAGGGGATATTTAATTACACAATAGAGAGCATTATTAAAAAAGATTACCTCCATAATGATATAAAAAAATAAGCATTTAAATTAATTGAAAATGGATACGACCAAAGGAGATGAGGTTTTATACTAAAATGATTAATAAAAATACTCTTTAATAAAAAAAGTTAAAATATCATATAACAAAAAAAAAATATTGAGAAATTGGGAAGTTGAAAAGAGTCGAGAATAGCAGAAGTAAACCTCTCTCTCTCTCCTCTCTCTCGGCAGCGAAGAGCCTAAGAGTTTGTGCTGCAGGTGTTGCTAGCCGCCTACATAACCAAACACTTTGGCGGACAAATTATTTATATGTCAATACGCAGATTACGACTCTTTTCAACTTCCCATTTTCTGTATGACGCCATCTGTGTTTTGACACAATCTTTGTCAAAACACAGATGACGTCAGCTGCCTGTATACCTAATTATTTTATAGCCTGTAGATACTTATACACGATAGTAAAAAAAATATTTCGCTTGTGAAAACGATAACGGTTCGTAAATTTTTTAAATGTCTCAATATAATTGCAAATATTTTCATGTAGGTGTGAACGTTATTTTACGGTGAGATCAATATTATATTTAGTTTGGGTTAAATTTGTATGCTATTTTTTGAGTTTGACAACTGACATTGCAAAATGACCATCACGAAAAGAATAAAAAAAGTAACAAAAATGGAAAGTTATACTTATTCTATCTTATAATTAGTATGACGATACTTTTTACAAATTCGCGATTATATTAATACTAAATAAGGCATAAAAATATTGATGTTTAACTTAAAACGACTTATTAAGTTGCGTACTAGATTAGCTCATACTTGATAATTATTATTTAGGTAAAATACGTCTTTTATATCTAAGGCTATAATACAAAAAATGTGTGTGAACATTGTGTCTGGATCTTGAAACATTGTTTTTAATGGATAATTAATTAAAAATACATTTAATATGTATGTAAAATACATAAATACATTCCAAAAGAAGAAACTTAAATATTATTAAAAATGTGTACCTATAACTAATAGATTCACAGTGTTTTAAATCAGTTCGTGGAAACATTTTGAGAAACAAAATGTCGACTAGTTACAGAAGAAAGACCGTACTTATATGAAAGAAAACTTTATAATAAAAAAAAGCTGCCTTTATTAACATATCACTAATACCATTTCAGAGACAAATCTAAGCGTAAATTTAGGTATGCTACCGTAGTTCAAAATTCAATTTGTCGCTGTCCAACACAAAACAAGTTTGCAGAAACATTGAAACATGTTTCCAACCGGATCCGACACAACATTCAACAAATAAATGCATTCACACGAACAAAAACATTTTTATTATACATCATTTACACGTCAGTCGTAAGAAAAATATTAATATCATAGTCTTATCCAAGCTGCACTATGTACATCTATTATAATATGTATTAGTGACTTTCCGGTATAGATATTATTATTTTATTTGTTGTAGATTTATAGGCGAAGTTTAAAAAAACTTAAACTTATACTGGAAATATTATTTGACTGGCTGCATTGGCTTGACAGTTATACAAGTCCAATCTCTCTTTCAGTCCTGTTCCTTCTCCTTCCCCTCCCTTTTCCTTGAATAGGCTCGGCATCGCATCTGCAACCCCTTTGGTTTTGCAGATGTCCATGGGCGGCGATGGCTACTTACCATCAGGTAGCTCGCCTGATCGTTTGCCGAGTAATCCCATTAAAAAAAAACATGTTAGGTGCCACTTTTACATGAAGGATTACAAAGTTTTTTTGTCGTGTGAGAAAAGGTATACAGCCATTCTTGAGGTAAGAAGAAGGAGATGACGCAGAATTAGCCGTCTCATCATTTGTATAAGATAAGGTAATTAACTGGTGTTTGATATATTAAAAAAATATTATTAAATATATTGCGTAAACTGAAATAATAATTTAAATCGAATTAAAATGTTCCACTAGGTATACAATACACTTTGTCCCATTCCAACAAAATAGTTGTCAGTATAGAATTTGTATGGCGAACCCAAGGTGTGACGTCACAACGTTCCATAGTGCGCTTTCTTTCTAGCATAAAATTAAAATGCTTATAACTTCCTTATTATTGAACCAAATTTAATTTTGATATCGTTATTCGGCTTCATTTATTTATTTATTTTATTTCATGTTGTAGTGATTTCTTGCTACAGAACCCATTAGGAACTCAACTAGTTTTAAAAAATCTTAACTAACAGATCGACGCTGTTAAGACTATTTAAATTTCACCATTATTTATTTCAATTCGCCTAAAACGAACAGTATTCGCCTATAATACAGTATTCGCCTATAAATCTACAATAGTGTGATGAGACGCATATATTACATCGTTGTCCGCTTATATTCAACGCTGAATATCAACGCAATATAAAAACTATCATAAAAAAATCCTACGCGAAACTCTTTTTTATGTTAAAAATTGTCTTTTATTATATCAATATAATTTTGCAAGCATTTAATTTGCTAGCTAAATATACTAATTTCATAAAGAAAATAAATATAATAATTACAAATATCAATATAAATAATACTTAATCGATTGTTTAAATCGATTAGTCAACTATTATTATCAAGACATCACTAGGACTACACTAGTTATTACTAGTATGGTTCGCCGTTTAGTTAGTTGGAATATTATCATTTTTCTTTCATAGAATATAGGCTCAATGCAACACGTTCACTGCTTAAATTACAGGCAGTGAGGTTATGTAGGCGAAAACGCTAATCGCCTAAAAGCACCAAAACATTACGTGATCCCAACTTTTTACAATTTAATTCATTCATTAATCTAGTATTTTAAATATATCTGGCTCAGACGCAACCAGGCGAATATTTTTTTAATTGCTTATATTAAAACGTGCATACCTGAATCGGCGAACCATACCAGTTACATTATAAGCCCTTAAAAAATTTTTACGAAATATAAATTAAAAAATGCAATGAACTGTAACACTACGAACGCAGTCCAATTTTTTAAAGCAAATAGTATAAATCATGGTGATAGAAGACGACATAAACGATAAAAAAAGAGTCAAAAACTATTTCAAATCTTGTAAACCGGTTGATTGTACATACCGCTACACATCAAGTTATAGAAATCCAGTTTAGTCTAATCTCCCGTTGTAAAGGTTTTCCGTATAATTCAAGACCAGCTTATACTGGTTTGATGTGTAGCCGTGCCTACAGTCAGCAACGTAAGTAGCTGAACACATTGCAATCTTCAAAACACTTTTAACAGTTTTATTATGCAGACGTTACTGAATAATGTCCCGAAAATATAGTACGTGTATAAGCTGCATACATAACACTGATAAGCTTTACCTTAAAATTAGAATCGAATTATTTTTTTCAATACCTACTGTGATGTTTACAAAGGAGATGGCCAAAATGTGCCCCAGAGTGTACAAATAAATGTATTGTTATTAATTTTAATAAAAAAAAAACAAGAATTTAAAATAACTATTTACGGCTTATACCAGCGGTCGAAAAAAATCATAATTAAAAGTATTTTTCTGTTTTATTTCACTGTAAAGTACCCTTAATGTTGCCATACAAAATCCACAAAACCAAAAAAGGGGAAAACACGACGATAAGGGTAGAACGATAAAAAAATAATTTGTAACCTATAATGTAATATTTTTTTTTATGTTTTTTAATGTTTATATGGTCCATCCATAGTCCAACTTCAAACCATCTATCTATCACTGAATGATTACACACAATAATATAAGTGCAATTATTGTGGATAGGATTATTTCACTTTTGTGCTGGCAGCACTCAAGTTACGCCGTCAAATGTCAAAACAGATTTGACAGTTTGACACATTTGCTTCCGTCTACCGCTTTTTGATGTTTGTTGTGTTGCGCCCAGGGGCTGGACACTTCTATACTTGATACTTATTGTGTAGGCAGTAGCGCTATCTCTCGATAAATCTCATAAAACAAAAATAAGTTTCATTGCGTTGTGCTTCATAATACCATAGATGGAGCTTATTCCAAGAATTGGTACTAGTGTTACTGTTTTATCGACATTATGTGGAATATGGTGGTTGTTAAGTTTGGTTGTTTTCTCTCAACTTCAGTCACTGTTTCGTGATATTTTGTGCGTTATTATTCAGAAATTGTGTTAAGTTGTAAGTTTTCGATGTGAAACACACAAAGACAAAGTAAATATATTGATTTACAGTTAGTGCAAAAGTGTTAATCGAATTCTGTGCGGTAAAATGAGGACTAATAATGCAATGGACGTAAATTGTAATGGCGTAAATTTATTATGAAAAACAAATATTATAAAGCACCGAAATAAAGAAATTTCTGAAAAACTTGTTTTTTTTTATGCACTATGACCACATACAGAATTATATAAACCTAATATAGGTTAATATATATATTAATATATAATATACGTAGATACGTACATATATCTATATATATCTCTCTATATAAAACAATCAGTACATGGGAAACGTCAAAAGATGGCCTTAGTGTTCAACAAATGTCAGTTGTGGTGAGTGGTGACACGAATATTGCTGAGAGGGCTCTCTTTTCCTAGTATATTATTCTACTCTTTGGTTGCGCCGCCGATTCTCGGTATTTGTTTTGGTATTGTGGACTTGGAAACTGGACTGTTGGATGTTGTGCACATATAATGACAATTTTATTTGTGTACATTCTGGGGCACAGGCCCATACAATTTTTGGCCATGTCCTTTGGCTGTTTTTAGCGACTTCCGTTGATGACCGTAAACATACTTAATTTTATGAAAAAATATATTCAACTCGCAAGTAATTTGTGTGTATCTTAAGAACTGATAGATACCAACCAATTTAATATAGAACCATTTCGGAAAGTCAAAATTCATTCACAATAGGCTAAAATATCGCGCAATATACAAAAAATACAGCCGAATTTAAAACCTTATTTTTTCCAATTCATTTTGTGTCCTACTGCTGGGCACGGATCTCATCATAAGAGAAGCGAGGCTATATTTGACCATTTTTTGAAGTCGGTTAAAAAACGGTTACAAGATATTGTCACTAAAGCTGTTAACGACATAATTTCTATAGGATTATTTCGTCTTCTACCCACATGTTTAAACCCCAATAATTTTATAATAAGTCCAGTATTGCCTGCAACTAGCTTCCTAATACGTGCTCAACGTTCAAAAGTGATACAAATTAGAGTATTTTGGCAACTTTACATTATGGAAGTGTAACGATTTGGTACTTATACCTACTCTTGTTTATTTAGTTTCTTACAAAAAACGATGAACATTGTCGATGATTTTTGAAGGGAAGCCATGTTTTGTAGCGATACAAATTTTAATTTGAAGTAAAATGTCACTGGAAGATTAAACTTTATTCAACTTTCAAGACAAATAACATTAATTATTGTAGTGAATGTAGGTGTAGGCTTTAAATTTGTAAAAAAAAAATGTTTAAATTTGTTTGTTTGTAAGAGTATCGTAAATAGATTAAATTTCTTTGTATTCATCGTGAAATAATGGCGCTTTTTATACGTTTACATTCAAATAACGATGAAGTTATAACGTTATTTGTCTAATATATAATAAATTGAGTAATTAAGGTAGGTATAAGTAAATTGTGAGCTAACTATGGTGTATCTTGGCCAATTTTTTTCGTATTTACTTGATATCAAATGTAAATTTGTATTGGTACAGAAGCATGGCTGCAACGCACGCGTCATGACATCGAGCGGTATCCTTAATTCATACCAACGATACAATAACTGAGTATTATTTATAAAATGTTACACTTTGAGCAATGCACTACTTGTGTCCTATGTACAAAGTTCAATACATACATTGTCTATATACATCTGTGTCCGTATCTGAAACAAATAGAGACTTTATTTAATTTATTGTTTGTTTAGACAATTGAAACTGACTTCAAAGTTTCGACGATAAATTGTTATTCACTCAAAACAATATAATCTTCCAGTTTTTGCAATTCTTAAATAGTGATGTACCACTATCGAAAATTTACTTTCGTAAAATCAAGGATATTTTTTTTAACCGACTTGAAAAAAAAACATCTTTACTTTTAAAAGAGTGTCCATGGAGTATTTTGCTGGATTCTTCTCCATTGGATCAACTTTTTGGAACCGTGCAACTCGTGTCAATAACGTTTCATAAACGCTCAGGGCTGCATTTAGGGGAGGGCAACGGGGGCCCCCACAATACACATTTTATTTGGAAAATAATTTGGGGCCAGAGGTCCTCCACTCCTTTGTTGCTTCCAGGCCTCTAAACCGGCATGCTTAAATAAAAACATTTATTGAGTATAAAAGGGCGGGTTATAGTAATTAATACCTGTGCGGTGGTGTGTGGGTGTGTGGGTGCGGTGCGGTCAGTGGTGGCGGGGGCGCTTGGTGGGGGGCGGGGCGTGGGGCGCGTGGTGGCCCAGCGTCACCAGCGCCGAGCCCACGGCCAGCCCGCCCAGCGGTGGGGCGCGCCCCGTGCCCCCCGTGGGCAGCCGCACCAGCAGCGACAGCACGGCCGCGCGCCCGCCCCGACACGGCTCCAGCGCCACCGGTGCCGGCACACCAGCACCTAACCAAATATACACACTTTACAATATTGTACACTTCGTTTGAAATTACACGTCTGATCTTAGCCGTTCCATGCTATTGCACGGATAAATTCGCTTATTTCCGCATTGTCAGAACTTATTTTCACTGTAAAACATTCCAAGAATACATGATCGACAATTTGTGGGTGTACACACGACTACACATCAAGTTATACAAAACCAGTTTAGACTGACCTCCCATTGTAAACGTTTATCGCACAATTCAAGGCCAGCCTAATACTGGTTTGTTATAACTTGATGTGTAGCCGTGTGTACTAAGCTAAATATATTGTTTTATGACCCTTACACGGTTTGCTGAATGATTGTGTTAGTTTAAGGACGCGTTAAATTCGTTTAATTTCCCTAGTTGCTAAGATAAGTATGACAGTCTGTTCGCTCCGATATATTTGATGGTGACTGTACTGACTGACTGATGGTCTTATCCCAGTAATTTGCCACGTGATCAGTATGGTAGTTGTACAATGTACAGTACTCACCCGTCCCTCCCTTCTCGAGCTCGACGCACACTTGGCTGAACGGCCGCGATGCCATCTGTTCCATCTCGACAAACAACCGCTGTCGTCTTCTGTACATGTCGTATTTCTAACAACAAACAAAGGTAAAAGGGGGGGTTACTGGTGTTTGATTTATTAAAAAAATATAAAATAATGATTTATTTTCAATTTTTGCCTATAGATACCTTACAAGCTAACTAACTTACTAAGCTAAATTGAAATTGACTTAGAAAGTTTCAAGATAAGCTTTTAAGGTTTTTAAGGGGATTGGATAAAAAAATTACTTTACAAATCGTTCTTGTAGCAGATGGTAGTGTAAATTGTAAATTATGGTACCATGCAACTTGTGTCAATAACGTTTCATAAACGGTCAGGGCCGGATTTAAGGGGAGGGCAAACGGGGCTACAGTCCCGGGGCCTCTACAAAACGTGTATAGTAGGTAAATAACGATTTTGAATCAAAAGTTTTAATATTCAGTTGTGAAAAAGTTATAGTTGATTTCGAAATTCTTACTACTGATCCCAGAATGTTTGTTAAGATGTAAAATTTGCGAAAAAAAGGATTTGGCTCCCAAAGAGAGACGATCCGCATTAGAATCTTGGTTTTTTTTTTTTGTTAAAATACTGCAATAATCATTACGCGTGCGTAATAAGGTTCTCGAGTGGAGACCACGCACCGAAAAACGCATTGTGGGACGACCTCCAACGGTAAACTTCGCTGGGAGTCGTTGTATGCAGGCGGCGTATAACCGGTCGTTGTGGAAGTCTATGGGGGAGGCCTTCGTTCAGCAGTAGACTTCATTTGGCTAATATGATGTGCGTAATAAACTAACCTGTTTAATCTTCCACAGCGCAGCCGCCACGAGCAGTAAGAGTAAAAAACAAGAAGAGAATGTGATGAAGAACTGCTGGAGATTCAGCTTTGGGTATTGTGAGAAGGATATCTGTATCCAGAGCGGCGGCCGGAAGTCATACACGTACACGAAGAATGTCGTTAACGTCACGTTGTCTTCCACTCCGAAGGCGTGCTCCGATTTAGCGAACCTGCGGAACCAGAATGGGCATTAAATCAGCTTATATTATACTAGCTTTCCGCCCACGGCTTCGCCCGCGTGGTTTCTCGACTTTTCTGTACTATAATATGTATGTGTTATACATATAAAGCCTTCCTTTCTTTCCTCCTAACCGTCCTTTTGAATCACTCTATCTATTGCTGAAAACTGCATTAAAATCCGTTGAGTAGTTTAAAAGACCTAAGCGAACAGACAGCGAAAAGCGACTTCATTTTATACTATGGAAAGACTAGCCGTGACTATGACTGCCTCGTTAGTCTAGTGGTTCTACTCGCGACTGCTTCGCTAGAGGTCCTATATTCGATCCCCAGGTCGAGCAAAGATTTATTGGGTTTTTCTATGAAATTTTCTGTAGCAGTTCGGAGTCTGGATTTGTGCCCGGTTAATGGCAATAGGCTCGCCCCCTATTGCATGGAACCTAAACATACCGGCGAAATGTGGGTGTACATTAGTACACCTCTGCCTAACCCTTCGGTGAATACAGGCGTGGTGGTGTATATGTACCTAAGTTTAAAAAACACTTAATCCAAATGATTGAACACTCACTTAAACCTAAAATTGGTACAATTAACATCACTGAAGAGCGTCCTCTCTGCGGGATCAGTTCTCGTGCGCACGGTGAGGTTCATGCGCGCATGTGCAGAGCACGTGATGCTGAAGTCCGCGTCAACATCCGGCTTCACCGGCGCATTCCGGAAGTTGATCGCCGATAGATGGCGGTCCTCCTTCTTAGATAGGTTAAAGGTGAACTGGTAGTCTACTGCTAAGTCATCTGGGGGAGATATAGGTTGTTATAAAGATGATTTTGGGGCGCCGGAGGAACAACTCCTCCCTTCCTTCTCCGTCCCCTCCCTTTTCCTCAGGGTTGGCCTATACCCCTAGTGTTGCAAGCGTCCATAAACTATGGTAACTGCTTATCATCAGAAGGGCCATATCCTTAATTGCCACCTTGTTGGTATAAAAAAAAAGATTGATGTAAACATCATCGTGAAGGTGGTTGTTGTCGTCGCACTTGTCGCATCGGTCGCATGTGTCACTAGTGTTGGTATATAATATATTATGAGGATAACTTACTTACAATAATACATTCTCTTGTTGTATGGTTTTATCATGCTGTCGCACTTGTCGCATTAGTCGTATGTTCATGAATCTATATACATTTGTACTGTATATTAACTTACAATAACACG